>VRYO01002734.1:33838113-33943470 GCA_009812075.1 Sialia sialis | reverse complement strand
CCCTTCTGGAATGCCCTGCCAGGTTTATACTGGAGTGTGTGGAAGGAAAGGAATATGTGTGGTTTGCTTCTCAGTTTGAGGTTTGAAAATGAGGCTTTGATCTGAGCCTTGATAATTCTGCTGAAGGTAAGGGTGATGTTTTATTGGCATTGGATACTGTTGATTTCACGTCTTCCCCTAATTTCTTCAGTCTGAAATTCACAGACATCCGCTGCAGGGAAAACATGAAAATTGTTTTTTCCCTTGTCACAATGTGTTCTCTAACAGTTGCCTCCTTTTCTGCTGTCTTTTCTTCTGCTTTAATATCTTTAATAAGTGTTACCATCTGCTTGGGTGCTGGGTACTACACATTGTGATGGAGGCCAAGAGTTTTTGAGGAACTGGAACAGTGTTATTTACTATTAGACATAATGGAGATTGTTGTCTTTGCCTGGGGCAGGTGTGCTGTGGCTGGAACAGACATAGAAATGCAGAACATGTGCTGGGGTTCAGCTGTCTACAGTTTTCTTGAAAGGAGGTTTGGCTGCTGATCTGTTGGTGTTTACTTGATACGCAGGGACTCTTTTCTCCTGCTGTTCTCTGGCCTCTAACATGCTTAACCTTAGGGAGAAAGACACAACACATCGTGATGCTACTAACTGGTCAAAAGGCACTATCAATTTTAGATGAGATAGGTACATGTCAGTATCAGCATAATTAACTGGAATGACAATCCTGTTAAATGTGTTTATGCCATTGCACTGGTAATAAAGCATGTGTAAATTTACAATTAAGGCATGTCTTTCTCTGTACCTTGGAGACTAGTGACAAACATTAAGAAGTTGTATAGCTGCAGAAGCTGAAGAGAGGTATTTGTCACAATAGAAACATTAGGTGATGCATATCCTAGATTATCTGTCCTTCTTATGCAAATACTGTTTTTGCTGGAAATTTCAGGCCAAGTAATAATTATATTTCTGGTCTGAAAGGTGATATTTCACCTTCTGAATTATTGTTTTCATTTGCAAGATGGATGAGAACCATATTGTTAACTACCTTGCATAAAGGTATTTGAAATAGTTCCCATTTCACATTATACATCAAGCTGCACTTTCTTTATATTGAGTGCACTGCACATTGCAGATCCACAGAGAAATTTTCAGGGATGCTGTAAGACATTTCCCCATATTGTACATAGATGCTACAGCTCCTGCTGCAGTGATGGCTGGAAAACATCAGCACAAGTAAGATAAAGGTGATTTAAAGTTCGTCTGTGAGTCAGGCAGAGAACTGACAGCCATCTTTAACCAGCCTGACCCTGGGATGACCCTGAGCTCAGCTGGTTGTGAGATAGTTGGGTCTATTATAGGACAAAGGATCATATGTCTGACAGGATGCAGAGAACACATTACAGGATCACAGCTGAGTAACAGTGCAAGACATAATGTACATTTGTTTGACGAACAACACAAGCAAATCTTGCCAAGAAAATTTAATTTCAACTATTTTGTTTATTTCAAGTCAATCTCTTTCTGTTGCCTATTTCAAGAAATTAATATAGCTTTTTCTCTTCTAGGAATGAAATAGATGATCGTGCTAGTGAAATTTATAAAGCATGCAGAATGTACACTGATAAATTCTTATAATAGGGTTCCACATTTCTACTGTATTTCCCTCCCATGTGGGCTCAATCTGCATCTATTCAACATTAAATTTCAAATGTCTTTGCCTACAACCCCTTATAATTTGGTCAAGTGAGGCTGGAAATGTCAGAGCTAGTGCAGCAGTGGCTAGAGAGAGAGCTCTGGGCTTGAAACTGCATATGGTCTTGTCAGTGAGTGCCAGAACCCCAAAATTTTGGCATGACAGCCTTCTCAAGAAGGGGGAGAAATATCCAAGTACTTTGATAGGCAGAACTTCCTTCACTTCTAGTTTCAGAGATAGTACTGTGGCAAGGGATTTGATATCTTCAATCTCAGCACTGGGAAAAGGACTGACAGAGATACAGAATAACCTTGCACATCAAAAATCAGATCCGCTCTAGCCTCTCCACTGCAGAGCTCATCATATGCCATGGAAGGGAATGATTGCTGGGCTGAAGATTTGGAAGGCAGGGCTGTGGATTGCTGGGGATTGCCTGGTTGGTTGGTCAGGCATTATCCTGCTGCTGACCACACCAGGTCTCTGTTGTGGAAAAAGGGCCGCTGGGTATCTCATTGCTGGTGCACATCAAGAGAGGTGGAGTGATGGGGAAGGAGGTCAGTACCCCTCTCAAATGACAAGCCTCTTGTCCCCCTGTAAGGGAGGCAGGACCACATCTGCCACAACTCCTGGCAGTGCTGTGCCCCTGTCCCTCTGCTGCCCCAAAGCTGCCATCCAGCATCACCAGGCAGGAGGCAAAAGCTTCAATCAGCAGAAAGAAAACTGAGAGTTAACCCTCTGCCCTTCCTGCGACCCCCAGCACCGATGTGGAGGGGTGATGAGAGAGGGGGGATGAAGAGCTGCACCACAGGCAAAGCCGAGAGCAGCGCTTTACCTCAGCCAGCTTTCATGGGGACAGGGGGTTAATCTGCTTCCCAGGCCCTGATGTCAGTAGCCACACGTCCTATTGCTCCAGGCAGGCTTGGATCTGGCTCGGAGTCCTATACAAACAGCTCACTCTTTGCAGAGCTACTGCGCTGGGTGACCTCTTCTAATGTATTACTGGTTTATATTTGCGCTGATTGCTTCCAAAGGGGAAATGACATGAAGTGAATCAGTGTGACCTCATTAGCGTGGCTCACACTGGTAAATGGATGACCACCATTAGGAAGGCTCTGTTGTGGCAGTGCTTCCATCGTGTTACCTGTGGATAGTATCATCATCTTGCTATAACCTGCTGCAAAGATTTATGCACTATGCTAACTTGTGTGCTGCAGCTGCTTTCTGTCTTATAAATATTGACTTCTGTGCCAAAAACAACAACTTGGTACAACAGGAATTAATCTTCTGCTTGACTGATGCATCTTTACAGGCCAGTTTGTCTTTAGAAAATAGAGCTCAAGAGAGTTTTATGATTTAGAAAAATACTTTATAAGTTGATTTAAAATATAGGCTGTGATAAGCTGAGGCATCATTAAAGTGACATGGGGGTTATATTTTGCCTTCTAGATTTTCCTAGCTGTGCCATCTGTTTGTCATCTCGACTTGTGTGAAATTTTAAAGAAATTGCCAGACTCTGGGTCCTGAATCTTTTCTGTATGTTGCAGTTTCTCAGATAATTTATCTATCACGAAATTCAAATGGTTTTAATTCACTTGATTTTTTTTTAAATTTAAAAAAAAAGAAAAAAACAAAAGAAAATATCTTCAGGCACTCTGATTTATCAGAAGACTTGCAGATGTCCTCCACTGACAGCAATGTCCTCATCAATAGCATTACAGTGCCAAGGAAGGCAAAGCACATCTCCAGCCTGAGGTTAGACACTGGGATGAGGTCACAATATTGCAGAATTCTGGAGTAAATAATAGTAAATAACAGCATACAGAGTCAGGGTTCTAAAAGACTGAAAGACAGGACATCAGCTTATCTTAACCAAGATCCTTCTAGGAAGACCTGTACACTCTAATGCCTAAACAAAAGTACTGTGCAAAGGAATCATGGAGGATATTTGATCTGAAAATAGACTTACAGTATTTTGACAGTTGCCCTCTGTTGAAGTTCAGGTGTTCACGGCTCCGATTACAGGCTGTTTTTGTAAGCTTGTCCATGCTATGCATGACAGAGAGAGAAAGTGAGTACTCCCTACCGTGATGGAATTTCTGACTTGATTATGCTCCTATGGATCATGTGAAAATTAGAAAGGTGGTGTGGTTTAGAACAGTATTGACTCAGATATGTTACCATGTATTATGATATTATACTCCATAGGCCAGAACTGATGGACTTCCAATGAATTTTTGTTCAGATGGAAACTTCAGTGCTGGTTCTCTAAGGGTTTTCATAAAGCTCATTGCCATGCATCCTTGAATAAGCAGGCTGGCGGCAGTAACTCAGCTCCTGGAATGAAATTTTGATCTCCAAAATGGAGGCAGTCACTGGGTTTTATCAGAGTCCACCCAGGCAGATGTTGGTTTGTGCAGTGTCACAGTGATGCCTTCAGAGCCGCTAGCTTATGCTCTCCGCACTAAATTACACTTTTAGTCAGTAAAATTTGTGGTAAAATACCAAGAACCACTGTGGGTTGGAACAATGAATAGAGAGCTGATCTGGCTGAGGCTGTCGCTGATAGGAGATTTGGGAAATCCTTGACCGCAACTCCTCTGAAGGCTGAAGTAATCCGAATGGCTCATGTTAGTTATTCCACACCAATGGTTATTTTTGCCATAAATATAAGGTTTATACATCTCATTAAAAAAAAAAAAAAGAACAATGAGAAATGCTACAGGTACATATTCTTAAAATAAAATAGTTTTTTAGAAAGCTTACTTGTTATGTAGTGATATTAAGGATTTGGGTTTTACATTTGATAAACCAGAAGCTTTCTTCTTTTATAGCTGATTCCTGTGCTTAATAAGAATTTAAGAAGGTAGATGAAGAATTTAAGATTTCAAGCAGGTAGATGTTTGTACTGGCTGAGTTATTTGGCAGTCTCAGAAATTAACTTTAAAAAATTTTCTGATGTCTTATCTGTCGGAGATGGATATGCCCATGTATTTAAAATTATTGTGCTGAGTGTCTTCAAAAGAAGAGTTGTTTCTCCCTACAGAGGAGACAGCTAGACAAAGTAAACCAACACCGAATTTTAAGCTTCATCCTTGCATGGCTCCTGGCAATGCAAATATTCTCATGTGGGAAAAGAGTATTTATTTTGTGGTCAATCCCCTAAAAAAACCAACTGAACTGATTAAAATCACTTTCAATCAATAGGAATTGTAATCAGTATGAATTTTCATCAATAGAACTTTGGAATTGTTAACTGAAAATTCAATTTCTGTTGTGATTATAAGCTCCACATCTATTTAATTACTTCAGGTGCAATGCTGTTACTAGGAAAAGGTTCTTTCGTAGTAAAAGACATGCAATTGAAGCATTTTGATATATAATTTCAAATTGGGGCAATGATTTGTTTACAAAAACAAAATCTTCTGTAACTGACTGATGAATTGTGCAACTAATTATAAATATGCCAAAGCACAGATGAGATCTTCAGTAAATACATGTTCATACCACACACCAAGGGATTCATATTAAGCAAATGAACGTATTTTGAGCTCTAGGAATGATTAATGTGTGGAAAGTAACACGAAGCTGGAATTTAGATCTGTTGCAGACTTCAGAGTTCAACGGAGGAAACCTTATGATGGCTTAGTCTTAACTCCAAAGTCAAACTACAAAGCAAAGGGTCTTTATGTGTTTTTTCAACATCTTCCACAGGTGGGATACTGATCAACAGCAGAGTAATGATTGGTACTGATTTTTGTTTACAGAAAGCAAACCCAGACACTGGCACTTGGGCAGATCTCTGGATCTGTGGTATAGGGCTCATCAGCAGGAGCTGTGACTAAAGGCCAGAACTGGCTGAGATCATGTGAACCCCCGTCTCTTCTTCAAAAGTTGACTGCTCTTTCAGTGTAGCTGTCTATACTCCTGAAGGCTGGGTTTCCCCAACACTTTAAATTATTTCAGGAAATTATGACTTTATTACACACTGGTCTCAATGACATCTTTGTTTCTGAGAAGGTGAAGGCTTTGTGGAAAGGGTTTTTTTCCATATCCAACTTTAATCTTGAGATCTTAATCAAACAAGCAGATCAGAGTCAGTGATATTTGGACAATGTTTCATGTTTCTGTGGCTCTCTTGAGACATAGTCCACTAATAAATACTTCAGTCTCTGACAGCACTGGTAGTTTCTGTTGTGTGTGTTGCTTGTCATCACTGATTTCCTTAGGCTGTGCTGTTGCATGCACTTGTGATGATGTCCCAGAGGTATGAAGCCAAGCACAAGCATTTCTCTGGATTTCTGGATCCAAGAAAAGCCAAGAACAGGGATCCTGTTGCTTCAGTCACAGCTGGGTCCTCAGGTGGGAATGAGGCGAGCCTTTCTCTGTTGGAGGTTCAGTACAGTCATTCATTTGTATCTAGGAGAGGAAGAAGTCATTCCTATTCCCATGTCTCCCTCCTCACTTTCCTTCTGCTGTATTAAGGTGAACCTGGATAAAACTTCTAGCAGAAAGCCTAGTGGAAAAAAATGAGTGGAAGATGAGTGGAAGATGGAACTCATGTTGCTCTGAAAAAGTTGAAATTTGTTTTAGCTGGAGGCCATGGCAGGGGGAGAGGCAAGAGCAGCATTTCTCCAGGTGTCAAGGAAGTCACTCTTGGCATGAATTTTTCTCCCCCTCAATTTCAAATACTTGTAAATGTCTCCAAGCTTCTCTAGGGCTGAAAGACTTGATGCTTGATCTCAACTCACAAAAGACCTTTTTTTTCCTGCTGAAATGTTGAGAAAAATTCTTTGATCAAACTTTGAATCACATAAGAGTGGGACAGTGAACCTTTTTACAGACTACATCTTAAAAAAAAGCAAGGAAACAAACAAGCAAGAAGTACCCCAGAGAAAACGATACCTAATTTTGACATCTGAATGTCCTTTTGTAAAGGCTAATATCCTACCCCAGATGCACAAAATTCAGTGCACAGAGGAATCCTATGTAAAATCTCGAGTTAGTAAAACAGTGCTGAGAAACAATTTCTAAGGGCAGAACTGTTCCTTTGAGAAACACAAACAAAGGAAAATCCTCTAGTGTGACAGCCTGGGAATTGGAGAAGCACTGTTCCTTTGGCCGAATGCCACACTGGGACCAGGCTGCTGTGGGGGATTTGGAAATGCCTTCAGATGGACCCATCTCAACCTAGTGGGGAATTCCCCATCCCATGTAACTGATGGCCTTTTTGGAAACCAGATCAAGCCCTGAATTTTAATAACTGCCTTATGCACTCAAAATGATCCAAGCAATGCATTTGCTACTAGTGTTTGTTGCATTTAAGCAGTAAGTTTGTGGCAAATATCCTCCTGTTGCATTTCATATTTATTTTTAAATATCTTGATAATGGCTTTAAAATCAGTTTAAATCTTCTAACAATTGGTGATGGTAGAATCAGGAGATGGCTCAGTGGCCAATATGGATCTATAAATTGGGCTTTGCACTGGTCATCACCTCTCTCTGATGCAGCAGGGAGTGTGGATGCCGGCTTAACCGGGTTATGGGATGTCCAAGCATACAGAGGTGCTGTTATCCACAGCATTCCCTTGTGTGTTACTGGCTGCAGAAGTTCGGTGAGCTTTAACGTTTTTCATCTGATTGGTCTCTAGACATGGGCAGATATCTATATGGATACATAGATTCTATTTGAAATTCAAGTACTTTTCTTTCATAACACACCATGTTGATTTTGGGTTGATTTAAGCTATGAGGTGCTAAGCAGGTTTTGATGGCCTGATTTAACATGAGACCAAATAAAAGCTGGTAAAAGAGCTGATGCCATGAAATAATACCAGCAGGAATATGTAATGAAAGCAAAGTAATAGTGTTTACAAAATTTATCATGCTGTGTAAAGCAAGGCTCTTATTTCAGCTGTATTCAAGTCTGGCCTCTTCTCACTGGTTTTGTCTTAATAAAGAAAACACATCTCATACTGGCAAATAGAGCAATCCCTATTGAGAATAAAATGCCCATTTTTGTCATAATGGATCTCCATTGACACATTTAACAGCTTGAAAGTATACATTTCAGACACTATAACTTACACTAATTAATCTTTATTACATCGTTAGTGCCTTGTAAAAAAAACCCAAACCAACAAGCAGAACCTCTGCAAGAAAGCGTCATTGACATTAAAGGATAAGCCTGCCTGATGTTACTGAAGTTAAACTTTATTTTGAAACAGAGATGCTCTAAGAACCTTATGCAGTGAGTGGATAAACCCAGCCAGATGAAATGCTGTCCTCCATCACTTTAGAATATAAACGCAACATATTCTTATCTGATGATGAGTTACGGGTTTCTGCGTTTAGAATTCAGAGGATTACTAAAGAGATTATCTGATCTGTCAATCAAACTGATATCTTGATGACTTGGAATACTGCAACAGATTTAGCAAAATGTCTTTGCTCTAATGCTCATTCTGGATGTCACGGTTAGCCAACATCTTAATTACATACAATGAATAATCTCTCCAATGGCTTATTATACTACCACAAGTCTCACGAGTGACATATAAGCATAGTACATAGCTGTGAGTCACTTAAAACTTCAGGGCCCCACAGAAGGACTGCTGTAATAAAGACTTCAGTGAGCCTTACCCAGACTGAGCTGAATGACTTTGATTATGGCATGCTTTGAAAACCAAGCACCCTTCAGCCAGTCTAGGGGTCTCATGATGACCGTGGAGAAAGCCCAGGTACAGCAAGCATATGGCCAAATATTTGGCCACAGAAAGTAGATAACTGAAGTTAAAATAATCCAGTCATATCTACTGCTGCTACTATACTGATGCATATGGTGAAGAGAAAAAGCCACAGCACAGTCAGCTGAAAGAAATTTTTCTCATTAAGTACTGGCCTGCATCCAGATGTCTAGTTTAACCTAGAGGCTTTGCAATAGCCTTTTGGCCTCTGGGCTAATAGACTAATGAATTGGCAAGCTCACCTGCTTTCTTTACCTGACCCTCTTTGCTTGCCTGGATCAACTTTTTGTTCTCATCCCTCCATCTGTCTGCTATCTCATATAAAAGGAAGGACATTTTAATGAGGAAAAGAGGATTTCCTAGGTAGTGATGGACACATATCTGCATGCTACCTGAGCTCTGATGGTGTGGAATAAATGGTATTTTGCACTCACAGCTGTGATGCAAGATTGTTTGAGAAAAGGGCTGGAGGGGAGGGGGCACAGGCACAAAACAATGCCATACACAAGAGAAGGGATGTACAGATACTCCTCAAAATCCAGTGAAAAAACCCTAATAAGTCGGAACAGTCTTAGCACAGCACTTCTTAATTTACCTGCCTTAGACTTGTCAGGCATGTTATCTGTGCTATTTAGGCAGCCCTGGGTATAACTGCTGAATGATCTAGCATGATTTAAACATGAAAGCTTATCCTGGCTGCAGCTGACAGGGCTGACTGCTCTCCATCACAGCCTAATATGGAATTGCAGCAGAACAGTGACAGTGGGCTATCACTGTCCCCTCTGCAGAGCAAGGGAATGTTGTTAACATAGCTGGATCTGTTATTAGAAGGACACTGCTGAAGGAAGCTAGTTTCACTGAAAATTATTATAGAAAAGAGCTACACCTGTAAGATTTTTTCTTTACAGAAGGCCAGGCATTATTTTCAAAGAGATGCTCTAAAATGGCTGAGTGATTATTCTCAAAATCATGCAAGCTCATCTGTGGTGTGCAGTGCACCCTCATCTAAAATGCAGATTCCTAAAAATCAATGCAATTAATTCTCTGTCTGGGTAGTGAAAACAAACACAACAGTTATGGTGGTTAATATATATGTGACATATTCCTCTGGTTTGTATTGGATGTGTTTTCTGGGATGTTCTGCCATAGTTAAATAACTGGATCAAAAAGAATCAGATTCTCAAGTGGTACAAGCTGGTATAGTGCCCCAACCTCATAGCTAGGCTAGCTGATGGGAGATCAAACATTTCTGTCAAGTAGATCTAGGAAAAAAAGTTCAAAGGATGAACAAATATAATCATCCTGTTACATTCAGTTACATCCTATAACTGAATTTTCTTTATCTGGCTCTATTTATAGCCATTTTCTGTGCAAGTTCTTGTGTTCCTGTTTCTAGATACAACTATCCACATGAAGTACATTTGAGTATTTGTTTCAGGATTGCTCACATGCTTATACCAGTAGGAAATGGAAACCATCTGAAATGACCAGCTACAACATAGCTGCGTGGCCTAATGTCAGAACAGTCATAGGCAGGCAATGGAAAAGTCGGTCAGTCATTAGCTGATTAAGATTTAGAAGGAAATAGGGTCAAAATGAATCAAATTAGTCACACTTAGATTAAATTAAAGTTTTGGTGTATTGTTATAGGGTATCTTAATGTTTGCCTAGTTGAACTGTTGGCAGCTGTGCCCGGTATGTTCAACAGGTCCTCTGTAACTAAGGAAGTAATGATCTGCAAATTCTATATACTATGTACTGTGCCCTATAGCAGTTACAACTTAAATAGATTGTGATGATAGTAATAGATAGTGAGGAATATATGAGAGAGCTACAAAGTTTCTTTTAACTCACTGATGCACCCGTGGCATAGGACACTGACTCGTAAAAGCTGCAGGACCCTTATGGCAGAATGGGCCACTTTGATTTACCTTCTGCATGTCAAGACAGATCTGTTGCTACCATAGGATCATTGATTTCTGCATGGCAATAGACACTGTGCAACTGGAGAGGAAAAAAATCCCCCATGTTTCTTACTTTGGGCTCAATAGTGTCAAATGAACAAATTGACCTTGCATAGACATTACCCAAAATGATGTACATGCCGTGTTGTTCCCAGCTCAAAGAAACAGCACACTGCTTCAAAAATAAAATGGTAGAAATTGGTAATTTAACGGCATGTAGCAAGCAGTTTTCAGCTTTCCCTGCTGTGAATCAAGTCCATGCCTTTCTGTCTTAATCAGAATTTTATTTAAATAAGTTTCATTGTACCACAAGAAATAAAATTGTCAACTCATTCTCTTGCAGTGAGCCGTGCTGTCTGCAGGGCCAGCTCAAAGCTTTCAGCAGCGTTAGCAGGATTGAATTTTGCAGTCCCAAGGTTGGAGGACTGGGCTTGTCCTGCTGCTGGATGGAGAAGGACGAAAGAAGGGCTGGAATGGAGGCGAGTCCTGGAGAGCAAGGCTTGCTACTCCTGTGCCACTGGGGTGGGACATCTGCCACATCCATTTACTTGACTTTCCAGGGCTCTGCTGGTAGGTAATGCAAAGCCATCTTGCCCGTTTCTATCAGTCATCTGCTCGAGGTAACTGCTGACTTTGCCAGCGGCAGTGCCAGCTGTGGTTATTAGCTTGTCACATTGAATGCTCTGTGGAAGGCAGAGCAGATACTGGGGCCACTGAGCCGCAGTGGGAGAGAGGTTTCGATTGGCAATGTGCCTGTAAAACTGCCTTTTCCCCACTAAAGTCTGGCTGTTCTTGTTTACTATGTTATGCAGGTATTATTTCCATCTCCCACGGAACTGCTATGAAATGTGTGTCTTGCCTTTGAACTTGGAGATCAGGATGAATTCTCCCCTTCACCAGAGTTTGACTTTGGTTGGACAGGGTGAAATGGGGAGAGGCAACATTAATTTGATGCTGGATGTAATTTAGATTTGCTGAGAAATGTTAAACCCTGGGTCTGTCCTGCCTTCTCCTCAATAATCAACACTCCTGCCAGCCCTGCCTTTGTCATCTCTGCTTATCTATAGGATTCTTTCTTGGAGGGAACTCCCCATTGTCCATTGTGCATTATAAAGGGTGTCATCTCAATCAAAAGAATACAAAGAATTGGAATTCAGCTTTCTTTTTCTTTTTTCCTTTTTTTTAATTCTTTTTCTTTTTTAAAATTATTTTCCTTGGAGTTTTCTTGGTCCTGAACTGGTTGAAGTGGCTTTATTAGGATAGGACTACATTGGCTTAACAAACAAGATGTCCTAATCTTAAATCTAATTATAAATTGCTAACAAATACAGAAATTGCAGTAACTTTGAAGCCAGATGTGCCTGTGTTACCAGAGAGGGGCAACGTTGACTTCCTTGGGGCCAATCCAGCCTGCATATCCAGGTGCTTTTGGGGCATCCCCTCTGGGAGATGTTTTGAGTGCTTCAGGTTGGTCTCTGGGCTCCAGCCTTCCTGTCAGCCCAGCTTGGAGTGATTAGGGCAAGAAAGATGAGTCAAGGATGGTCCTGCATGTGGATCCTTCTTATCTCTGATACCACCTACAACCAGCACAGGCAAGACACAGGCTGCCTACCCTTTGTCTTGTGAGCGTCTGGCTGTGTCTTGGGAGCAAACTGGAGCACTCTGTCTGGGATTGCTGCTGCTCTGGAGACACTCCATAAACACTTCTACTGCTCATAAGGTATCCCCGTGAAGAATATCTGAAACAGTTATGGCCTTAAATACTTGGGTTAAAGCAGTAATTGTAGCTAATCACTGAAGGGAATAATGAGACACTTCTAGATATCAGATGACCTTACCGCAGTAATACCCGTCTTGTCACGTTTTATTGTCTGGTGACATGGTGAGGGTTTGGAAGATAATTGAATAGCAGGCATTCACAAGTGCAGCAGTGATTAAAGGAGCAAATAGCCTAACAAGCATGGTCAGGTACTGCATGTGTTTCAGCTGTTCATTTTGCTGAAGGCCAACAATTCATCCTATGCCCAGTGGCTATTGACTCTCTTCAGGCCAGGTACATGCAATAAAAGTGGAATGTTAATTGGGGCAGAATGCAAGGCCTTAAAGGGACAATGTTCTAGCAGGTACTGGTGATACCTTAGTCAAGTTGTTTTGCTCTTAAATTTTATTTTAAATTAAATTTTAATTTAATTGAAATGCTTATGGGAAGGAATTAATAAAGGAGGCAGCATGTTTTGAAAAATATTTGGCATCTTTATTTCAAAGTGAAATCCAGGGCCCATTTTTTTTCCTGCAGATGAGAAGACAGAGCAAATATTTCCAAGTAATGCTAGTGGTATATGAGAGAGGCACTGTACTAATAAACGTGGAAAAATGCCAGTGTTGTGGAATTATTGATAGGTCTGATGTAAAATTCAGTTTCTCCAACACCGTTCCATCTAAACAGAATTAATGGGATACTGGACTCCCTGGGTCTATGACTGTAGGTATATCACCCATTTAACAGTTTCCCAGCTATGAAGTTAAGGGGGAAAGGCCAATGTTATGCTTAAAAGTAGAAGCCTGTCGATACTTTTTGTACAGCAGGTATAGTTTTGTACAGCAAGTCTTGCTGCTTGCAGGATTACTGACTCACCGTGGAAACAGTTAAAATCTGTTTCCCATACTTTATAGCAGATGCATAGACTCTTGAAACTTGGGAACAGCTTGAGAAAAAACTCCTCAGGAGATAGTTTAAATGTTAAGTGGCCAGGCTCAGTTTCACAAAAGTGTTTAAGGTTTAACCCTCCAGAGACTAAATTCCCACTAAGACCAAAAGGAAGTACCCCTGTAGGTTTTACTTTTTCAGATACCATTGTGAATTTGACCTCTAGCATCTATAAAGCCTCCTGTTGAGTGGCATAAAATAAAATGTTTCCACTCTCCAGAGATTAAGCACATTGGTTAGCTACACTAATCCCCATCTGTCATGGAAAAAAAAAAAAGAAGAAAAAAGGTAACTGAGATCCATAGCTGGAAAGCAACTGTCTCTCCCATGCTATACTAACTTGCTGGCTTGCTGGACCATCAAAACAAGCTGTGCTTGGAGGCTTGCCACATCTTGTGTTTTCTCATGAATGGGACAGTGACAGCAGTTGAGATCCTCATATTGCCCAAGCTCTGCTGACATGAGAACTGTGCAGTGATTACAGATGAAGGGTGTTGGTTACATCTGTTTCAGGGCTGCTCCACTCTGCTAACAAGCTGAACTGCCTCAGGCCAGTTCCCTGTTGTTTGTGGCACTCCTACCTTTTCTCACACTTGCTCATGAGGCAATGCACTGATATTTGTTCTTTGTGGAGCTTGGCTGCCAAGCATGTCCTTATCAGCTCGTGTCACCAGCTGGATCAGCTGGACAGCATGCTAGAAGGGAGAGACGTGGTCGTGGTGCACTTCAAATGCTATTGAATGCACAAAGACTTAGGAGGTTTTATCTTTGCAGCTTCAAAGACCACATATCTTGTAAAGGTTTCTTAAGGAATTTTCCACATATTTCGTCTTTGAAGAACTCAGTATATTCTAACCTGTGCAAGTGCTATACCATGTTTTAATAGTTTTTTCTTAGATTTTAAGACTGTCTTGAATGTGATAAAGTCCTGTACATGACCTTGTTTTCAAATTTAAGTCAATAAAGTAGGATCAAAAATCTACATCCCCAGCCTTATTGAATGAGGCCATGGACCAAAACCAGAAAAATAAGTGAATGCTCTTTTGAAAAAAAATGAGAGCAGAAATAATATGTGATAGTATGGAGAAAAACTCATTTATTGAACATTGTCATAAGCATCTTGACTTTTGTGATTCACTTTGTCTTTTTAGATACTTTTAAAAATTTTATTTCAGGGAAGACAAAGTTCCATCTTGTGGCACAGTGCAAATGATAGATACTGAGCTGCTGGGACCTTTGCTTCTCATAAATATAAAAATCATAAAAATCTCGGGGCTCCAGTAAGGTTTTGTTATTGTCTCAGCTCATTTATGCCTCCTCTTGTTGTGTTTAGATGGAGCAGCAGAGAGGGGGAAGCAAGCTAGTCAGGGAGATGGTCACACACCTCATGTGGCCTCAGTTCCTCAGAGCACATTGTCCTTGTGGGACATTTGTCACCTAGCCTTACATTTGGGACGAAAGAAATGAGCCTTTCAAGTGAACTTTCCCATCTTTTCAACTCTCACTTTATTTCCAGCCATCACGGTCAGGCAATATTGAGTTCTACAGTCCAGAATGCAGCCTTCAGCCACCTCTGGTTTGATGGCCAGGCCAGGGTATCTCAGTTGGGTCTTAATTTTAATTTTTAGAACCTCACCAGGTCCCAGCTTACTTTATTCTTGTTTTCTTCTGCGTGGGATTAGAGTGCCTCTGCTGTCAAAATTACTAATAGGCCCCTGAGGCAGAAAATGTTTCTTCTGTAATGATATGTACTGTGCTACTTCACATCTGGAGTGCTGCAGGGCCACTATTTTGGCTACCTCTCACTTTGCTGGGGAGTGAGATGGAAAAATGACTGCCTTTCTTGGTATACCTTTAACATACTTTAGTTTAGTTTACATTAAATACCCAGGAGTGAGGACAGAATGACAGCTACTGTACTGTGTGAGCTGCCCAAAGGTAGACTCTGTTAATACAGAAGTTAGACAGTGTGACAGATAGATTGGAGATAAGCAAAAGGCTATTATCCCAAGGTAAAGTTATTTCAACATACTGCCAATAACCCCTACTTATAATTTGGATGAGAGGTGGGAGAGGCATGACTTCAGCTGAGATCCTTTGACTGCCATCTACACCTTTCAGTGAGGCTCTGACACTTTATCAAAGAAAGGGAAAAAAAAAGAAAGATCAGTCTTTATATTCTGGGCAGATGTCCAATAAGAAACTCCAGCAGAAGATTAAAGTCTTTAACATGAAAGGGAGATCTAGTGCAATGTGTAATATCCAGCAGTTCTAAAAATAAGCATGTTTGTCAAGTCTGCAACAATCAGGCTGATTGCTAGCCTTGACAGCATGACATACAGCTCACAATCTGGCACAGGGGGAAAAATGTAATTCAAATATCTTCACAGACAAGCTGGCTTTTGCATTTACAGGAGAGGGACTGCACACCAGCTTTGGCCCAGCATGCCTAGAGACTCTCCCCAGCTGTGACACCCCGTTCCTGAGGAGCTCGGGAGGAGCTGGAAGATGGTTTCTGAGGGGGATTCAACAAAAACATCTGCCTGGTGTTGCAGATCTGACCAGACCCTTCTAATGGACACTAGAGAGGGAGTTCTTGGTATGTCTGCTGCAGTGCCATATGTAGGTGGGTTGTTCAGACTGCCATCAGGAGATGGGGAAAGACAAGCCAAGAGAGGTGATGACTTTTCAGCAACCAGTAGCTGAGCAGGGGGTAGGACCATTCTCCACCCCAAAGCACGGAACAGGTTACTGACCAGAGAAAGGGCTGCACACAGCAGGTGACTACTTGTGTGCTGATTGATTTCACAGTGTACTTCCTTTTGAAGGCCAAGTTCTCCCCTGGGAGCAGGAAAGGAGCATTACACCAGATCCAACCACAGGGATGGATTTTGGGAGTGGAAAAGACATGTAACCTGACCGTAGCTTTAAGGGAAGCTGAAGTTCAGGGTAGGATTCACATATGGAATTGCTATCTTCCCACTTCTAAGCATGTTGAAGGAGGATTAAATATATGTTCAGGATACGGACAAACTACTAGTCCACGCTCAGAAAGCTTCCTGATATTTATGGCTAGAAATCTAAAAAGTGGCACACAGAGGAATTCAATTCGCTTCCTGGGAAGGAGCTCCTGTCTTTGGGCTCCAAGTGGTACCTCTGTAGCAGTGCTCTGCTCCTGTGCTGACCCCTGCTTCTCTGGGGGAGGCATCAATCCACAGGCAGTTCTCTTGCAGGCACTGAGCTCCAGTCAGAACCGAGCTGGGACCAAAAGCAAACTATTTTCCCTGATAAAGAAGTCCCCAGACAGTAAGCATTTGTTCTTTTGAAGAAGCACGATCAACCTAGTTTTCTTTTGAAGGGAAAAGGTTTTAAAATTCACTTCAGCTTTCAGCTCTTCCTACATAGGAATGCAATAGGACCCTCAGTGCTTTCTGTGAGTCTGAGACCTGCAGTGAAGTCTCTGGGTATGAAACTTCCTTGTCTTTCCTGGCTAGGTTTACTCATCACTCCATGAATTCCCCATTTGTAAATCACTCCTTTAATTTCCAAGTGTCCTTCTGATCCCCTTCAAGGCATAGGATTTCTTTTACTTAATTTTACTTGCCAGTAAGCCAAACCCTAAAATCTAAACGTGAACATAATGTTGACCTTTCTAGGCTCTATTACTGACCAAAAGAGCAGCCACATTAATTACATAGCTAATGTTCTTCAGAACCTTATTAAAATCCAGGACAGCTGAATGCAGATGCTCACATGACCAGAACTGCAGGCATTTGCAGCCCTTCACATTAACAAAATTCCAGAGTACTTTATTAAACCACTGCAACTCCACCCACTCCCCAACACACCTCCGGGGTCTGTGAGCCTGAGGAAAGAAAGCATCAGGCAACAGAACTACTTCTGGTTCTGGCAGGCATCCTCTGTTCCCAGATGAAGTCTTTGATTCCTGTAGCTTTTTTTCTTCTTTTAAATGCAGAACTTATGACTTCATACTTTCTTCTTGGGGCTAACTAGTGCTGGTTCATACCCGTTACTGCATATCACCTTCTATCTAGAGTAAATAACTCCTCATGCTCTATTCCTATGAAAATAAAATACAAGCCCCTGACTCCTGTCATCTGAGGCAGGTCCTGTTTTTGTGGCAATTCACTATTTTTGGAAAAATACAAACATTTTTAGGGAAACACAGCCATAAATAGCTGGCTTAGTGTCTCACAGTTTGTCCCCAGGGCTGGACTGGATGGGGAACACCCAGTTTCTCTTACCAGAGGTCGAACCAGAGTTCATTGCTTCTTAACTGTTCCTATGCCAGTCCAGAAGGCTGTTATCCATGCTGTTGACAGCCTACTGCATCTCTGAGGGATCCTAAAGGAATTGTTCTATCCTTGCTGTAGAAACATTGGATGTACTGGGTCCATTAAATGATTTAAAACAGTTCAGAAAATTCAAGTAATGAGAAATGACCTTCTGGCAGTGTTTTGAGAGAGGACTGGGAAAGTGTCCCCATATACAAACATGTCCAAACTGTTGCTGTTTTCTGGGAAAGCCTTTTCCAATTTATCTTTGTAAGGTAAGCAATTTGTTAAATACTATAATTTATGTGCTTACTCACTCATAAGTGTGAATTACAATTCCTTGCCTCCCTGACCTTAAAAAGATATGTCTGGGTTTAATGACTCTAATTCAGCTGGTATTTAACCCACTGACACTGTTGGCAGCATCAGCATTTCTAGCATGACAGGCTAAGGGTTCATTTCCCCGGGAAAGCAAATCCAAACCCCTTCCTAGGAACAGATCCAACGCTGCTCTAGCCATGCTCCAGGAGCCTGAGTCTGAGCATCCAACAACCTGAGCACTGCTGATTGAATCCACCATCAGCAATGTGTTTTTCGAGATCCCAGCTGTTACCCCGGGCTCATTTGGAGGACTGGCATGCAAAGCTTTCAGGAGGTAAAGAAAGATCCTGTTTTCTGCTGGTTTCAACACTGTGTGATGTGTAGGAGGCAGCAAAGCATGTCCAGAAACCAGCTAAGCTGGAAGAACAGCCAAATCTTTTGTGAGCGAGGTTCCCACTTTCAGCTGAGCAAAAGCACTAATGTTTCCTGAATGTATTATTTCTGACATTTAAAAATGCCTGGCTTTAAAAAACGTTCAGTAAAACTTGGCTCCATGACTGTTGATCTGAACTTCATCATTGATTTCAGCAGACCTAGAATTTTATATGGACCCACAAATAATTTATAAAAATCCACCTATTTAAGCTTAGTCTAAAATGTTTTGATATTCAGGTTTCTGATAGAGGATGGAAGACCACACTGCCAGTTTGAGTCACATGCTGAAAGCTCTTTTACATTTAAGACATGATACTTGGGAATAGGATGACAGCCTGTACCCTTGCACTCTTTAGTAGCACATAATAGAGCAAGTGCCACCTGTTATGAGAGCTGTCAGCGCTCTCTTTGGCGGAAGGGTGATCGAACAATGAAATATGCTTCCCTGATCCAGACAGGATTTATGATTACATGCTGCTGAGCACATTTTGGGATTCAACTGTAGGAAAACATACAAACATGAATGCATCTGTCTAAATCACTGACCTCTGCCTCTGAGCTGGCAAATTTATTTATTCCTTCTTTTACCTGTGACATATTTTGATTGCAAATACTTTATTCCATATCTCGTAACAAAGTTTCTTCTTCCATGGAATTTCTTTTATTCACATTTTCGTACACCCTTTTACTGAGTTACTCTAAATCTGCATGAAACAAAATGTGCCCAAACTCACCAGGATGAAGTAATATTTTTTTCCCCAGTTATTCCTCTCCTCCCCTGTTGCTTAAGGTTAGGAGAGCCAGTTTCCAACCAAGCTCTGTGGGCAGGAGATCTGGTAGGGAACAGAGGCTATTTCTTTTTGCAGAAGTGCCTGGGAGGATCATGCTCTGTTTAAACAGGCCTTCTTGCCATCACAAAGAGGATGCATATGGCTGGCTTCTGTTATTCTACACTGCTTTAGCTTAAGGAGAATATTTTTTCTCTCTCACTGGTAAATAAATTTTGCAAGTCCCCTGAAGGCTTTGGGTGAGTTGTGCCAGATGAACCTTGTTTGTTAGGATACTTAGCACAATTACCATAGAACACCTGTTTTGTTATGACAACATTTTGCATACGTACAACCAATTCACTGTAGTCATCCAGAGCCTGAGGACTTCACTCTTTGCTTAAGGTTTGTTTCTGTTTGTTTAAACAAGCATTTAAGGCAAAGCAAAATGGAAATTCCAGCATTTGATCGGGTTCTGGCAAGTAGCTCAGGGAGCTGTGTGGCAAACCAAGGGGGAGATTGCAGAGGTGCATTTCTATCCCGTCTCTGTCGTGCTTGGAGAAATGAGAAGGGTTAAAATGAAGGTGACAGAAGAAACTACTGCTCAAGGACTTTGAAACAAGTGAGCCCTCAGAGTTATCTAGTCTCTCTCCAATGTCCTTAGTTATCCCTATGATTGCAGGAGTTGAGAGAATAAAGTCTTTTCGCAGGCTCAAGATGGAGCTCACGCCAGCTTGTCCATGTGTCTCTTGTACTAGGTGATCCAGCGTGGAACTTCACATACATGGGATGAAGACAGAAAACCATCAGAAACAATAATACCACCTGCATTGGGTTTTATTTTCTGCCTAACCACAAGCCCAGGGATTTTTTGGCCTCACTTTCACCTTTGTGAAAATGTCACAAAGGAAAATTTTAAAGCAGGTTTTATTTGTTATTAACTTCCGGATTTTAGGAATACTAGATGTTATACAGAGTCAGGAAGTGCATATATGTAGTATCAGAGCACTTAAAACAGATAGAGCACTACTGCTACTTTGTAATATCTTCTTTTATATTAACTGGGTTTGCAATTTATAGGTCTACAAAATCAATCTTAAAAAAAATCAGAATACAAAAGCTTCAAAGCTCTTTTCAAGATTTTTTTTTTTGGAAAAATGTTGTATCACTATGGAAAACTCTATCAAAATGCCAGATTGCATCACACAGTTATTTTTCCATCATAAAAAAACCTGCTTACATTAGAAGATAAGTCAGTTAAAAAGTTTACGAAGTTGAAGAAGTTCTTACATTAATGTTGAATTTTCTAAGGGGTGAATTCTTATTTGATAGAAACTGGCATGCCAACATGCCACCAACTGCAGCTGACAATCTCATTCTGAACTCAATCTCCTAACTTGAAAGAGTATAAAAGCATTCAAAAAACAATTAGAAAAGAAAAAAATCATGCATAGAAGACCATCAAGAACAATTCCATAAAAAAGATGTAAGTTCTTTATAGCATGGATTTTTAAGTCCTAAGAGGTTTTGCTGATTAAAAATATGCTTGTCCTGTTCTGATAATACTTTCTAATCATTAAGTGCCAGACACTGAGCAAGCCTGGATTGAGCTATGTGGATTCTTGGTCTGGCACAGTTCTGTCACTCTAATTTTATTTTACTTCTTCAAAACTAACAACACACCAGCTGCCATCAGTCACTCTGTTCTCCTTTGCACAGGAGAGACTACTTCTCAGATTTTCAAATGGAGATGTGTTTAGCTTTATCTACATATCTTTTGTGAAATACAAAATGTGTGGTGCAAAATATTTCTGTGCCTAATTTCTGTAAATATCCATTTAAGACAACCCAACTGACTTCAGTCACTGAGAAAAATGCATTTAAAATGTCTGTGCCTTGACTTGCTTTTGCACAAGGAATCACATGCCACAGATGCACATTTTGTTTTCAACTACAAATTTCAGCCTTTTTTTTCTCCCTGTGAGGCACACTGAGCTACCACTGCTGAGTGGTGCAGAGGCTTTAGCAGGCACAGTTAGAAAAGAACCCCCTGGAAATCCCATCAGTGTGTCAAGACTGATGTTATTGATGTATATGGGGAGACTTCTCATTCCAACCCCTGCTGCTCCTTTAGAAACCCAGAGATTGTTAACATGGTTAGAGAGAGTTCATGAACTCTTCTCTGTATGAATGCAAAGTATCTGGAACATTGATATGGAAGTGAAGACTCTCCTGCCTTTGTTTCTATTCATGTTCCTTTACATAATATTTTAATGATTAAGAACCAGTTTTAGCCCTCTGATATGCCTACTGATTCTCTGAAGTCACCTGATTGTTACCAAATTCAGAATTTAGCCCCGAATTTTGCAAAAATGAAGTGATAAAATTCCCACCTCTTCCAACTCTTGCCACCTATTGTTGATTCTACTAGAAAGAAAAAGAGAAAAGGAAGCATGACCCTGTGGATGTAACTTTTGTGCTGGAGGCATAAATATACGATAAATTTCTTAGAGGGCATTTTCACCAAGCAGGTGAAAGGCCTGATCCCTTCCAGCATCCCCCAAGTGCAGTGTGTACCACTGAGGCGGTCCTGAGCTATAAAATGTGCAGCATGGAATTAATTACAGCAGCCATTCATTAATCTACACACCTAAGCCTTACTCAAGAAAACTTAAGGTTTTTGCTGGGCTAGGTCAAGCTTCTTCCTGGATGCCAGGATGCCACCAGCTGCCTCCACTGCCTTCCCTCCCTCTCCTGCAGAGGGTCACATTTTTTTAGACTAGGTCCCATTCTTCACCTGGCACATGCTCTCTCATCCTGAGCCAGCACCAAGTACTGCCTGAGAGCTTCTGGAAGGGAGGAAGTTCTCTGCTAGAGCCTCACAGACATTTCTTGAACTACCTGTTTATCTACTTGCAAGCATAGCTGAGATGCACCCCCTGCCACCATTTTTTTTTTTTTAATATAGCTTTCCCTTTTTGACAGCTTGGACTCTTTTATATTCAGTGGGTCAAATTCTAAGGAGTATAAAATTGATTTAGCTTGCATACAAAAGGTCATCTTACACTGTGCTCTGAATTTCAATTTCTTGGTACTTCAGAGTTACAGGATGAGTTATGAAATGTACAATAGCTACTAAATAATTTTAAGCACCTTTTAGCTATAACTAACACAATGTTTACAGCTAGCGTGCAATTAAGCAAACTGGTTGACACAGCTCTAGGCTGGTAGGTCACTTTGTGAGAGTAAATATATGCTGCATCAGGAGCCTATATTTTACCAGGGGTTTGTTCAGACTAATAGCTGGGGCAGCCACTTAATTTTCACAGCTTTCATACTGATTAACTTCAGAAAGATGTTGAGATGGAGCTGACACTTGTAGAAAAGAGGCATTCTTGACTGTCCTCTCTACCATACTTCTAATTTTGCTGGCTTGCTTCATGTGTTTAGCTATGGGGAAGTTTAAATAAAAGGTTTTAGCCTGAGACTGTAACAAAATACAGTGATTTTAGATTTGATGGCTGGTAAACATGGTATTTGATGTAACCTGATACCACATTTTCTCTGTAGGAAAGAAAATAAGAGATTTATTGACAGTGGCTTATGGACAGAGCAATTTGTTCAAAACAACTGCTAAAACAACAAGAAGCCTTCTGCTGCCACCACTGAAGCCACGAGCAAACAGCTCTTATCTTGGAACTGAAGTCTAACTAAACACACTGCCTCTTTGCATTTAGAGGGTGTGTGGTCAGAAGAATGCTGAGCAATATTGCCATTTCTGGTTACCTTTGCCTAATGACAGCCACAGCACTTTTCTGTTTTTATTCTTTTTTTTTTTTTTTCAGTAGACATGTATCCAATGGCACACTCTCTTGAAGGGTAAACTTCAACAGAAATAAACCACATTTCAACCAGCTACATTTTGCCACTAAACATAACATTTCTCTGCTTAAACTGTTAATGATCCTGTCATTTTTTTCCAGAGTGTTGTATGATATTGCGCTTCTGGGTCCTGCTGTAACAAGTGAAGTTAGGAATTCCCTTCTCAGAGTGAAGCCTTCATTGCTGATGGCTATATTGACATGGAGATGATGGCTGAGGGTAATATGTATTGAAGGCACATCAGTCTGTTGAGATTGGTGATAGTCATTCCTAAAATGCTAAAAATAATCCAAAATTTTTCAACAATTTTCATGTTAGTACAGGCTTCATTGGAAGATATCATAATTTAAAGAGTTCTGGTCTGAATCTAGCTTTGTTTTACATGTCTTTTAGACATGAGAGCACATGTGCAGATTGCTGAAATTTTTCCTTGTATCCTTGGTGAAGTAAGTGGAAAAGGCATTGGAGTCAGATGTGACTGTAGGCTGTGTGGGATTTGGATTCTTAGTAGTGCATATGAGCTCCTGGTATGCAACTCCGCAGCAAAGCCCAAGCTCAGCTTTTCTAGCGTTTGAAAGGCTTCATTAGTGTCCAAGAAGGAAGAACCTACTACTTCTGGCTGCCCAGGTGGACAGCTGAAAAGGACAGATAAGACATCGTAAGAAGGATGCAGGTTCCTCCTTGTCAGCAGGAACATGAAACAGAAATCTCAATTGTGCAGAAGGCTGTGAGTGCAGAGACACTGAAAGGACCTTGGACTCTGTTTTTCCTTCATCCTAAGGTGAAAGGACCATTGAGATCAGTGGCTTATGTTTGAATATTGTCACTATCCTTTATCATTAAAAATGTGAG
Organism: Sialia sialis; assembly: GCA_009812075.1. Taxonomy (NCBI): domain Eukaryota; kingdom Metazoa; phylum Chordata; class Aves; order Passeriformes; family Turdidae; genus Sialia; species Sialia sialis. The sequence goes on along the minus strand of VRYO01002734.1, from coordinate 33,919,821 downwards.
GTCTTCATTTCTATACTATGATGTTCCTGGCTGTGGTGCAATTTTGGGGACTGTATACAAAGGAATAGTCCTTTGAGAGGACACTGTTGGTCCCTGTGTATTCTCTTCACATCTCAGGGAGCAAATCTTGCATTTTCTCATCAAGCAGGAATAAAAATGACCATTTCTGCTGCTGATGTGCAAATCAGAACAGATCCCAGGTTGTTCATCAACTGTTCTAGAGCAATTCTTATAATTAGCAACATGTGTTCACCCACATGCTCTTGGTTGCTGCCTGGACAGGAATCAGCCCTTCAGTACACTTGAGGCTGAATGTCCCACATATTTGTTTTACCAGCTTCTGGCTATTTGGTATTCAGCATATGAAGAGTTAAAAAAAAAGGGTTTAGCTGTTTTATTGATGACTATATGATTGTTAACTTAAAAAAATTAAATTGCATAGTGAAAGGTTCAGTGGTTTGGAATTTTGAAATATAACTTTAATGCAAGTCTTTATTTCAATTTCTGATCAATAATTATCTGAAGATGACTTCATTTTTATTGCCAAGAGGTGTGTTTCTATGAAGAGTGTTTTCTTCAGAATAACCAATGGTTCAAGTGATTTATATCTATTTTTAAACACAATGTCTTAGTATGCACCTTACCTTATCATGGATGTCTGTCACTCATGCTTCAGTCCAGTGGAATTACTGGTGAAACTATGACTAATAAAATTGGTTGTGAACAAAAATTCAATACCAGCAAAGTTAATTACATGTTTACAAGAGTATAAACTTACAGTTTGATCAATATGTAAATTCTGACCTTCAATGGTCTTTTCAGCCTTCTTTTAAGCTTTTAGTCTTGCAAAGATTAACTTAACTGCCTAGAACTTCCTTTATGAAGTTACCAGAATAAGAGAGCAAAGAACTTAAAATGAGTACTTTATATTTTTCAAAAATTTAAAAAAAATACAAACTGTTGATGTTGTGAGCATTCATCTTACTAAATAGCAGTGTTAAACTGATATGTATTTACTAATAAGAATAGCTACTCAACATTTTTTGTATTTATTTTCATAGAAATGGTACAATTAGCTATGTTAACACAGCATTCTTGACATGCACTGTTTGAGACTCCTGTCAGAAGTGAAGAGTTCTGTATAGAGGATGGTTGTTGAATCAAAGCACTTTGGAAGTTATTTGTTTCCCAGGGCCTGCCAGATGAGTCTTTATAAATTGATCATCTTTCCCTGATCAAATTACTATTTTTTATCTGTCGCTCCTGAAGAGCATCTGAAGACACTAGTGCACTTGATTTTATACTGCTTCTTCTAGGGAACCCACTGCTCTTGCAGATTAAAGAAGCATATAATTCCCTATTTAACATTACTGTGGATAGTAATGATGCATAGAAGCTATATTCAGTCAAGAAAATATGTTTTTGGACAGATAACTTTCTGGTTAAGCTCTGACTTTGGAATAACACATTGTTGAACAATCTGCAGAATATTGCCAGCTGTACCACAAAAATTTTCTGAGAAGGACTTTGTTTCAATCTAGATGTTCATCATTTGTATGTTTGCTTGTCTGGTTTTGTGTGTTACGTTTCTGTCCTCAGAGCCAGCAGGGAATTGCAATGGGACAGAAACTGAAGGAAGTTCTAGCTCAGACATGAATATATCCTTTTGTGTAATGTGAAGCTCTTATTTTTCTGAAGGATTTGTGGTTACAAAGCAAACCACAAGACTGAAGCAATTAGAGGCTTTCCAGCATTCAGACTAAATGGTTTCTACAGCAGGACATGTTCTGGTTCAGCACTTAGGCAGCTCTTAGACAATGAAGTAGGTTCCTTGATGGACACAGAAAGGATTGACTTACTTTAAAATAACCTGCAGAATTTCATTCAATGTTTTAAAATGTTTACTCTCTCAGGAGGATTACATCTCTGATTGTAGTAAGACAGAAGTTTGGGAGATGTGAAATCTTATGGCTTACCCAGCTGTAACTTTCTGCTTCTGCAGCACCCCTCCATGTCCTACCATCCCACCATATTTAGACCTATCAAAAGTCCTAAATGTTCCTTCTCTCCTTTTGGCAGGCTTTGGCAGTGTGTTAGAGCAGAAGTCCTGGCCCAGGAAAATTTACTACTTCATTTTAAATAATTACGAGAAACTACTTTTTCTCCTGGTTTAAACTGATATCCTGTGATAGTGTCAGTGTTGCCTCTGATACCGTCAGTGTTACTCACCTTAATGCCTCATGAAATTAAGTCCCTGATTTCTTTCTTGTTAAGGTAACTGAATTACAGAAGAGAGTAAACAACTCAAACATTGTAATTTGCTTCAGTTTCAGCAATCATTTTGGTCCTGACTAAAGGGGGAATAATGTTGCATGGGAATAGCGTTTTAAATGTACAAATTCAGAGCAGCATACACATCACAGGATTGTAGGTGGTCAGGCTATAATAGCTAGCTATATACTGGCTCACTCTAGTATCCAAAACAAGAGATGCTCTTTAGAAGAAAAAGTTGTTTTCATGATCTGGAGCACACATTTTCCCCAACACTCGGGACATAACTGGGAACCAGGGAACCCAAGCAGCTTGTGTGAGGTATGTAATAGCCTGCAGAACTGGCTGCAGCATTTCTGCTGATGAAAAAGCCTGAGTTGTATTGTGACTCACTACTGGAGTATAAAGTTTAGTGCATTTTGCATGGTATTTGTGAGAGGCTAAAAAAGGTCTGGTAACATAGAACAAATGCATATTTTGTCCTTGTTACTGTGATCTAATTACAATGCTGAAACAAAAAAGGGACTGCAAAGTATCAGGCAACACACAAGAAGTGAACCTAGTGAGAATTACTTGGTCATTGAAATCTAAAAGTCAGGAAGGTTTCGATCTTTGGGCTCACCTATAATTTGTGCACCATAAATGTAGGCTGAAGTCGTTAGGGACTTTGTAATGACAGTGCTGTCTATAACAGTATCATCAAGCAAGACATTGGCATAAATCATTGGCACTTTGCAAAGTGTCACTTCTGTCAACCTCCCAGTGATGTGATCTTTAGTCTTTCAAATCTATAGACTGGCATTTGGATCAGCTAAGCACCTAACATCCTGTCTTGCATATTAAAGCTGCTTTAGCCAATATCTAAATGCTGAAGTAATGCCTGTTTAAAAATATTTTTGAATTATTTGCATAATATAATCCCACTATTTTAAAGCTTTCCTTTAGAGCATAACTGTACAATCTCTCCTCTGCTGACGGATTCACAACTACCTTAATCAATAATTAAAAAAATATAATAATTGAGGAAAGCAGCCTTATAAAATGAGTAAAAAGATATTAAGAACAATTAGATATTAAAATAATCCCAGTCTATAAAATGCTTTCAAAGAAATGCTATGAAAGTTAAAGCTTTTCAGTTTGAAATTGTTTCAGATGATATACAAGTTTTTTATGGATAGAAATTGTGCTTGCATGGGTTGAATATGTAGACTAAATAACACAGGTAGATTTAATAATATCTTAAACAGCAAGCAAACTCCCTTTTGCCTCTCCAATGAACCTCAAATTGGAATTCAGTAATGCAGCATCTCACTGGACAATACTGAATTCCTATTGGCATTGTCGTGCTTTACCTCTGGGTGAGCTTTTAAAGATGATGTATTGCTAGATGTGTGAGCACTGCTGGGTATGTTCCCAGCCCTGGACATCTGTTAGTGTTACTGATAAATTGTTATGCAGTCTCTGGTATGGTCTTGTTCCCTGACTGTTGTCTCAAGAACATTGATTGGTACAGATGTTTTTGTAGTGGCTGCCTGAAGCTACTGGAAAACGTGCAGCATTTGCAGGTGTCCTTATGACTACACTGGGGTGACAAACTGTAGTTCACTCCATTATGCTCTTCTAATCCTTTCTCAAGCTACTGCTCAGGGTTGTGTTTTGTATGAGATTTTACATGGCTTTTATCTTGGATTATGTGTATATTTGTTGCACTTTAGGAGCCCTTGTAGTCTGCATCAATGCCAATCTGCTTGATACAACCTACCGCATAATTTAAAAGATATTGCTGTTGCATTTGCATGCCAAATTTCCATCAAAGGTATGAAATAATATATGCCACAAAAAAAAAAAAAATTAAATGTAGCTCTATGAAAGTCAACAATCCCATGATTATCTATACCCAGGACTGAACTAGCATACTCACAGTCTAGAAGATATGTGAATATTACACTGTTTGGAAAAGGCTACATTAGACAAGTGGGTCTCATTCTCTTGTTCACTGGCCTCCAAAAAGTTTTTAGACATTCTAAAATGTCTACACAAGGTGACTAAAGCCATGACGTACAGGTATTTATTGAAAGAAATGAAGAGGTTGAATTGAAGACAATGAGGTGTAGCAATTAGATTAACAGTAAGCATATTTAAATTCAGGTTGAGTTTTAAGAAAGATGTTTAGATTTTTGCAAAGGCCTTTCAATAAGTAGCTGCAAAATTTCATTTGTTAGCAAAAAACAAAACTGAAAGGATTATTTAGAATAATGTGCTGCGTATGAACTCTTTGATGAACTGAAATCCTATTGTTCTATGTTCTTTGTCCAGGCATAACATAATTTTGGTTTATAGTTACCATCACAACAGAAGTAGACAGTAGAAGAATAGCAACAATCTTACAAAAAACTTTGCAACAGTGAGAATCACAGATGGATGACCCTACGAATTGATTTTACTGTGTTTTTGATTGCCAAAGGTAATAAATGAGTAACTTAGCTGGGTTGTATCGATAAATTTGAAACAAAATGGCTACAGCTGGGCATGAATAAACAAGCATGCTGAGAGTTGAAAGATTTATACCTTTTTTAGCATAAAAGCTGCCATATCTTTCTAGATATGTTGAAGTCTGCAGTGTCTAGCTTGGAAAAAGCTCTTTTACAGGCAACAGGAAAAAAAATGGCTCTACATTATAAGCTTTTAATGATCAAAAGTACAGGCAATAGAGGTAGTTCCTTATTTCAAAGACTACAAGATCTTTTAAAATTAACTGGGAAATACAATAAGAGCATCATCCATCACCCACCTGAAACTCAAAGGAGAAGACCCAATTCCACCATTGTTATTGGATGTATTCACAGCATATATCCAAGACTTCTTTTTGTGTCTGTGTGTTTAAGCTGGGTAAAGTCATAGCTTTCTGTAAATACCAGGAAGCAAAACTGAACTAATACTTGCATTTCTGCTCACCAATCTTGTTTTGCCTGCAAGCTCGAAAATACATGTTTTCATGTTTATATAACTTTTTATACTGTGCTATGTTAAGTGATGAGGGATGAGACAATATGTGTGTATCTAAAGGGATAAGAAGAGATAATTAAAAAAAAAATTCCATCAGGTGTTTGACTAGTAATTAGAAACAAAAGAAGAAACCATCAGCTGTGAAATGAATAACTGTCTTGCCATAGGCTTTAGGGGTCAATATTTTCTTCCCTAGTCTAGGGACAAAAGTAGGAAATGTAATTGCACAAATCATGATGAATTCAGGCTTAAGTCTGGAAAATAAAGAGCTGATACTCCAACCCCATTTCTAGTCTCTCCTTAGCTACATCTTTTATCTAACCAATCAGAAGCAAAAGACAAGCTCAGTAGATTTCATACTTAACATTTCATTGCCTTGAATAAATTTTTTACATCCAAGGCATGAGCAGAGAAAGGGTCTTGACAGAGAGAAAAAACATCCAACCCACCCTACCCTACAGTGCAGCTCTTCCTTATAAGAGACTCTGCATAAAAAGAGCAAAATTATTTCATCAGGTAGGTGAGGTCAGTGAGCTAAATTCTCTGCTCTTAAACAGTGCCACTACAGCATAACTGCTGAAGCCTTTTAAGTCAGACCAGCGGAAAGCTATTCTAAATGAAATGGATCTGCCTCAGGAAGGAGGCAGGAAGCTCAGCAGCCCAAGAAAATGCTGTATCTCCTATAGCATAGCTTCTCGGCAGAAGGGAGAATAACATTCAGGGAAGTTCCACTTCCTTTCAAGTTTATATGTGCTCTCCCACTTAGCAGAGAATAAGGTTTTCCCCCTATGTATAAGCAGCAGTGGTTCAAATGAAGCACAGCACTTCAAGCATAATTGCACACCTAGAAAAACCTGATTGCCTTAGTTCAGTGCTGGGATACACTGCGTGGTGGGGTAGCCTTATAACACTACAGGCATAAATTTCTTCAAGAAAGAGCCTGGATCTCTTTGTAGTGCTCAGATGGACAGGCCCTCTGCGGTATTTCATCTGTCTGCAGAGAGCTTTACTGATGGGTGTGGGCACGCTAGAGAGCATGACTGCTTGTTCTCTCTCTTTCTCTCTGTCCAGTTTGCCCCTCTTTTGAGATTTTTCTGCCTACAAAATACACTGAGGTTTCCTACATCTTCCTTTCCATCTATTGTTTATAATACTTCTACTTTCTCAGTTGTTCTGATGCAGACAATTCCTCTCTCTGCTCTTCTCTTTTGTTCCCAGGGCAGGAGTTTGGAGAAGCAGCATCAGCAACTGGCTCTTCCCAACATCCAAGATTCAGCTGGCCTGCAAGAAGAAGGCAGTATTAGTAATTAGTAACTTCAGTAACTGTGGGCATAACTGTAGGTGATAAATGTTAAGAGGTCAACTACCAAGACAGCTAATTTAACAGGTTGCTGTGCTGGTTCCCCCTTCTGGGATCTTCATTGGGTTCTTGCTGATTTTCAGGAAATGGGGCCAGGCTTTCCCAAGATTTTTGAAAATAGCTGTTATTATTTAATCAAGTATTTAAATTCTGGTACCAATTCTAATACAAGGTATTATTGCTTCACTTATGATTTACCAAGAAGGCTGACTACCTGTGATATAGTAGGCACTAATGATTAATCCTTTAAGTGTCTGGACCTAAGTGAGACACAGCTGTAGCAAAGTAGCATCCTCTTATTTCCTTTTTTCCTGCCTCTGTCACTATCATATTCTCTCTCATTGCACTTCATAAGGAGCTTTCACCTGATATGAATTTTATACCTGGCATTATATGTGCTGCTCTGTGTGTCCCAGTCCTTTTGTACATTTTGTCAGTATAGCTGAAAATGCCTCAAGCCTGGATGTCACAATGTATTTGTAGAAAAACATAACCTGTGCTGGTCAGGACTGCAGGGTGCTACTGCTGTAGTTAATTGACTAGCTTGACTCTTTAGTAGTAAATTGGGTTTTGTACTAATACTAAGTCATTCTCATGACACATCTGAAGGAGTGGAAAATTTCTTTGATCTAGCCATTGTAATCGAAATAGTGCAGAAGATATATTTTAAAATCTGTTACATAGTTTAAAATTGTAAATCATAATTGTAAACCTTTTATTTAAAATGCAAAGATGTAAGGGGTACTTGTGCTTCCTAAAGTTTCAGGAAATGGTTCTTCAGCTTTGCTTCAAGTGTTACTTATCCTTTACAACTAGTATCTAGTAAAGGAGCTTTGAAAAGTGTTTGCATCCTCAATAAGTTATCAGAAAACATGTGTAAAAATACTCAGAGACAATGCACACAACTGTTCCTTACGCACTATGATGACAATATGTATCAAACACTCAGCACATATCTGGGCAGCAGCTAAAGTTCAGCTACTCAACTTTAACCCCCAAGAGCAGGTCAACAGGAAAAAGGAATGCATGTTAAAGCTCACACCGATGTTAAGTGAGATTCCTTCAATGGGGCTTGAACTCCTACTCGAGATAGCAGCAGCAGGGCTGAGTGCCTTGGAATGCAAATCGAGCTTGTTACTCAGCATCACAGGAGTCATAAAAGTTCTACATCAAAGATGCAGATACAGGCTGAATTTTATCCAAGGGATATTTCACCACCTACCCAATGGCCAGCTTCCAGTCTGAGACAGCGGCAGGGAATACTTTGAACTACTACTGCTGATTAGACTCCCTCTGACTTCACAAATACTTTATCATTGTTTGTTCCACTAAATTAACAACAGAAATGCAAGGTCTTGGAACACAGACCTCATGAAATGCTCTCAAAGATGAAAATCCCCACACCTTACAACCTGCATTGTTACTGAATGATCTTTCATTTTGAGTCTTTCATGTACAACTGAAAAAAAAAAAAAAGGAATATAGTTTCCGAGTGTTGCCAGACTAAATAATGAGCTGTACAATTTTACTGATCATGAGATGAGTCCAAACTATAGTGGTTAATTTAAAATAATTTAGCCACCCTGCTACATCTTCAAGCATAGCAAAAAAACCTCCCAACCAACCAAAAAAACCCACCGGGGCAAATGTATGAGAATGATACACATAACAAAAATGCCTCAGTTTTTTGATGCTTATTGTTCAAAGTTCAAAGCACATGAAAGGACCTAGCAAAGAACCATACTGTTCACATTTTATTCACCTCTTAAATTAGGGGGAAGGATGTACCAAGGAAGTGAAGAAATTCAGATAATTTGAGGGGATATAAAGTGAAGCAATAAAATTCAAAATAGTGAACATTTGCATAAACTCAGGTATATTACTGTTAGTAGATCAAGCAATTGAATGAAAGAGAAAATAAAACAGTGCAACAAAAGTCACACAAAGAATTAAAGAGAACGGAACAATGGTTTTTTTTGAGGTACTGGCCACACAGGCTGTAAGTTATGAAACAAGACCAATGAAAACAAGACCCAGCAGTTTGGACTCTTTGTTTTTTTTTTTTCATTCCTATGATAAAGATGAAAGAAGAGATACATCAATTAGTTTTCCTTTTAGAATTCTGGAAGGTTTTAAGGTATTGCAGAGCAGACTGAGGTACAAAACTGCAGACAACAGACAGGTGAAGAGGAACATTCATGAAGAAAGAAGATCTGCACCTTTGGTCTTCTATTTCAACCATATTGATTTTTTTACTGCTTGTTTTTATGTTGTTTTTGCTGAGAGGACTTTACCTGCTGTTTCCTTCCATGCTATATTCCGCATGTCTCCATCTAAGGTGTGAACTCAACCCTTTGTGCTGATCACACTTTGTTGAAGGCTGTCCTGCTATCATCCACACACAGCAGTGAGCACCACTACACAGCTGGCCCTAACAGAGCAAATAAAAACATGGGGAGTCTGAACGTGTGTCAAATCTGCCCTCACCCAAGGAAGATGCTTTATTCTGTGCAGTTCTTTCCTGGTGAGTCTATGTGCTCTTCTTCTTCTGCAATATTCATTAACACAAGCCACTTGTACAGTAAATATTTATTTAACTTTAAGATTTATATAGTGTCTTTCCCTACAGCATCTAGGTGGTATTTGCAGAAATTAAAAACATAAGTTATATGAAGCTTTCAATAGTGTTTTGCATTAAATTGCTACTGTTGTCAGAAATAAATCAGCTATATTGTCACAAAATGAAATAAGCCTAACAAAACCCAAACAAGCAGAAATACAAAATCAATCAACCAAAAGCTAACCGAATAAATGTGGCTTGCATAAATAAAAGCAAGAAAGATTGGCTATCAGCTACATCAATGAAATACCTAGACATGAATGAAAGCAGGCATCATTAATCTGCATTGATTGCACTTGTTTGCTGGGCCGTGCTTCCTATCTGACCTGAACACTCGCAGGGAGCCGTACTGCTGGCGTTATTTGTAGGTAGATGCCTGTTTGCAGCAGAGCCGGTGTTAAAGGCGAGCACAAAGTTTAGGAATGTGAAGGGGAGCATTTTTCTCTGGCAGCAAAGGCGGTTTGAAGGGTTCCAGTCTTGTGGATAATTTTCTCCTTTGTCTCCCTGCTCATCTCTGCATACGGGCAGTCACTGGTACAATTTTGTTATATGGTCAATCGGTGAGTTGTTTAAGATGAAATACCTCCAAAAGCACTATAAAGAAGAAAATCAGAGAGAACAGCAAGCTCCTTCAGTCATTGCACTGATCCACTTTAGGACATGAAAAAAAACCCCCTAAACCAGCATCACTGAGAGACCAGTGACTGCCAGGAGGGGAGGAGAGGAGACGGAGGAAGCTGCAGAAAGCTCTTCAGCTGGCTCTCCTGCCAGGGAAAAGGTTTGTGCAATTACACATCAAGTTAGGGAGCCGTGCCAATCTCCGTGGTAGCTGTGGGGAAAAAGGGACCTTTCATTTCCTAAGTCCCTCAGATGTCTCAAGCTGCCTCTGGTCAGTCACAGAAGCAGTGCCACATGTGAGCTGTTTTAAACACTCTCTGCACCATTGCTTCACTTTTGCTTTTTGCATTGGGCTACATGCTCAGCCCAGGGTAGAGTGACTCAGTCACTTCAGCCACTGACTTCACACATCCAAGTTAGGAAGGCTGCAGTGAACAATGACTTTCTATTTGCATGCATTGTTGCCACAGGTTTCCTTTAATCATGGATTTCTCCCATAACAAAATACACAAAGAGAGGGAGGAAGCCTGAATCTGCCACAGTGCTTCCCACTGAGCAGTTCCCACAGAAAAATGTCAAATTTACCCAGTGACAACATGGAAAGCCAAGCACTCTCAAAAACCAAATCCACTTTCAGAGCACCTTCTGCCTCATTATCTACACTTCCATTTTACCTTTTCACCATCTGGTCATTTAAGTTCTAAAGTGTGCTGGAATAAGTTTGGTTTTCATTTGTACCCAGCTACAGAAATAACATTATCCATCTGTAGAAAACAGCAAAAATAAATCCAGAGCAGTTTCCCTTGCATATCAGTCTTGCAGCCATGACTCTCCCTGCTTGCATTAGGTGGGATTATTTTTCCCTTTGTGAAGAATCAGTGGCTTGACTTATGGTATTACTTAGCATGATGATGGTAGTGCAGAGACCAGCTCTTATTACATCAATTTGGTAACAGATTCAGATATAAAAGGGTATACCTTAAACCTGCTTTTTCCTATCCTTTTCCTTTTAGAACCACATTGTGCTTTTTAAAACATCCTTTACAAATCCTTGCTGAGGAAACCCATGTGCATAATTTGCTCCTTTAAAGACCATCTTTGGTGAAATAGGTTTCATAGGCAATGTAGCGAGGGCTTAATAGGAAATTGGATTTTTTTCCTCACTTTGTTGTACAAAAGGTTAAAATTTATTTCTGTTTGATCGTGCTCACCTCAAAGATGTCCCCTGCAGGCTCTGTCTGTTGGCAGTTAACATGGGTTTAAAGAATGCTCTCTAGGCCATTCTGCAGCAAGAAAGTAGTAGGTCTTACATGGAAATGCAAACAAAACCTTTAAAGCTTTTGATCTTCTTGGGGACTTGATGAAATCTCTTCAGCAAATTGAAGGATTACATTCAACAGCAAATATGTACAAGTATAACAAATTAACTGTAAATGATATAACCAATCTAAAATGGAAGTATAAGATATTACTGTCTTATGGCAGTATTTGAACTTTGTTTCACTGAAACTCAAGGATATTTTAAAAGCAATGGTAAATGACTATTGACTACAAATATTCATTCAAATGCAAAAGAGAATTGCTCTGGGGTTTCTTTTCCTTTAATCTCCTTCTGATTTGATCTGAGCACATCCTTCTAACCTTAATGCAGAGGGGTGGGAGGGACTGGGGGGGGGACAAGCTGTGAAATTCATACTGCTAATCCCCTGAGGACTTTCTAATCAGACAAGAGCCACTAGGGAGACAGTTTCCTAAAGGTCTTTTGTTTCTCCTCATGTAAAGAACACAGAGAGCAGGTACTGCTGTGCATGGTACACTGAGACTTTTGCATGGTAAAATCGTAATGCTTTGAAAGGCAGCAGGATTACCATATCTTCTTGTACTAATTGTCATTCAAAAAGGTGACCTATAAATTTCCCCCTGCTTTGAGCAGAGGTGGTGTGGTGACCTGGTCAACCCAGGTTCAAGTGTCATTGATTGGATGATGATGGACAAGGAAGAGTCCTTAGCCAGACATGAATCTACTTGACATTTCACTCATCAAGCACCTTGGGTTTATTTTCTAAATCAGCCTTTTCTCTTGCTTTGCTTACAGTTTAGCAACAGTGGCATGCACAGGCACATCATCATGTTTGCATCTGGTCACAGTTCTTGGGAGCAAGCACAAAGGAAGAAAAGCCTAGGGATAATTTTCAGCCCACATAACTTTTAAATGAATGGGGTGAGCAGCAGTCAGGACTGAAATACTGAGAAACTCACGTCATTAGGAACTTCAAAAGAGGAGGACTGCAAAGCCTCTCTTGCAGCATCATCAACTAATTTGTCTTTCCTTTGGGAATACTTCTGTTCAAAACCCTAGAAAATAATTCACAATCATGATAACAGTTTGAGAAAAAAGTCAAAGCGTTCACCTTAATCAGGCCCTTTGAAGTTAAATGTACCCCACTTCAAGACATGTAAAGTATTCTTAATATTGGGCAAACATTAAACAGATGATGTGCAGAAGTCTGCATCTTTCACTATTCTTGTGTTTCCAGACAGGATTACAAATCCATGTTTTCTATTGAAATCATGCAATCAAACCTTTCAAACTTGCAGTTTAATTACTACTGCTTCCTGAGACGTTTAACAGGTTTCAGACATTAAGACACAGTTTTAACATCTGCCTTTCCAGTTAAACAGGTATAACCTTCAAGTGTGAACTGAGTAGCAGAAGCACACTGGCATTGAACGAAGTGTTTTGGCCACACAGAAAACATGTCATTTGAACCAAATTGGCACTGAAAATATGATACAGTCCCCCTCTCCTTCCCATGCCAACAGAGGTGTATTTTTATTATGAAAAAAGTGCTTCATTTTGGTATGAATAACTGACAATCAATAAAGCGAACGTACTACAACACTCCTCCTGCGTCAGGAGCAGGGAGCACATCAGCCTGGCCACTTCAATACAAAATATTGGCAGAATGAGCACCATTGTGTGATCATGCCTGCTGGTTGCCCACCCCGGGGCCATGAGACACAAAATGGGGGAGTCAAAGGGAGCAGAGCACTTCTGCTTATCAGGAGGCAGCTCTGTCCTATCAAGCAGACCGAGCCCCACGGAGTGCAAAGCCTTTTCAGCACTGATTTGCCCTGTCAGGATGACAGGCTTATCTGAGACCTCCCCATGGCTGGCTGGGAGAGATATCCAGGCTCTGGTGCACTGAGGCACCACTCCTCCCTTCACAAACTTACCACCAGGGTTGAGCTCCCATGTGCTATCATTCCCAGGAATGACAGCGAGTGCTTTGGCTTGCTATACCATGCCACCAAGGCCCTGCACTCATACGGAATGAAGCTCTGAATACAACTGGCTCAAATTTGCAAAGAATACGTTCGTTCACTAAAAAATGCAGCTTGGGTTCAGCTGAAAAAAAACCAGAAAAATTCATGCCAAGTTTAAGGGTTTTTTTCTTCTCCTAGAACAGCTAAAGCATTTTATCTGTTGTTCAAGAATGTTTTAATTTTTCCAGGAAAGAGAAGGTCTAAACCTCCCTCCCCTGAATCCTGGTGTCTAAATGAAATACCTTCATTATACAAAGTTGATTATTGTTTTTTTAAGGATGAAGCATGTAACCTCACAGTGAAAACTGAGAGTACTTTTAGTTGATGTAATATTTCCATTCAGGAATACCTGCTCTTCTACTAATTTGACATGATAAAAAGATCTTGAATGAAATGAACAATTCTGATATATGCAAGAATACAGAAATATGATGTTTGGCGCCTACTGTTGAGCAAGCAAAGACTGAATATTAGGTACAAGATGATGGAAGAGCAATCCAGGAGGCACTGGCACTGCTGATTTAGTTGCATAATTTAACAAGTGAAAGAGAAGGAGTATCAGTTTCCTGGCTAGTTTTGCAGTTGTCTTTGGTAAAGTGTGCAGTGTTCACATAAACGAACAGTAATCCACAAAATATAGCTGGGCAGAAGTAAGCTGCAAGTCAAATACAGCATGATGCAGTGATTTGGGAGCATCAAGGCTGAAAATAAGCACACCCTTGAATGTTTTTTATGAGAACAAGTCGTGAGTCCCCATCATGTGAATAACAGAAATTCCTTCCAGGACAGATGAGGTCTCCTGTTGCACAGCCTGGTGTCTGACTGTTCCAGCAAGAGCTCAGCATGGCCCTTCCTCATGCAGATGCACTTAAAGGATATTCCTCCTTTACGTGTCTGATAATTTTCAGGATTACTTCAAGAACTTAATACATTTGACACCTTTATCCCTCTCTCAGGAAGAAACTAGCTGGGAAGCTCAGAGAAGAAGGAAGGACAGGCAAATGAAGGCTTGACTAGTAAGTGGACAGACAGGAAACATGGGATCAGTGCCACATGTGACAACCAGCCACACAGAGTGATCCCACACTTATCCTAAAACCATGTGCTCTTTTCTCCTTGCCAGCAGGTCATGTGAGAAGCTTCCTCAGCTCCTCCTTTTGTTCACATGCTGGTTTACTTAAGAATATCATTAATCTAAGCCCAAATCTAGTTCACACTTCAGACCAAATTGGCTATTTTAATTCTCTACATCTTTGAAAAAAATGGTATGTCCTGAAGCATTGTGTAAGTATTGATCATAGCAAATAAAAACCAAAACAGCAGAGCAAACCTGGCTGAAGACATTGTAAGGAACGGCACTGTCTCAGATTAAGACTGCACCATTTTACTTGAGACATATTTTTACTGATACATTTTAAAGAAATCCTCAAATGAACAGCCATAATTAGAAAATGAATAAAATTCAGCACACATGCTTTAAAGGTATACAGCACCCCATAGACAGCTCTTTCTTTATTCCAGTTCCTTCAAAGCCAGCTTGTGAAGTGGCATTGCAACCCGACTGCTCCTCTATGATTTTTTGCAAGTTCAGCCAATAAAAAGGTAGGAATTTCCCATCTTTGGTTATGAAAAGGAAGTTTCCAAGATTGGAGTAGCTGATAAACTGAATAACCCCTTGCAAAATTGCCTTATTACTTCCGTCTCCTTCCCCTAGCTTTGAGCAGAATAAAATATTTATATGCATCCTGGCAGCAGCCCAACTCAAAAATATTATACAGCTGGTCCTATTGATTTTGAGTCCTGTGGAATAAATGCCTACCCATGTGAGTAATGGAGACAGAAATAACAGTCAAAATTATAATATTTAAAATGTGTGTTTTAAATATGCATAAGAATTCTCAAGTAATGAACTCTTATTTTTTTGTTTTAATCACAGCTGTAATCAGGTCTTATCCTGATTTAAAACCTTCATGGAATAATCCTGTTCATGCTAAAGGATATGCCTTTCTGATGGCAGGAAGCAATCTTGTTCGGACCATTTCTGCGTGTATTTCCCTAATAAAAATATTACAATATTCTGGATTTAAGATGGGCTATACAGCTTTCTTTCCTTTCATTTTATCCTTTAGATTGTAGCATAAATGCTATGTAAAACATTTCACTTCTAATTTTAGAGCAGAAACTATGTCTACATAAAAACAGGTTTTTTTAAACTCGTTGAGAAAATTAAAAAAAAAATTTAGTGACAACTAAACTATGAATGAAGCCCAGGGTACTTGCTACATTTAGCTTGTTAAAAAAGGCATATAAACAATAATCTTTCACAGCAAGGCTGCACTTAAATTCATGTTGGAAAAATGTATATGAATTCTCATGCACATGAAATAAAATGATTCTCAGGACTGGTTTGTCTGAGTAAGCAGCAGCTACATGAGCTTTGAAAGGGAAATTTATCTGGAGGAAAAAATATTTTTGCCAAAATGATTAAGCATTTGGAGAGATGACTGTCAAAAAAGAACTGCAAACTTTCTTGGTTAAAGTCTCTATTGATTAAATTCCTGTAAAGATATTCATAGGACAAAGATATAAGCACATTTTCTATTCCAGAATGCAATGAACAAAAATCAAATATATCAAAATAACTTTATGGGTAACTGTAAATTTCAGTCAGATCTGATAATACAATAAATTTCGTGTGTAGGAGAAAAATGAGGGTATTATATTTAGGAAACATATACTTCCTAATGTCATATTTAGGAAGCATACATTTTAAAAAAGTATTTATTCTCTGAAAGGATTCAAAAGCATTTTTTAGAAATGCAAATCAGGCATAAAAAGGCGAAAGGCTTTTATTAAGGCCTTTTTGAAGCAGTTGTGGATTTGCCACAAGACATAAGACATGTGCTGTTCCCCATTAAGACTCAAAGCAGAACAAAGCGTAGGACAGGAGGTGTAAAGGGAAGGAGGTATATGAAAGATTTGTCTCTGCTCTTGCTATAAAATAACAAAGCTGGCTCTTTCATCAGATTTTTGCCACTGAGCAAAGGTACAAACTCCCCTCCTCCTGCAGCAGGACAGGGTCTTGATGTATAGCTCAACTGCACAAAAAGTTTGAAAAATCCAAGCTGCGCATTTATGCCCCCTTTTACGAATTATTGTGCAAATGAGTTACCTGGATTATTACAGAATGAAGGGTCATCATCTAGCCTGTAGGCAGCCACCAACCTACAGAATCTTAGACTCTAAGAGTTTTTATCTGACTCCGAATTCTTGAGATGTGCCACTGTGTTTGTATTTCCACTATGAATCACCTAGCTTTTATTTGACGGGAATCAATAAATTGAAAATATGTTATTCAACTGAGGTACTACTTAACATGCTATTTTTCAGCAGATTCAACAGTCTTATCAGTGTGTGTAAACACTCTGTGACTATCTTTTAAGCACTAGCAGAGACTGTGATAATGAAGTGCCTGCTATTTAGACATCATTTCCTTAATAACAAAGTTACATGGAGAAGACTACTCACAGCTTGGCAAGAGGTTCTTATTTTTTTATTGCTAGCAAGGTTTTGTTTGATTTTCAGACTTTCTTAAAAAACACACCTTCCTAAGGAAGTCTGCTGAACAGCCACCTGGTCCTCAGCTGTTCTGATGTTAACACCCACCATGGCAGCCTGTGAAAAAGCTAATTCTTCTTTCATCTCAGGAAATTACTGAAGGTAGCAAGCTACCCATAATTTGAAGACTTGAGAAATTAAAATATTTAAGAATTTCTGATCTGGGGGGAAATAAGGCTAACTACCTCATTCACATTTTAATCTGATTTAGAAAAGAACAATTGTGACATTAGGAGGTGGATTATTTATTTCAATTAAGTTTTGTCTCATCTTTCTTTAATACTGATGAATCCAGCACAGAGGAAAGACCATTTGTCTACATATTAACTAAGAAAAGGTTCACCTAGTCAATGCTAACTACTGTAATCATACCCTATTTGTAAAATCAGGCTCAGCAGTTTTTGAATGAAAGGATTTTAAGGATTGAAAGTGGCATTTAGAAATGCTATTTCTCCAAAATCAAGAGCAGCCCTCTTCCTTGACTGGAAAACTGCTCCTTCCCTGGCACTGACACCATCCTTGACTTAAAAGCTGTTAAAGGTCTCACTCAATAGAGCACATAAATATAACCATATGGTACAAAGAAATGGAGTCACTGCAGAGAAAAAAGACTAACAGCCTATTTTCAAACCCTCCCTGGTCAGAAACTGCTGAAAAGCAAGTGCAGCTTAATCCTCATCCAGAGCTGTACCTCTCCAGGGAATCTGAGGCTCAGTTGGTTTCTGCCCACAGTACAACCATCTGAAGGGATGTCGTGACAAATGAGAGGTGAAATGAAGTCGACTGAAATCCTGGCAGGCTGACAGGATCAGATTTGATCAATCATAGAAAAAAGAGATTGCAGTGCTGCACACTAGTTCAGCCCAGAGTAATTAGTTTCAGAGACAACCTTTCCAAAAAAAAAAAAAAAAAAAAAAAAAAAAAAAAAAAAAAAAAAAAAAAAAAAGGAAAATTTTGACTGCAGACAAAACCAATTTGTAACTAGTGTGTTGACCACTTATAAGGCAGTTGGAAGAAAAAAGTTCTACTACAGTCTGTGACACCCCAGAAACAATCTTTTTTGAGTCTAAACATTCTTCATGTAGAAAATATTAATGAAAGAGTCATGCATGTTCACGTCCAGTTCACTGGAGACAGTGCTCAAAACTAGCTTGTTCTCAAACTTTTACCAAATTTAACTGGCAAAGATCACTGGAAACTCAGTTTATTTTCCTCAAGAGATTAGGTAAGCAAACTGAAACCACTAGAAGCAGCATAAACCTCCAAAGCCAAGTTATTAAAAGAACTTTTGCATCCCCTTTCAGAATATTTTAATCTATAAATTGCGCCATTCTGCTCCCGTCATCCCGCAATGTCTGTCTGGATTGTGCAGCCTCTGGTCAGACAAGTACATCTGACAGTAATTTGTATATTTAAGGAGACTACCATGTACCCTGGAAAGATGTGAATTAGCAGGACAGAAGACAGCTGCCCCAATAACCGTGTCACCCTCTTCATGAGCTTACTGCAATGCCTGTTTTCACTTCAGGAGCCATGCTAACTAGAGCATTATGTTTTTCCTCTTTTATGGTAAGCATTTGCTCTCCTGTTCCTTTTTCAATGGAGGAAAGAGATCTCAGACAAAAGATGAAGTTTGTCCTGCAGTTCCTCTTGCCCAGTCTGCAGCAGAGCCACACAGGTGGAGAGTTCCAGCTTTTCAGGTCAGTTAATGTTATTTATGCTGCCTGTCTGGCATCTCCAAAAGTGGCCTCTAAGCAGGCTGTGCCCATATTATGCCTCCAGAACATGAACTTTCTACAGCCACTTTCTCAACCACTCCCTCAGACATCATTGCTTAGGCTTGATCAGGATGAATGCAAACATAAGCAGGTGTCTTAAGGAGACATTTCTTTTGGGGGCAGGGACAGAAGTGCAGTAAGCAGATAAAAGGACAGGCTTTCCTATTGAAGAGACAAACATGGTTCTTATTTGATAAGCCATCTTTGCTCTTATTATATACTTTTGCTTAGCTTCCTCTTCATGGCCTGACAGGAAATCTGAAAAAACAAAAAACTTCACAATACAAGTGTTTCTTCCTGTTGTTTCTGCTTCAGGGGCTGGCATAATAGGAGCATGATAGGAGTGACCCCACCAGCTTACTGTTTTGGGAGAGGAAAGGTGCTGGAGCCACCCAGAGACTTCCCTCAAACTCTGCTCCCCCTTTCTGTGTTCCTTTTAATTGCTTGGGATTTCTCTGAAGAAACAGGCAGAGTATTGCAAAATGCTCCAGTAAACCTTTGAGCCTTTTGCTGAAATATACTCTTTTCAATGACACAAACAGGTTTTGTTAAAAAAACCCTAAAACCTATATGAAGTTAATTATCTTGGCTGATTGAAATTTCTGCTGGGAAGAGAATTCCTTTTCCCCCCTCTTTTTATGCCTATCACCACCTAACACTTCATATTTTCTCTTTTTAGCAGAAGATTCCTGTGAACAGGAAACAGCTACCCTCAAAAAATCTGGTATTTCATCACAAAGTTTACCTGAGCAAATGTCTCCTTAGAAAAAAATCTCTGCAAAGCTTTCATTCTAAACAAAACAAAATGGGATCGCTCTCTCTTTTTAGATTTTAAAGCTGAAATAACTGAGCAGGTGGTAGACTTAAGCCTAATAACCCAGGATAATGAACTGTATTTTCACACTATGTGAAGAGGGGAGAAGAACCCAGTGAATCAGAGACTGAATGATTTCTAAGAGTCCACACCCTGTTCCTCTCTCAGACATTGTAGTCTATACCAATACTTAGTCAATTTCTGTTCTCCTTTTCTCCTGTTCTACTTTCATGTTTGAATATTTTTGAAGCAGGAGATACTCCAGTGCCGAACTGTTTGTTCATTTTATTTTAAAGGCAAACTAAGTCCTGTCACTTAGTGCTTTCTAACAGTCAAAATAAAAATTAAGGTGATATTCAGAAAGAAAAAAAATATTCATCTATGTTTATAGACAAATCTTGCTCTGAGATTCTGTCAGTATCCTGCTAGATGCATCATGACTAAGTGCTGCTTTAAGAAAATAAAAATTTAAAAATCATTAAAAATGTATCTGTTCAATTCAAGGCTCTAGTAATCAACTTCAGACCCCCAAGGTCACTTGGCCAGCTTGTGATTACAACAGCAACTTCAGCACTCGGTATTGTCCTATGGCTGTGGCAGGTCAATGGAAAAATGTTCTTTAAACACCATAAGCATCTGATTGTGCAATACCTAAATCAGTGTCATTGATTATTCACAGTGCTGGACCGCTCAAAGCTGGGGAAGTAATTAGGGCTTTTTGTGTGGATTATCCACTGAGAAAAGGTCAAATAACTACAAACAGTGTCAGAAAACAGGAGTCACCAAGGACCTCAGCCTCCGTGATCAGTTAAGAAATGCTAAAGCAGGGTTTGATAATGATGTGCTTATGCCAGGTTCTACAGGATTTGATCATTCTGTCATAGAAATCCAATGAAACATGAGTGATGGCTACTTTTTCCTTTGAAGCTTGCCTCAGGTCCCTGATGCCCGTCAGGCAAGTTTGTCAGTGAAACTTGACTGAGAAGAATTTAAAAGGCAGTTTTTGTTCCAAGGGGAAATGTACATATGTATATGTATATACGTGTGGGTGTGTAAGTAAATGACTGACCAGTCATTTTAGACACATAGTTTCTAATTTAGATCAATATACTTGTTTTGTTCTGTATTTTGTCCTCCCTACAGAAAAACCTGCATTTGCCAAAGGGCCATGCTGCATCCTCTCACAGATCTTTTATCAGAATACACCTCCCAACTCTCCAAATGGGAAGTCTGTACAAAGAACAGCCTTCTGCTAATGACTTTCTCCCTACTGAAATGTGAGAAGCAATAAAAGAACTCTCTAGTTTTGTAACAGCATTTCCAGCATTTGCTGAGTTTACACGGGTACTGCTACTTAGCAACACCTTGTAAATTTAATTGCTAAGCCAGGGTGTACAAAGCATTCCAGTTCCATATGGGAGCCATTCCTTGCAGACCTCCTTCCCTGGGAGTTCCCAATGCTGTAAATCTCTTCCCCTCCTCCCGTCTCTAAATTGCACTAACACTTTGGATGATTAGAGCTGCAGCAGCGATCAACGTTTTCCCCTAGTCATTCCTTTCCATTGATCATTTAAATGAGGGATTATTCTGTTTTCCCATTTTAGCCCATGGATCAATTGTTTAAAACAATAGATGGAGGTTAGTTCAGAAAATTGGTGCATCAAGAGAAACAAACAAAGACGCCCTGTACAGGGAAAAGTCACTTTATAATAAAAACCAATGAAAGAGGACAAACAACAAAAGGAAACTTAAGCAAAAAAGGTATAGTAGTAGCTAGCAATATGTAGATTTGGCAGAGTAAAAGCGGGATCTAGTAATGCCTGTAGTGAAAATACTGGAAGGGAGAGTAGGATGGCACTACTCAGATGGAAGTTATAGAGGCAATTTACTACCCTCTGGCTTCTACTTCATCATGGAAGAGTATTTCAAGTGTGCAATAAATGCTTGAAGGCTTTATTTTTAATGGAGATCTTATACCACTGGAAAGGGAATTGGAAGACTGACAGATTTTTGACAGGCTGAGCAGTTGGGTCATCTTGTAGGACTTGATGGATAAAGAGCTTGGAAAGATGAATAGTTCCTCTCAGGCTCATCAAACATCTAAAGATAGACATGTAGATATTTAGTGGGGTTCTAATCCATGGACTTAGGGTTTTGGTGAAAGAAAACTTGTCCTGGTAGAGACAGCATGCTTAAAGCTAACAGGGTAGTCTATTTGCTATAAAATGTCTGCCTGAATATTTTTATCTGGAAAATTTGTGTGTCAATTTCCTCTCAGGACCCCCATTGAACTCAAATGTTAATGATGTGGAATAAACAGTTCATGACCACAACTTAAGTAAGGCCCAGTGCTATCAGGTAGGTCTGCTTATTATCTTTATATAATAAATTCCACAGGGTGAATAATTTACCTTCAGTCCTCTTAAATTTGTTATGGTTCTATATTTGTCACAATATTAGATATCAGGCCCAGGTGTTTTGCAGACCTGTGGAACATTTTTATTTGGCTTCTGGTTTTTTTCCCCCACCTCCTTTCTTTCTACTAAGACTAAAGAGGTAGCTCAGGTACAAAACAGGAGGAGTGATGAACAGGCAAAAACCATAACACACAGAACCAGCTGAAGCTTCTCTTCACCAGTGCAATGTTCCAGACGTTACTGATACTCTGCAGGACAGTTTATAATTTTAACAACTGTTACTTAGAAATACATTTTTTGGAAAAATAGAAATTAGATAGGAGATATGAAGGGAGAGAAAGGGTGGAAGTTAGCATTTCACGTTATTCAAAAATTCAACCCCGACAAAAATGCAGACATCACCTAAACCTCTGAAGAAAGATCTACTGTAGAAATCATCTATTAATGACATCTTATTTCCCATTCCCAACGTCTCAGGAAAGAGCAATGTGGCACCTCTGTTGAGTTATCATAAAAGGGCACTACTGTATGCTGCAGAAGGGTGCGGGCACCAATTTTTTCAGGTATCCAGCTCCAGAAAGTTACAAGAGGCCAAATGGATGCAGAGGAGGCCCTGATCCATGCATTTCCATGGCTTTAGAGGCACTCACAGCCAGTGGGAGGGTATGGGGAGGCTGAGGTGGCTGTGCTGGGATGAGCTGCATGGTGGTCCTGCCTGCTGGGCACAGGCTGAACCAAGAGAGAGAGAATTGCATATCCCCTGGCTGCTGTGCACCTTGTCTGTACTGTGTCCAAATACTTGGGCAAATGGCAAACATGGTTTAGAGCAGACTTTCCATTCCAGAGCAAATTTGGAAGCTGTTCTGTTCTGCAGTTAATCCTTACTGGCATTAGGAGCTTTATCACTATCTTCTGTGTAACTGTGACAGGGAGATTCCACTACGGCCCTTTTATCACCCATCTACAACAGAAAGGATTTGAATTCTGGCACCTGCCTTTATTGCAGTCAGTAAAAATAAATATTGCTTAACTATTTTATCAGACTGTTATTTTATTTTCCACTATGACTTACACAGTAAAACTTTATTGTAACATATTGCAACTAAAAGTATATAACTCTCCTATCAACAGCTGTATTCTGATTTGTAGTCCAATAAACTTTCTTGCTGCAGATTTCATGTGTACAGTTGTGTTGAGGTGTAATATATCACCACAGCGTTTTTAAACTCAGAGCAATAATGTATTCAATTAGGCTGGAAATAAAACATCTAGTTTTCCTTACAATAAATCTTTTACTAAAACCTCTACATCACATGTTCAACAAGGAAATAATACATGTCATTCAGACTAAGGGTTATTGTAGACTGCTGAGGGAAACATGCAGTTCTGGAGGTTTCATCAGTCCTGAGAAATCCCGCAACATGGTAAGTGTACAAATTACAAAAGGGTGTAATATGTTACTAATGACACCTCTTGGGATATTCTTTGAGCCCATATTTACTGTTACGATCAGTAGCCTCATTTAAGCTGCAGGAGTTGAAAAGTAATAGAAAAGTTGAGAGAAAAACACCTCTGAGCTCATTAGATGTGGCTGTAATTCAAACTCAGAAGGTATTTCTTTTCTTCTCTGTCATTCTTCATATTACTGGAAATATAGTGCTTGAGATCCTAATAAAAGCATTATACATGATCACATATCTACAGTCCCTGTAAAACACGTTTACACCTCAACATCTGTACCAGTGCCACAGCCTGAGCAGCACCCTAATTCACCCCAGATGTCTCTTTAAAGGAAATACTGCAGTAGGGCTACTGTTCATAATATTTTCTGAGCATTGCCTTTATTACTCTGAAAGACTTTGATTTTTCAAGTGTCACAGACATTCGCAGTCATTTTTTTTTCCTGTGGAGGAAAAAGCTATATCACATGTTTAAACGTGAATAAAGATTTTGGTAATATTCACCCCTGGAAATGTCAGTTGATGAATATATATCTACTCCTATCCATCAGCTGTGTTATACAACAAGGATTTCATTATATGGAGTCTCTGTGCAGCAGAGCACACACACTAGTGCCAGTATTGCATCGGATATTGCTTTGAATGCTCTCAGAGAGTGGCATGCCAGAGCTCTTTACCCACACTTCAATCAGCATTTTTTCGGCTCACAAGTGTGCCAGATGGCCTGCAGTGTTTGGTGATGCTCACTTCACAGCCAGGACTGTGGTGAATGAGACTCCATGAGGATGGGTCCCCAAACAACTCCCTCCCTCCCTTTCAGATAGAGTGGTGCTGATGAGGGACTCAACAGCCATCTCAGCACTGCTGTGAGGAGGGAACAAGCCAAAATGAACTGTAGAGATCCACAGTACCAGAAGCACAGAGAAGAGCCAAAACCCCAGGTCCAGATTTCTACAGACATGCAGATTTCCTTGGTCAAAATTATACCCACACAATTTCTGACCCATGCTATCCCAGAGTCCATGAGGAGCATGATCAAACTCTGGCCACTGGAGAATCACAACTTGTTTGAGGTTGGGAAGAACCTCTGGAGATGATCTAATCCAACCCTGCTGCTCAGAGCAATGTCAGCTGGGGCAGCTTGCTAATTGAGCAGTCAATATTGCCCAGTCCAGTTCCAATTATCTTCAGAGACAGAGGTTCTGTGACCTCTCCAGGTAAGCTTGTTCTAGCGTTTGATCATCCTCATAGTTCTTAAAGCTGAATAATCCTCCCTTGCAGCCTCTCCTTATGCATCAGATGCTCTTTCCCTTTAATTGTCTTCATGGCCTTTTTCTGACCTTGCTCCAGTGTGCTAAAGTCAATTGTGTGCAGGGGAGCCCAGAACTGGACACAGCACTTCAGGTGTGGTATCATGAGTTCTGAGTCGAGGAAAAAAACTACCTCCCTCAACCTGCTGGTTATCATCTTCCTAACACAACCCAGGATGCTGTTAGCCTTCACTGCACATTGATGGCTCATGTTCAGCATGGTGTCCATAGGGATTGTGCAGGGATTGTCCTTTACTACCAAGCTGCTTTCTGGATGCTTGCTCCCAGCCTGTAACTGGTGCATGGAATTATTCCTCTTCAGCTGCAGAACTTTGCAGTGCCCCTTGCTGACGTGCAGGACTTTGCAATTCCTCTTAAGCTAGATCCCAAGGGTGTGGAAGCTGCTGAGTCTGGTTATGTGTGGACTCAGTTCAGTGCGACGTTTATCAGCAAAGGTGCTCTGTATTTAGCAATATCTGCCCTGACTTTGGAGCTATTTAATTGTTTGAGATGCTAAAATGCTGGACATGCAACTGGTAGGGACCACACACTTCACTTATGAGAACCCCTTCACTACCAATACACTGGTACTTCAGGCTGCAGTGTTTAAAGATGTGAAAGTGCTAAATAAATATGGTCATACTTGTTGTGTGCATACAATCACATCTGAGCAACTTGAAGACCAGAATGAACATTCTAATTTTTTGTTTGTCCTCCCCTCCTCCTTGCCCCAATTCAATATCACATTAAGAAAAGATTCAGCCCTGAACACCAGTTTGATATTACATTAGGAAAGGATCCAGCCCTGAACATCTCTTGAAGAAAAATCACATTGATGTCAATTTGCTAGCAGGTAAGGAAACAATAAGATTTCTTCTTTTTGTTTCCTTTCTTGTTTAGTCTGTTTAGCTCCTGAGCCCTCCAAAATGTACCTGAGGACATTCCACAGTAATGGAATTGTTCACAAGCAAGATAAATATACACATAAAATTAGTCATCATTTAAATATGAAAGCTGTGATCTCTTTGGGACAAAGAAAACAGAAATGTACAATAAGTGTTTAAAGAATGTACAATATCCATTTAAAGCATGTGGCATATTTTTTAATAGTTCCAGCCTCATTTTCAACCCTCTCTTCCCAAAAAACCCAGTTAGGCAGCTATCCAGGACACTCGTAAAAGCACTGCACTGGATGACTTACTGAACAGTTTAAATTTTGTGGGAAAAAAATTCAAATAATTCTTCATAGTTCACTTTTTAATTTGAAGAAAAAACATACATGAAAAAGAGATTTAATTTACCATGAAGGTATACCAAATCGAAACCTTTCTGAGTGGATAAAACAGTGACCAAAAAATGAAAATTACTCTAATTTTTTTCTTTAGCACTTACCATGTAGATATTTTTTAAGTGAGATAAGGGTGATGTTTTGAATTTCATGGAATACATTCCAGTGGGGGGAAGACAGGGAGAAGAAACAATTAGGGAGAGAGGTTGAGCTGACAGTGCAGTTTCTTTGCAGTGACAACCACATGTATTCATAAATATTTTACAAGTGCAGCTTTCAGACTAGCAAATTTAACTGCCACATTAATGCAGCCTGCAAGTTTATAACCTGGACATCTGTGTGTTGTGAATGTCCAGTATTCTGTCCATAGTGACAGTAAAAAGTTTATATTTTGAAGGCTTTTCTCCTGCAGAGTGATTTCCAAATGTGAGGCTCTTGTCTTATACTGCAGCTGTGCTTCTTGCATAATACTGCAATTCATCAATTATCAAGTCCATTGAAAGATGTCACAAATATATTATTTACGACATATTCTGTGCTGTCCACAAAAGGAACAGATCCAGGAACACCACAGAGTGGTCTCAGGAGCCCTGCAGAAAAAGTTGCATGCTTTTTACATTCAGTGCATTCTATTATTAGCGCTACAGAGGTTCTAAAATGAAACTGATGAAAATAAATGTTGTAATCGGAACCAATTATGAACAAAATGATTGTAGCTGACATTCAGAAATGTCATCAGTATCACAAATACCACTACTCAGCATTAACACTGTTTCCCATAAGTCAGTGTTAAAATTAGTGGTCACTTGAAGAGCTTAAATATCGTTCAGCAAATGGTGTGGATCTTTCCACTTCTGTGGATAAAGCAGGGAAAGAATGAAAAATTGTGCCCTTGAGGGAAGAGGACATTGTTAAAGGGCAGACTAGAACCCAAAAAATCTTAGAGGATCTGGAAATGCACAAAGAGAAGAAGCCATCTAAACTGGATTTTGTGAGGGCAGATGCCATGATCAACCTAGAGAGTAGAGATATTTTGTATTGAGTGTCTCCACCTAACTTCTGGAATCTGACGTTATAATGACAGAAATTAAGAAAAGTCAAGGGGAAAGCAATGCAAAGTAAGAACGAACTTTCTTCTGGAACTATCTAACCTGTTGTGAAACATGATTTACCCTAATCCTGTACTGAAACTTATTTTAATCTTTCACAAGAATGATACTCTTGGCTGCAAAACCAGACCCGCCCCACTAGCTGTCATGTCAAGGGAGCATTAAGCCCATGTCAAAGGGCTGTGGTTTGATCCAGCTTGTCTTCCCTACAGCTTCTGCTGATGGCAGTTCTGCAGAGCTTTTGATGAAAACTAAATCTTCTCATCTCTGGCATATTGCTCACGAAAAGACAGCAACAAACACTTCAAGCACAGAAGGTATGTGCTACATGCGTTTTCCTCTGCAAGCCAAGGTGAATTTATCCCTGTGGACAAATGCTTCAAAAAAGCTGTCTGCCAATAGAATTGATGTCTGGCCCCTTGACTGTTTTCTGCCAGAGTCCAATCCTTTCGATATGCACCAATCTGATTAATCCTTCGGTGGGTAGCAAGGTGGTGCATATTAGAAGAAACTATACTTGCAATGAAATGAGTTGCATACAAAAAATTCTTCTATTTTACCCTTTGCATGCACACATTGCAATTGTTTGCAGGCAGTTACAACCAAATCCACTCTGGATTATCTCCCCTAGACCACTTTGGCCTGAAGAATAAGACCCTGTAAGTTGCAGATCCTATTTTTTTTAATTGTTTCTAACAAAGGGAATAAGACCAGTGAAGTGTTTGTTACAGTAACTCATGAAAATTGCTTTAAAACTGATTGAATCAATTTCCCTCTATCTTGTTACTTCTGACCTGAGCAATTTTTAAGAGTTCAAGCCAAGTAAGTGCAATCTATGACTGACATTATATCCATACATCTCCTTTTCCTTTCCAGGAGTTCTACTGTACATCTCAAAGGGTTAAGTCTTCTAAGCAAGAGATGAGCCACGTGGCAGGGTATCAACTTTTGGAACATGAAATTCAACTGTTCTCTTTAGTAATTCCCAAGATACTCCACTTTCTCGCACCATTTCCATCCTGCATGCATATGTGATAATTGTTTATATTCTAGGTGTAACAACAAAGTATTGCTTAATTTATTTATTGTCTAGTGTCTTACAAGTCAATGGGATAAAGACACAAGAAGGCTATGAACTTCCTTTACGTTATCCCTTTACACATAGGTATTTAAAATATTCCTGAAGTGGGTCTAAAGAAAATTATTTATTCAAGAATCAAGATGGCTAAAATCCAGATAACCTATTCTAATGCACCTCATCATTTTACATGCAGAAACATTCAAGGAAATCCCAGCAAGGAAAAATTCATTCTGTTGGTGAAATTAATATGATAATATTGCATCTTTATTACCATCAGCCTACTTTTCAGAGGAGGTCTTATTTCTCTCAAATATTCTAGGAGATAGGAAGAAAGGTTAGTCGTACTCATACTGGGACCAACCTTGCCCTGCTACAACTCTCAATTTTTTCAAAAACCTCTTTGAAAACCTTTCTGGATTTGATTTATTTTTCATCCCAGTCCCAGATAGATACAGGCAATAAGCAATATGCCCTCTGCTTGCTCCTTTCCAATCTTGTATGCACAGTTATTAATCTTCATAATGTTTCTCAGACAGGTCTTTGTTCCCTAATGACTCCAGGCACACCTTTGGGCATATTAGTAGGCAAAACCCCTGGTGTTTTTCAGGACAGATTTCCCATAGTTAAGTTTATGAACCAAGTTCTGAATGTTTACTTAGGCACTCACTCAAATTTAGACGGAGATTTTTAAAAGTAGCAAGCAGTTGCTGCCATCAGTGTTGCATGGGCTGAGAGTTTTTCCAATGTATTTTCAGCACTTAAAAGCTTAACTTTTGTTGTAAGTCAATGTCACCAAAGTTGCCTAATCCCATTTTTAAAGTGAACCTTCTCTGCGGCAATCATTTAAACCTAAATGTGGAGTGGGTCAATGCATACATCCTTTTAAAAATACTGCAGAAATTGCAAGGAATTTAGATTATGTGCCATGTTGCCAGTATTTAAAGTTCTAATATTTTTGTTTCAGAAAAATGAATAAAATGAAAATATACTTTATATATTGTAGCATCAGCCTATCAAATGTGCATTACACGCCAAGTCACAAAATTTACAATAAGATGTGATGTTAAAAATCATGTATCAGTAGAAAAAAGTCAGTTTAATCCTTAGCCCTACTATATAGAATGAAGGAATAAATTAGTTAAATGTGTGAAAGTCTTAACCTCTTCAAGGTTCAACTTTTCTTTCACCATGTTTTGTCTAAACATTATTTATTGGAACAATTTATTAAGCAAAGTAATCTTTGGAAATAATTTTATGACTTTCAGGCTAACTACCTTCACTCTTATTGTTGTCAGTAGTGTAATGTCCTCAATTGAAACAGCTACTTCATGGATTTTATTTAAGAATTGATTAACTTTTTACCTTCCCATTTCCAGAGGTGGAATAACACTTTACTAATTACTTCTCAGAGTTTATCTTACTGGTTAGGGAACTTACATTGAAAAAGCCTTTCTCTTGTGAGCTGGGACACAGTCAGCTTTGCAGGATAGACCAAGCCAGACTATATCTCGTTCAAAAAAAGATACTGCACCAAAGTAAATATATAATATTTCCTATTAATATTTAGCTATTACCCATACAATTATTAATTATTAATTATTAGTTACACTATCATGTTCATTCCCTCCATCCTTTGTTGCACAATAGTGTTCTGCCTTCCAGTTTTTAAGACAGAGGGATTACTCATGAAGAAGGCTTGTATATGGAAAACAGAAAGAGCAATTTCTTGGGATGCAGTCTTTGTTGCAGTGACTAAAATGCCAAGCCTCCTACTGCCTCAATACTTTTTAGTAGTTCACTTTATTAGGCCCCACCTGTGAAGTGAAAAGGAATATGATTATTGAAGAAAGCTTGCTTTTACTTGACAGGTTTCAAGTACCAGATCTAATTATCATGCCATAAACTGACAATTTCAAAGGATAATGTTCTGATAAATACTGTGTTGAAGCCAACACATTAAATGCATTTTCTCATTATGCCAATTGGAATGGAAACAATATTTTCCTTGCCATGGGCACATTAGAATGTGGTCAGGCAGAAGCTGTAACAAAAACAGGTAACATTTTTATTATAATTAAGGAGAATATTTTCAGCTTCAAACATGGAGCTGGACATCAAGTCCTGCAGGCAGCTACTATCCGTAACAGGTAATTTTAGCTGAGCCATCCAAGAATATGGCAGTTTTGGTGCTATGCATTTATTTATGTATGTCTATGTATGTACCCAATACTGTCTTGGAAACCTTTTAGTTTAAACATGAGCAAATGAGCAAATGTTTCTCAGATACTTAAATTTTTTAGGAGTTCATGAACATAAGAAGATTAATAGGAGAGGAGGTTCTATAAATTCTGTAGAGAGGCTGAAGTGTGAGTTCAAAAGTTTTAAGACCTAAGAGAACCCACTCTGAAAACAGCAGGATCTTTCATATAGACCAGACTGCAAAAAACCTCCCTCAGAAATCAACCACAAGACAAAAACCGCTTTTGTAGATCCAGTGCTCAATTCATTTAGAAAGAAGGCAATATATTCTGTAAATGAATAGATCAAAGGTAACTGCCTGTTTGTTCTTCTGTGCACTCACAGGACTCATGTGATCTGGAGTCCCTTACTTGACAGCTTCTCCTGTCCAGAGAGGCTACTGGGCTGGTGGGGCTTCCCACATTCCTCAAAAGTCCTTGGTACTTTTGCAAGCAATACCCAGACATACCCAGGTATTTCTTACAGCGAAAACAAATCATCATCCATCTCTTCAACTTTCCTCTTTGATTTAGGAACATGTAGAAGTAAGTGTTGAGCTTGACACCATTACTTATTTTCGTTTATAGAAAACTGATAGATGCAGCTGGCAGTCTATGTGATAAATGCACTATGCCTGCTAGTATGCCATCCCTACTCTTTTTAGATCAATATATGGTCTAAAATGTGACGAGAGCATGCAGATCAGATTCTCTTTCTACAGTCCTGCTTTCAGATAAGCCATCTACAGAATCCTTTACTTCGCTAGTGTCACAAAACCAAAAGAAAACTAAGTATGGAGGAGACAGACACTGAGAGAAAAAGGACAATCTTTTGAGTAATAGAGCATTCAGATCTATGTTCAAGGAGAATCTTTTGAGTAATACAGCATTCAGATCTATGTTCATGAAACCACAACACAGGAGATTAACAAATCTTGCTGCAGCCTTTCTGAGGAACAGGTGATAAAATCCGAATCTTCTCCAAGGTACCACTGTTGTTACTGAATCTTCTAAAGAAAAGGTTAATGATGTTTTGAAGGACTACAAGCGAACAAGGTTTCTTCCACTTCATTTCTGCTCTCCATTTTGCTGAAAAAGGAGTGAAGAAACTGCCCACAGGGATTTTCACCCCAAGGTGTTGACTGTTATGCAGGACAGTGCTGGGAAGAATTGATGTGTTGCATTTATTTAAGACTGTGACACTACTCTAGTACTGCTGTATCTTTGACTCTCACCACATTCACATCACTATTGGACTCATATCTTGATGCATCTCTGAGAAAGAATATGCATATCTGTGCACTGGTGCTGTTAATATATAACTCACAAGGATACCTTAGTTTAATCATATTGCTGGCCAGCAAAGATCTGTTGCATAATTTTGGCAAAGCATCAATACCTCTTCAATCGCACTGCTCTCACATGTGTCAATTTTTATACTCAGAGCCATGTCCCATCAGGACAAGAATGTGAAAATTAATTCAGATGACATGTGGTTGGTATGGTGCAAATAAACAGCATTCTGACATATCTCAAAGGCATTTGCATGACTGCAAGGTGCAGGTGTTTCCAAGAATCTCTGGCATGGCTTATGACTGACAGAGTATTTAGCTTCAGGCTTCCTGGCCAAAATACATTCCAAACACTATGGAAAGAAAATAAATACACCAGCTCATATAATAATTTCTAAATATGACTGTGATGACTTCTGAAAAAGCTACAGATAAGCTGGGATGAGAAAGAAAAATCCCAAGAGAAGGCAACTGTATATATGGATAGGAACTGGCAAGCTCAAATAGATGAGACATTTAAATCTTTTGGATTAAGTTTCTGCACTAAGTTGGCAATGCTTTGAAATATACAATTCTTTTCCTGTTGCTTGCAGTTGCCATGAATTTACTGGAAGCACTGACTCATGCCTAATTAGCGGTGCCTTGGGTTATTTTTGTTTTGTTTTTATGTGTTTATAGCATCTGCTATTTTTAAGGCATGTTATTATTCTTCAGAAGATTTCATTGGGATCTGCTTTTTACATAAGATATTGAAACATGAAAAATACATATATTCAATATCTTTTTATTACTTAATTCCAAGCAGACAAATGTATGGATGATAATCTTTCTTCATGTAAGTCAGTTAATCAAGTAATGGATTGGTTATTAGCTAATACATGGAGTTGGCTCCACACCTAAATTCCTCAGAGATAATGAAATTATACCTATTAGAATGATTGCTCAGCTCTTTTTTTATCTGCTAACAACACTTTCCTATCTGTAAGGAGAGCAGGAAAGTGTTAAAATTTTAAATCCCTGGCAAACCTCGGAGGAAAACATTTTTGCTCGTAGTGTTTGTTCACCACATGGTGCATGCTTCAGAAGGTGCTAAATCAGCACAACTGCTGAATTTGAAATATCGGAAACATTCATCTGCCTCTGAATTCAGTTATGCTTTATGTAAAGATCCTGAACAGAATCTGATAGTACAACAGCAATGTGGAATTGCATATTAAACATACCTAACCTGTCATTAAAAACCTCTAATTACAGTCATCAGAAGAGTCCCTGTGCTGCTACTTGTCATGCTGTATCTATAGCTCATTTTAATGAGAGAAGATTGTATTTCTGATTATGTCGCTTAATGTACAATGTATGAAAGTTATGGGCCTGAACCTGTTCCCATGGAGGTCAATGGCAGTTTTGCCATTGCCTTCAATTAGAACAGGATGTCGTTTTACGACACTAGCGTTTCATTTGCATTAATTAATTTACTTAGCAGGTAATGAAAACTTGAAAAAAGAGCCCTCTGGCTCATGAGTTTGGCACCGTATTTAATATTTTCATTAGGAATAATTGCATTGATAAGCCTTTAAGCAGAAAAGGGTAAGATAGTGTAAGATAGTGTATTTGGCAAAATAAACCAGTTGATTGGGAAGCCCTGAGACTGCCTTCCACGCCCTGGCCTTGTTTTCTTTTATTTATCAGTGACTAGGTCTGGGATGTTGAATCTTTAATGCTCAGCAGTGTTAGATTATGGCACAACAGTTTCATACTTTATGGATGAATATGACTTATACATCATGGAGACATTTGCTCAGCAGACACTACAGAACTGGTAGCTGGTTTTCGGGTCAGTAGTCTCAATGGGAACAGCGAAGATAGATGGGAGATGAGGCTGAGGTGCTTCTTCACATTATGGTTGAAGCCAGAAGATACCCATCTGGGAAGATCCATACAGATGTTAGTGAAGGCAAACACAATCCTGTGGAAGCAGACTTTTATAAGTGTTTTGATTTCTTAAATTAAATGTAAACCAGATCAGTCTCCATCTAACTTTTTTAGCTTTTAAGCTGCTAACAGCATCTATAATGTTAGCATCAGGCTCATGCCTGGGAAAGATAAGAAGCTGCAAAAACAGTGATAGAGGCAATTCTGCCAAGTGAGAAGGATTGCACTGTGCCAGCTGCTGGGGATGCAGGCAGCCCCCTAATGCACACTCTGGGACTACAGAAATGTAAGGAATCTATACATAAAACTTTTCACAGAAAGGACAGGAATTAAATGATCTTCCAGTGAGTCAGTGACAGCTGAAGGATTACAGTGGCCTGCTGGAGTGGTGGTATGGCCCAGCAGTGGATGTACTTCTTCAGGATTTCTGTGATCTGATCTCCACATGCTGCCACATACTTCCCCTGTCTAGAAGACAGAAGTCTGGCAAAGCCACTTCTCCTTCTGGGCACTGTGTCTACAGCCTGGGGGTAATAACTCCTCTTTACCTCCTGAGGTTTCTGTTTTGGTTGGGTTTGTAAGGTGCTTAGTTACCCAAGTGTTGGGAGCTATAAAACATCAAGATCAATTGAAAACCTGTCAGTCAGAACTTGAAAACCCATCAGTCTCTGTATTCAGAGCTTTTTATTAAATTAAGAAGTAAAAAAAAAGTGAGACAATATTGGCTTGAAATCTGCTTGTCCTCTTTAGCATATTGCTGTGATTGTCCTGGAATACTTTTAGCCAGGCACACTGTACTTTATGGACATTATTGTAGAAATACTTGCTGAGAAAAGCTATTTTATTAATTGGGTATTCTCACTGTAAGTCATGTGATATCCCAGAAGACACTTTATAAATAAAGTGTATTTGCATCAGGAGTTTTTCAAGGTTCTCTACTTTACAAAATAGTAGTTCACACTGTAACTAAATCCATCGAGGTGAAGCTTATCAGTTGAGCACTTAAATAAAATGAAATCAAATGCATTTTCTAGTGGAGACAACAAATGCTTCTTATTTGGCATGATATTTTACATATCTATGTATCACTTTAAAGAAGGTAATTAATGATGTTCATCTTGTAGAGAAAATGAATTTGCATGGCAAGAAATAAGCCTATATATCTGCCTACTTGGACCAGTCCTTTCTGTAAGAAGCCTAAAGATTTTAATCTACATTTCCCAGAAACAATGCTGAATTCAGACAATTAAAAATATTTAATTTTAGATTTTTCAATACTTTTCAGATGTGTTACTCGTGGCAATCACAAGAGTAGGAAGAAAAAAAAAGCTAGGAGTGCTGCAAAGAAAAACACATTAGCACATTAAGACAAAAATTCATGTGAGCCACTTAAAAAAGATAGAGAGCTAATGCCTATGCATATGTGGCAAAATTTAGCTCTTCTTGTTAGTTGGACAATAATCTGTCACATATTCATTTTTGAGGCTGATGGAAGCACTTTTCTAAAGTGCACTTTGGCTTTTTAAAAATAAAAATAACACAGCAGCTTCTTTTTTAATTGTTAGCTTACCATTTCACTAATTTAGTTGAAGGCTGGGTATACCTCTGAGAAATGCCACTTTTTTAGAAAGTTCTCTTTGTTTCAAAGACTGGGAGTTTAGAGGCCGTGAGCCTGTATTCTGTAGCACAAATTTTATTCATATTTTACTCTGATTCTGATTCACTTCCACTTTAAAACTGACTGGTTTATTTTCCCTGTGAAGGGAAATGTAGCATTTTTTACATGGAAAAGCTCAGCAACTCTTGAAATCCCATACCTATCCCCCTTGCCTTTTTGGCTACTGTTCCTTCTACAATATACAGAAGAGAGAAATTTAAAAGGGGGATTGCCCTGATACTCACAAAACACAGGCACACTTTAGCTGCCTGTGCCTCAAGGCTTCTGCTAATTATTGTCAAATTTACCTCCGTGTCTCAAAAGTAACAATTTTTGTTCAATTACACAGGGACACCTGTCCTTCTATTGATTTCTCCCTAAAATCTGCTTGCTGTATCTGGTAGATACAGTCTTCAGATACTACCTTCTTAAAAGTTTCTTGAAGAACAGCTGCTGGATGAAGGATGGAGATCCAGATGACACCACTGCAGAAAAGAGTCACCTGGGCTCAGAGGATACCTATCCTGTTTGGCTTGCAGGGTGGTCAATGAACAGAAGTTTCCTGACAAACCAAAAGACAGCACAATCCCTCCAAACTGGCCACAACAAAATGCTGCCCCTTTCTCAGTGATGGAGGAAGAGGCATGGAGAAGAAAAATCAGGGCAATGGCTCAGATGATGGTGAGTGCCTTATGGCGCAGGAGTAGAACTGAGCAAATAAAACCCATTTGATTGCAATAGGAAAAGGATATAGGCTCTTCGTACAGAAATGCAAGGAAAAATACTCTTCATTAATTCCATTACCTAGGGTATAATTTGTTTAAAATAAGACTCAATGA
Source organism: Sialia sialis (assembly GCA_009812075.1). Taxonomy (NCBI): domain Eukaryota; kingdom Metazoa; phylum Chordata; class Aves; order Passeriformes; family Turdidae; genus Sialia; species Sialia sialis. Next base: position 33,883,787 of record VRYO01002734.1, on the reverse strand, counting down.
TTATACCATAGTCAATAAGAGGCAAAAAGAACTAGAAAGAACACTAAATTTAGATTAGAGGTTATATAGTTCCTCATTACTTCATCTACTTCTCAAAGAGTAATGGGGTTTAGAAGTCACTTCTGGAGAATGCAAGATGGCATTTTAACATGTTTACTCACCACAGTGTTATTAAGAATCTTCGTGGTTCCAAAATATTCATTAGATATCTAGATTGTACAGGGGGCTAAGAGAAGTTTACATAAGATCTAATTACTAACTCCAGTCAAACAGAGCTTCCCTTCCACTTCCTAAAACCATATTCATCTGCAGAAAGACCCATCAGGACATCTCCACACATCTTGAAGAGGAGAAAGGAGGAGAGGAAGAGTCTTCACTTCTTCAGCATTTTGGATGTTGAAGAACAAGGAGTGAGTGTACAAACAAGAACAAATGGATTTAGTATGAGCTGAAATCTCATGACTCTTATTTATCTGGTTGTCTCCAGATTTCATTGGCACTATTTGTATGATAAGCAGCAGAAATCTTCTTCTGTAACACTTAGGGAGTTATCTTTGGCTTGCTTTCATAGATTTTTATGAGAAAAAATGTTGACTGAAATCTCATACCTGTGCCAAAACTAACTTTCAGGATGTTCCATTTGAATTAACCCAGCTGGAAAATCACCTCAAAACAGGATCTTACTGAAACTCTGAAGCCTTTGTCTGATAGGAGCTTTCTTAATAATTTTTTTTAAATAAGACACTGAACTTGATGAGACACAGAATATTTTTGGCTAACAAAATACTGAATAATGCACAGTCCTACACAATCTAATGGATGCCCAGGTAAAAAAATGCTTACACAAAAATGTTTCCCACAACATGTAATGCTTAGAAAACATAACTCAGAATGATATTAATTATCCAATAGTTTTGATAACAGAAACACCAATCTTTCTTTGCAGAAGTAATTCTTAGGCAAAATTAGGCATTGCTGGAAAATATTCAAGTACAAAAATGAAAAACTCTGCTCTTGTTGCTCCATATTCGGAAAGCTGAAGACTTCAGCATCAAACCCAATAGCTCTGAAAGCTGAATGGGTAGTTACAGTATGGCACATAGCAAATTATCTAGTGGACAATTCTTACAGTTTTTCAGTTCAGCACCTTTTTGTGGTTGTATAGCTGGGAATACATGAAGATAGAAGGGAATTCTTGCGTTTCTTGAGATGTGGTTTTAAACCTGGGAGCTGGGAGTTACTGAGGTCTTAAAATAACAACAGGTAACACTGAGAGCAATACAGTAGCGACCTGGGATGTACTCCATAAATGGTAGATTACCTTCGTGAAGCAAAGTGAATCAGTTTTATAACTAATTAGTTTTAGAACATTCAAGAGTGACACCAAAGCCTCCAAACTGCAGAAAAAAAAGGTTGCTGTAGCAATTTTTCAGCATACAAACTAATGCAGAAACACACACCTGATGTTCAAAATTTTTAGTCTTGCCGAGTACATTTTAGTTCCATTTGTGATCATCCCATAAACTGAAGAGTGTGTTCAGCTCATGTTTGATGGGCTGAATTCCATAGGCTAAATTTTAAATGCAAGGCCATATTTCCACATTCTAACATACTACAGTCAATGCAACCCAACTGTGCAAACAGTACTTGAATGCCTCAAGGCTTTTGTTTCTGTATAAAATGCCTGTAAGAGGACAGCAAAATAGGAAGCTCTCATGGAGATGGTTCTGAATGGAAGAAGATACACAAAATCATAATGAGTTGTTACATGAAGTATTAACTCTTCTTTATGCTTCAAAGTTAATGTGTAAACTTATTCTCAAAGCAACTGTTGTGATGTCCTGAATGCATCTCTGCCCGTGAGGAAACAATTTAAACTTGAATAGCAGCAGCAAATCCTAAGAAAACATTAATGATGCTTTGCCAGAGGAAAAAGGATTTGAATCTGCTTTTCCACTGTTAGAAGCATCTCTGCTTTTCTTCAGTGCAGCAACCACAGTCAAGAGGCACGCAGGACTGCCATGTTTAGGGCACTGTCATTCAATAAGATAATTTCCTGTTTTTTTTTAAACACAGTTTTTGTGCGTATAAAGAAAGCAATTCTGTAAAGAAAGTCAGTGCTCCTTCCCTTTAACAGCTACATGTGCATTCCAGAAATCTTTGCCAACTACTGTTCAGTGTAATTCAATAATTAAAAAATATAAATATTCTGAGTATTGACTAGCTGTTTTGTTTGGAGTCCAGCAAAAAAAGACAGCCAGCCAACAGAGCCAACAGACGAGAACACAGAGTATCCTCAACGAGGCCACTGCTGCCTGTGTGAAATAGTGCAGGGATCAGTGCAGGGAGCATGCACTGTAATCCAATTAATTTTCTTTTAAAGGACATGTACAGAACAAGCAGCAGCTGCACACAGGTCCTTTTTCATTCATTGCCTAGAATTTAAATTTTAAAAGCATGGCTGCAGAAACCATGGAAAAATGCTGGATTTCCCAGTAAGCCAGATATGTCACATTTCTTCAGGGGGGCAAGGCAGTAGTGATGCTGCTCCTGAATGGGAAAGTTTATTCTTCCCACAGATGCATTGCTGTAGGCTCTCTGTGGATCCAGGTAGGCTACTCCTCCTGAACTCGATGTTTTCACAGCTCTCCCCACACAGAAGGACAATAAACTTCTGTGTGTTCCCTTTTGTGTTGCTTCCCACACATCAAGAACCCCTGATCCATGGGCCCGATTAGGCAAAGTGGTGTGTCTGGTTTCCATGAGGCACAAGCTGTGGAATCCTCAGAAACCAGGCTGAAACAGCACTGAAGCCAGACTTGTATCAGGAAGGAGTCTGTTTTGAATTATGCTTCCTATTAGTGGTAGATTTAAAAATTAGGGAACTATGAGTAAATCTGGAACTTAACAAGGCTTAAAATAGGCCTGGGTCACAAATCTTGATGACTGTGTGACGGGCTGGTCTTCACTGCAACAAGGAGGTCTTTAACAAAAAAAATGTACGTAGAAAAAGCCAGAGTGACTAAAGCATAAGGGACGGGAAATAATAAAGGTAAGTTATTTCTTCCCATCTTATGTTCTGAAACACAGGAAAAGTTTGCACAAATGGTAAACATATGGAATAAATTATCAGGAGAGTGATCTCAAAACAAAGACTACAACGGAGTTCAAGTGACACATTTCTGGAACAGAAATGGATAGTGCCATAAAGTCAACACAAGAAAGTAGGATTATGATTAACCTGAAAAAGAGCAAGCAAATTAGACTACAAGCCATTTTCCTATTCCATATGGCAGCTTCCCAAGACTGCACATCTGAAATATGTAATTTAACATAAGCCTGAAGAGCCTTCCTTGCCAACTATAGAAATATTAATCAAACATATTCTTGTACTAGATGAGTAGTAGGTATTTATAGAAATAAAGAGGCATGATCTATTTATACACATATGCACCCAGATGCCTGTGCATGTTTATTATAGTTGAATTGAAATTAGATAACCAACATAAAAACCATTACACAACATTATACAGGTCAGTTGGTTCACTGCTTGAGTTTCAGCCAGGCTGGCCATAAAGTCAGGTAATAAAGCTGCAATGCTTTGAAAACACAGATGTATTTGAAATTAGTTGCTCCATATGATTAAAAGAGATGTGAGAGGTCAGGAGAACAATATAATCTAACACCACATCTACACTGCAGACTTCAGCAGGCACAGCTACACCAGGCAGAAGTAGGAAACTATTTAATACCTGACTGATACAGCCACGCTGTCAGCTGTGCCACAAGTGTTAATAAAATCACACTGGTATAAAGCTGAAATTTCATAAATGGAACATCTTTTACTTGGTGTTTTTCCTACGATTGTATGATATACAGATGTGCTAACATAACCACAGCTCTAACACAAACACTTTCTGCAGCAATAACATAGATACGGCCAAAACCATCCAGGGCACAGAAACACATGCTAAGAGTTTACTTTGACTATTTCTACACTAAATACATTACATCACCAATGTGCTCCAAATACATACATCTAGGGATTTGTGGGAAAAACATACAAAAAAAGCTGTCCCATAAGCAACACTCCAGCAGCGTTGGTCCTTTCAGCAGCCCAGCTGTGTTGCTTAGCAATAGCATCTCTTTTTGCCGCTGCACACACACCTGTGCTAACACAAACAGGCCTGTTCTCACTGCTCCAATGATTTCAAGTTCCACAGCTGGATTTTGCCAGCTGCAACCAGTGGGACATTGGCAGAGGCTGGTTGGGCTCTAGTCTGCCATCCTAAACCTGATACTGGTAACGACAGCAAGCCGAGAGCGACAAGATCGGCACCGCGCCGTGAAAAATGATGCCTGGAAGAAATAAAATCCCTAAACTACCACCCTCCACAGCCCTTCCCGCCCCTGTAGGAGGAGTGGGGGACGCCAGCCACTGGCTTAGTGGGCGGGACAATCAAATGGGTCAATCAGAGAGAGGCCTCCGGGCACTCTAATCCAATAGCTAACTTTTCCTGCCCTTCGGGACGGAACGCGCAGAGGGAGCCGGGGCCCAGCGCCACGTTTGGTTCTGGCACGGAGGCGGGCCCGCGCGCTGCCCTCACGCAGGATGGCCGCCGGCAGGCGGGCTTCAACACGGGGCAGAGGGGATAAAGCGCATGCGCAACCCTGAGAGCGAGCCTGCGGGGAGCCCCGCCCCGCAGCGTGAAGCGCCGCCCATTACAGCTAAACCTCGCCCCCACATCACATAGCCCCGCCTCCATGGCAGGAAACCACGCCCCGGAGATGCCAAGCCCCGCCCACCGGGGCTCGCGGCCGTGCTGCTGCGGTCGGGGGGCGTGGCCTCCGTTTCCTCCCCGTCGGGGCCGGGGCCGGGGCCGCACCGCTCCTGAGCCGTCGAGCTCCGCCCGTCGGGTGTCCCCGGCCGCCCCCGCCGCCAGCACCATGTCCGACGCTCCCGGCATCCCCGAAGATGTCTGCAGCCTCTTGGCAGGTGAGGGTAGGAGGGAGGGCTTCCTTCCCAGGAGGCGGGCGCAGGGGAAGCCGAGGGGGGCGGGCCGGTGGGGGTGTGACGGGCCGGGGGAGCCGGGGCGTGCGGGGTCAGCAGCCCCTGGAGCGGCGGCCGCGGCGGAGCGCTCCTCGGCGGGCTCTGGGCGATCGCTTCCAGTGCGCGGCTTCGGGGGTTCTCTCCCTTCCCTCCCATCCCCCCAGTTCCTCTTCCCCGGCTACTTCCTTCCCCCGTGCCCGTCCGTGGGAGCCGCAGCGCTCCGGCTCGCTCCCCGCAGGGAGGAAGGAGCGAGCCGGGCTCTCCCGGCCGGGTCCCGGGATCCGACACCTCCCCCGGCCGGGCGCGCTCGGGGGGTGTTCAGGGTATCCCATGGACACGGGGCATGTGCCCCCCCGAGCCATCCGGGGGAAGTCTCTGTCCTCGGGGTGTGCTGGCAGGGCCGACTGCCCGCATCAGCAAAAAAGATAAGTCATGAACTTCCCCGCTGAACAGCTGGGGAGCGGGCGAAAGGGTTGCTGAGTTGTTGGGGTATTGGAATATCGGTCACACACCTCTTACCTTGGCTGTCCACGCTCTCAGGATGCGTTGGAGCGTAGGAATGGGATGATTTCTCACCTGAAAGGTTACGATGTTAGTACGGAATTCCGAATACGGGTGGCTATCTTTTACCTTCAAGAACTCGTATTTAATTTTTTCGTGTTGCTGTTAATTGAAATAAATGGTATACTTAAAGGTTGGCTTTTCTGGTATCTTTATAAAAAAGTTTCCTATCCTCAAACCATTTTCATTTCAGTGGAGTTCTTTTGAGAACTTCTGTTTCTGCCACAGGAACTTGTGTAGCTCTGACTTTGCAAAGAGCATGGGTAATTTGAATGGCAATCTTCCTTCTGAGGCCAAGCATTCAATTACATGACTGGGCACCTGCTAGAGTCTAGTGCAGCTCATCACCTTCAGAGATTATTCATTTTTTAACTCTTTGATTGTAAGAGTTAATGCTTGAAACATACTGCTCTCATCACATCTCATCTGCCAACAGTCTGAAGTTTTCTAACTGCAGTTTCTGTGTTACTTGCATGTCATACCAACTGTAGTTAAAACTTGCATGCCAGGCCACCAGAAGAAAAAAGGAAAGCTTCTCATGACTTCATATAATGGAATACATTATTAATAATTTAGGCTCTCGAAGGGTATTATTTATTTTTTCTTTCTAAATCTTGGTATTTTCCGTGGCAGTACTGAATCCTGGAACTCATGATCAGATGCAGAGCATATATGTTTGTTTTGATGCTAGTTTCACTGAGTGAAGCTCATCTTGAAACTCTTCATTGTTTTAAGTGCTTTATTTTTTTTTTTTTTTTTTTTGAGGGGAAGGATGCAATGCAGATGGGATCATTTGAGATTGTGATTTCTTTCTCAGTCATGGTACCTCATTTACACAACTTCTCCTTTCTTCCTTCTCCCTGTCTTTATCCAGTCTGCCATGGAAAGAGACACAAAAATTTGTATTTTGAAGTGAAACCAAGAACACATATTTTTCCTCAAGAGGGTTGTCTATATGTACTTTGAGTCACTATGAACAGCAGCCTAACATATATATAGGTATCTAATGTTTGTACAGTATGTACAGCTTTAGATTTTCTAGTTTCTTTTTGTGCTGTCTATAGAACTGAAGTTAAGAAGGCAATGGAATGATTTAACAATGATCTTTAAATACTTGTTTTATTGTTACTACTAGTAACTAATAGTTTGTAACTTTTGTTACCTTCAGTATGGTTATACAATGTTAAAATTCAATAACCTGCTTATCGTTGAAAAATAAAATATGCCATTACTTTTTACTGTTTGTGTTAAACTCTCTTTTTTAAGGTTATCAGTCAAGTGCATGATGATCAGTTCTTTTACTGGTGTGTAGGATCTCAGAATCCTTTATGTAGGCTTCTTCTTTTTTTGCTCAAACTATTCCTGTAGTGAAGATGTCTGGTAATGGAGGAGGGAAGGGAGCTCTGTAATATCTTCACTATTCATCAAGAAACTGATACACAATACAAAGACCACAGTTAGTAGATAGTTATTAATTTCTGCGTGCTCTTCTTCGAGGGTGCTTCTTAATGTATTATTTTAATTGCTCACAGTTATTGATCCTGCACCTCTTTGAGATGAGGGAATATTGTTTTCCCATCGGTAAAATTAGTGTAATAAACAAGATGTGATTGGGGTCGCAAAAAATAATCAATGGTGGAACAGAATTAGAATTCAAATTCACCTGCCTCCGTGCTGGTTTCTCCAGATTATATTAGTTGGATGTCTATGTTTAGAGGCCCTTACAAGTGCCAGGCACTTCTTCATATCAGGTTCAGTTGAGAACATGCAGCTAATGGGTAGCAACAAGCATTGTGTTTTAGTCTGGTGTTCTTGTAGCACAGAGGCCCTCACAGGTGCAAAATCTCATAAATACTGTGCTCTTCTGCTCTTCCTCCTTCTCTTGGCCTTTTTACCTATGATTTTCAACTTCTGCATCAAGTGAAGGAGTGATCATATGGATTTCCTTATCCCTGCTTACCCTTGATTGATGGTTGGAGTATGTCCACCCACCATGCTGAACAAGTAGGGGTCCTACTGGAAAACATACTAAGTGCTCCTGTAGTTAAACATGGTGATAATGGGAATAAACACACCAGGGGATGAATTAAAGTTGCACAGGAAATTTTCCGACTTGTGAGTGCTTTACTTTGAACCTAAACAATATTATATCTTTAACACAAAAACAAATTCTGTCACACATGCTGGCAGGGTCATTATAGTTGCATATCAGTGGTGCTGAAATGTTCCAGGCAGAAGCACAGCTTGAGCTCAGGGCTAACTGCATTAGTAGGAAACAGGAGGAAGCTGTTTCTGTAAAGTTGAAGGGGAAAGGTCAGTGTGGCAATAGACTTATTGCAGAGGATTACTGGGATTGCACAATCCCATCCTCTCTTCTCTGACTTGTTCAAGTGGTAGGAGGGAAACACTGGAGACAGAAACAGGGTCCTCTGGTCATGAGTTGAACTCCTGGTAGGAGGAGAAAGTTAGTTTGTTGCTCTCTTATCTCCTTCTTTACACCTTGGAGGTGTGTGGTAGTGCATGTAACTTCTTTATTCCCCACCCATGTCCCTGCACTTACAGATGATGCTCGAGACAGTGGAATTTAGTGAAGGAAGCCCAGCCCTGCTCTGCCTTTTCTTCTTTTAAAAAGGCATCCTCTGTTGTGTCTATGTGATATTTTTGTGGGTGTTTGGCGAAGTGGAATGTTACTCTTTTTTTGTCCCCTCATATTGTTGCTGGTTACACAGATTGTTGGAGGCCTGCTCACATCTATTTTTCCTTACTAAGTTTTGGCTTGTTCATAGCTAAGAAGGAGTTTGAAGACTGCTTCCTCTCGCAAAGGCTTATTACTTCTTCTGTAATGTAAACCAGACTGGTTGCTTCAGTCATCTTGTCTGGAAAAAAAATTCTTGAGATTTTTTCAGTAATAAAGATTTTGTTGGAGATAAGGCTTCTTTATTTTTCCACAGTTTTTGATAGTGTCATGATCATTAGATATGTGCATCATTTATATTTTCTCCCCTGTTAATGACACCTGTGACTGTAGTATGGGTGCTATTGCTTTGTCTTTTGTTCAATTTTCCTTTCACACTTGGCAGTATTTGTTGCTTGAATCTTCTGTATTCATATTTTAGAAATTACAGGTACTTTTGCTGTGAAAATGGGTTAATTTTTCTTCAGTTTATATGGAATCTTGCATCCCATCCTAATGCCATTTTCCATGTTCTATTAAGCAAAATACCAAACCTAAATGGAAACCAACGCTCTTGCCCTAAAGATCATTTCTACACAGATATTATTCAGTTTGTTTAAATGCTTAGTTATATTGTCCAAATCACTTTTTTCTGTGTCTTATTTTTTTCTTCAAATTAATAATGTTTACCTACTTACTTAGTTGCATCTTGGAAATAGCATGCAGTAAAGGGCGAGGCAAGAAAACTACAAGACATTGGATCCAGTGGATGAGTTGCTTACCTTTTGTTTTTTGGACTACATTTGTTATATTTACCCAAATCACCAAAAACAAACTGTCCATTTTCATTTTCCATGTCAGATGTTTCCAGACTTGCTCCTTACATGACTGTCCTAGAAAAAGCCTTCTGGGTAGAATATGGCTCTTCTTTATTGACTGGTTCAAATTTAAAAGCATGCTGTTGTTTGAAACTTTACTCTTTTAAAAAAAAGTATTATTTCCATGTTTCCAAGTCTTTAACAAATGCCAGTTCTTGCTGGAAGAATCCATCTGTACAAGATAAACCAGGGTGATTATTGTCGACATCTTTTAAGTAGACATGTATTTACAGCTTTGGTAGTATGTATGTGTTTCAATAGTAATGGAGTAAGATTAGAAACAGTGAGGTGAAAAAAATGCACAGAGGGATTCCTGGTAAGAAATAACCTCCAGTGATTTGAAACATAGTTCAATTGTCGCTGCCATAAATTTGGGAATAAGTGTCATATATGGGTGATAAAAATGGCATAGGCTATTTTTTATATACTCATTATTCACTTAGTTTGTCTTTTTCAATTAACATGGAGTCTATCTTTCTCATCTGACTGGGTTTACGTTTCTTTCATAATCATATGTCAACAAACCACAATAGACACAGCATAATGTGGCATACAGTGTAAATCTTTAGGTTAATCCTTAACATTTTTTATTATAGTTCATTTGGAATCACTTTGTAACTTGATCATGATTTGTACTGGTGTGGTTTTTTTTCATTATATGCTTAATATGTTACAGCTTCATCTTTTCTCACCTCTTTAATGGAGAGAGAGGATGCTCAACTACTCATCCAATGAGATTAGAGAGAGATATATAGCTATACATATATATATATTTTTTTTTTCTTTTTTAATCTTTTAAAAGACATACCTTATCGATTTACTTCATTTGAGGAGTCTTAGCAGTTTGTGTATACTTCTGCTTTTAAAATCACTAATAAAACTGTTGAGCGTCAACATTTTTCATGATACTCACTTTGTATGTGTCAACACAGCAACATAAAATTGCTTCTGGGGATTTAAGGTACAGCAGTTTTTAAAGGCAGACCTTTCCAGGACTTTGCACTAAAAGGAATGCTCACCTTCTTGTTAGACTGGATAAATGTGGTATTTTTAGACATCTTGAAGTTCAGTCACTTTTATTTTACATCATGTGTTCTGTTTCTGATTAAGTGTATATATATTTAAAAGGCAATTTAGCAAACTCTGGAGAGAGACTTTAAAACATAGTTGTGAAGTCAGGGTTAGAGCAAAAGCAAAATCCTGAACTATTTCTTTATTTAAGAGAACAGACAGTGATAGATATTGCTTGGTAGTTTGTCGTCAGGCTTGTTCCCTATTAATGAATCGCGTTTTGCGAAAACTTTGAAATCAAATTAATTAATTGCTTTCTGATGCCAAGCTGAAATGTACATGGCAGTCCGTTTAATATTGGTCACCTTTGGATGGTATGTGTATTATAAATGTGCCTAGCGTGCAGCTATCTCCCAAAATTCTCTGGCCTGATGTCCCAAATTCTCTGGCTGGCAGCCGGCTGCTGGCTCTCATCCTTGAGGTGGAGGAGAGAAAAGGCTGGTGGCTGCAGGAATTGCTGTGCTGAGAATTGCTCTGCTGAGCTGCTGTTGCCTTCTTGAGCAAGTGACAGTACAACTGCCAGGTTGTCCCTGTCATATGATGGATGTGTGTCCAGCCTCCAAGGCAGCCTGCATTCTCCTTGGGCCATGGGCCCTGCCATGTGCATGGAAAAGCCCATATCTCGTCACCGCTTTCTGATTCTTGTCATTTGAACGGTGTCAACTCATCAGTTGACGTGTCCATGGTGGAGTGATTAACTTCTTGATAATGCCATTTGATAATATTTTCGTTATCTGCTGGAGGAGGGGAGAAAGAATGACTTAGCACACAGTCTGAGTCCCTCTGTGGGAATCTGCTTGGCCCACTGTGACAAAAAATTGAGGTAGTTCTGTCCTAAGTATATTTGTTTATTAAGTGTGACTTATGTTTACAATATTAAATCCTGTAAACAACAAATGTGCTATGATTTGTTATGCTTAGCACTCTTTAATATAGCACTTGCTTTGGGCTAGAAATTTACAATGTTCTTGAAAAATTCCATCTGTGTGGTTTCAGCCTTCATTAAAGAAAACAGCTCCAAAGACTTTAAAACAATTAAAATCTTGCAGTGTTGTCTGTTTATAATCCATTGAAGTAAAGAGAACCATAAACTGTTTTAACAATGAAATGCAAAACAAGTCTTAGATTTTCTTTTTGAAAAAGGCCCGTAGATGAAAATGAAATTAAAACAGCTTTTAGCTTTTGACTGTTCTGTGAACTGACACTTAAGTTGTGAGCTGTATGGGCTGGTCGAAGTGGACTAGAGCTAGACTAAGGGGTGACTTCCTTTTTGGTCAGTTTGTGACCTGTATTGGCAAAGCAATTTGTGAGTGAATTTTATCAATTGGATCTTCCAGTTTGGTAGCTTTTGTTCATTCCTGCAGGCAAATAATTTCTCTGGGGTATGGTGCAAGCAAATTTAGCATCACAAGCTTTAAGAAACAGAGCAGCAACTATGAGTATTTAAGCTATCAAGCAGTTTAACACACAAGCTTAAGAAAAGAGATGTTAAGTAGGTTTCCACTTGGTACTTTTCTCTGTTTTGTTTTTATTTGTTTTAGTGGTTTTTAAATTTTTTTTCTATTTTTGTGTTTTCAGTGGGAAGAGCTAAATGTCTTCAATGTGTGATACTAAAAGCTCAGTTCATTAGGAAAAAGTTATGGGAATATGCGATTTGTTTTTCTTTTTATGCTCTGGGGCAACTGATTAATTAAAGTGCTTTTAGACCAGAAATATGTTCAAAGAGGTTTTCTCTTTGGAATTCATCTTTTATTCCTTTTAAAATTTCTCAATGGATCTCAATGGCTGCTGCAGAAGCATGGAACAGCTCTACTCTGAAGTGCTTGTGAGTAGTAGTTTTGTTTTCTGAATAGCATTAATCTAATACAGGAGAGACCAAGTTGTGGATCATCCTGGAGAGGGGAGAGCAAGTGACTAGAACAGTGGTGAGAAATGGCTAAATTTTGCTACTTCTCTTTGAAGTTTACTGTATGGAACTTGGATCTGCCATACTGAAGTCCCAAGCTCTGTTCTTATTCCTACGTAAATCACTTTATGAAAGGTAACAGCAATTATAGGAACATTTCCTTATGTTAAGGCTGTCCATATTTCTCCACAGTGTGGAAGTACAGGAAGTGATGATCATAACTTAGATGTCTTGCTGGCTTCTTGTCCAGAGAAGCTTGGGATGTTACTCATCTTGTGCATCTGGTACATCCCGTGTGGATTTACAGCAGTAGATTAGAACAAGATACATAACATACTGTGCAATTGTGAGTAGATAAGAAAAATCTATGATACAGTAAAATGCAGTTTACTTGTAAATTACTTCTTTAGCATCATGTGTATGTCAGGTCTGTCTTCATATTTTGGGGTTGTGATGAATCAAGCCATATGGTATCTCTGGACATATGGAAGTAATAGTGTTCCACAATGGAAACAGTGCACCCTGACTGTGGGTACACCTAAGCTCAGAGAACTTGTTTCACATACTCATGGGAGAGGGAAGCCATCTCAGGAATGTCTTCTGTAACTGCTGCTGTTTAGAAATGACAAACCTGTATATGCTTGCTCTCTTTCTGCTTCTCTCCTCCAACTCTCTTTACTTATCACTGAGAGTAAATGGAGCATCTACTACCCTGTCCTTCTCTATTATTTCTGCTTTTGAAGTCCAAGGTTTTCTGGAAAATAACAAAATCTGTCAGCAATATAGTTAGTCCTCAAATTTTTGTATCCACAGTGTATTTTAAGCCAGAAGTGGTAATCCTTTTTTATAATAATCAACTTGATTTCTCTTCCCCACATACTCCTTAATTGTGTTATTTTAATGTTTGTATTTGAATAAAACTTTGACAGTCAGAATCTGAGATGGCAGAATTCTCACCTGTATTGAGCTTTTCCAAGAAGTAAAGAAGTCCACTGAGTTTAAATGAAGACTTCTGAATCCAAGTTTTGTGATTAATTAGTGTTCAAAGGTTACTGTGCAAGTATTGCTCCTGATTTATAAGCATGACTAATTCCTCTAAAGTTTTGCATATTGATGCCTTGGTAGAACTTTGAAGCTGCTATCTAGTTTTTAAAATAAATATATAAAAGTATGAAAAATAAATATATAAAAGTATGGGAAAAGAAATATTTAACCCCTCTCCAAGTGAAAGCTTGTTTTGTACTGGAAAATCCTGTTAGGTTTCATTGAGAGAAAAACTGTTGATTTGTTTTGATCTGTTTTGATTTTTGCTCTGAATAGTAAAAGTATCTGTTTTTTTGACTTTAGTTTTGTAGTTGGTCAAAGTCATTGGGTTCCGTGGGTTCTCATCTGCCAGCTTGACTGGCATTTCCAAACATTGGAATTTATGAGGATGTGTACTTTTTCCATGGGTTTGGAAAAAGTCCTCATAGGCATTCTTGGTGTAGAGCATAGAGGCTGTTGGGGGTATGTCTGGAGGATTCATTAATACATGTTAAGTGCCTTTCCTTCTGTCCTTTTAAAGAAGGAATGCCACAGAACCCAGGGAAGGTCTCCCCCATTCAGGATTGCTTTGGAAAATGTAATGGAGAAGATTCTCTGTCTTATGGAGAATCAATGTAATTCTCCAGAACTCTAAAATACTGTAAAAAAATGAGTATTTTTGCCACACTCTGTGAGGACAGTAATATAAATGTCTAAATAATAATCTAGTGAATTGTTTGTAAAGAACATTTTTACAATAGCTGTGCTAGTGTTCTTAAAGGGTAACTTTTGACTTGTTTTCTTGCAGCCTGTAATACAAAGGGTGATATGTTTCTGTTTTATAAAGAAAAAAGCAGGCAATTAAGTTTTTAATTTAGGAAATCTGCTGTAAATATGTAAACTTCTGCACATAGACAGTTGTGCACTTAATTGGCTGTTATTTATGTTTTTCTATTAAAATGGAATGTCTCATCTGATTGGAAAAGTTAGAGGATTAAAATAAAACTATCTATATGCATTTATGGGCAGGCACTGTGAGAAGGTGTTTTGTTATCTACAAATGCTCAAGCAATTGTTACCCATACAGGTGAGACATTTATGTTAACAAGCAGGATTTTTTGGTTGCATTTCTCCTTTTCTGTTTTTGGGATAATTGTATGTTGATTGGTAACTATAAGAAACATTTAGTGTTGTTTTTTGCCATTGTTTTGTTAATCAGGAACACATAGTACTGGGGGAGTTACACTCTCACAAATTCAATACACTGTATTCTTTTTATTCTATGGAATGGATTTTTGCTGTACTAAAAGAACGGTGGTAACTTTTATGGGACACTTTGTTTCTTCATGACTATGTAAAAATTAAAGAATTAAAAGTAAGAATTAAAACTTACAGTGCAGGCTAGAGCCTTAGTTTGTGATTTTACTAGTGCAGATGTGCTTAGTTTAAAGTACACTGTTGAGCTTGGCTCCATTGATATGGTTGTTGTGTCTACCTAACTGTTTTCAGGATTCTTTTGGATATGAGTCTTTAGTCAGTCAGTGATTTCAGAGGCATTGTGGGAACACTTGAAAATACTGTAACCAGTAAGTGAGCTATATTAGCATCTGGGTAAGTGTTACTGCTGAAATAATAAATAACACAACCATCTTCAGAGCTTGAACTTCTGAAATAATGTGGCAGTAATATATGCATAAAGGCTATTTCCATGTTTTAGCTTTGTCTTTTACTTTAGGTGATGGAAAGTAATTGTTATAGGACTGCAATTTATTAGGACTTACGTAGCATAATTAAGTGAACAAGAATCAAATGTCACCATAGGATTTGCTGTGCTAAGCAGAAGTAGATGGAGAACAAATGTATCCCATTTAGAATCTAAAATGTCTGTTAACTATGCTGTGAGTAGAGCTGAAAATAATATTCTTAGTTTTTTCACAGTAATATCAGCACAAACTCATTATAACAGTATTTTGCCCTTTTTTTGGATGTGTATTTATTTTTCTTCTTTATTTAGATGTTGAAACATTTGTTTCCCAAACTCTAAAAGCAGAAAATCTATCCAAGAAAGCAAAAGAAAGAAGGGACGTTCTTCTTAAGAAGATGAAGGATATTAAGGCGAGGTAAGTGCACTTCATGGCTTTAGTATGTTGTAAAGTCACTTATTGATAACTTAGAGTTTTTTGGTCATCTTTTAATAATCATTAATCTCATTAACAATTAAAAATATGTCTAGGTCCTGAATTTTTAAAAAAATCTGGGTTCAAGTCTTTTCTTCTCAAAACTGCTACAATTTACTAAGAAATGGGATCAGAATGATTTGTCCCATTTGAATTGCTTAATATTCTGAAACCTGATTGCAGGCTAGCTGGGCAGACCTTGCCCACCTCTGCTTTGGTAAGATTCATTAAAACATGAGAAATGCAATGTACTGAGGATACAAATTAGCTTGCTAGCACCATGCTCAGCTGGTGTAAGACAGAACAATTCAATGCTGACTTTGCTTTACTACATATTCTGTTGTTTAGCTCTCTAATAAAAAACTGAGAACTATTTGTAAGTCATGAGTTTTGTCTGCTCTGACAGACAAAGCAGAGGGCTGTGGGTGTTTTTGTTTTAATATCAAGGATGATTTGAGAGAGTTCTATGGTGTATTAATTTCAGTCAGCAATTCAGCTAAAGAGACTGAGCTATACTTTCATTTTCACTACAGAATTTTCTTTGACAAATGTCTTCACTTACAACTCTTATCAACTAGGATATAGCCTAGTACTTGCTGTTCTTTTCACATTGTTGTTTTCCTCCTGTGTGATATCTCCTAAGCATTCCATTGATAGTATGCTTCTGCCCCTGTGGCAACTTGTCTATAATTTCAAGGACATCACAATCATCTGGTGAGGGTGCTAACTGGAGGGAGACATGAGACGTGTCCCAGAGTCTTGTATTTGAAGTTTTATGTTCCTTTCATTCAGGCTGAAAATGCTTAGGTAACTAGTTCTCCCTCATATTCTCTTTTAAGAAAATAGTATTTTATATATATATTTTTTCTTTCCTGTGTTTTCCATTCTGGGTTATTGGGTTAACTGTGACTGTACAGATGACTTGCACATATAGTGCTACTGATTTTTTTCTTGACTGACTGATGCTTTTTTGCATGATGAAATATCAAAGGGAGGGAGCCTGCCTTTATGAACATATTGACACTGAATCTTTTGCTATTCATTTATGTGACCCCGTGGTTTCACATCTTATTTTAATTTCTAATGCCTTCCTTATTTCCTGTAGTATTATTCACTGTTAACAGCATTTTGCTTTTCATGCAGGCTACAAAATACACGCACATTGTAGTCTTCTTTGATTTTAACATCCCACATGTTGGGCTGTGTCTATTACTGCCACTTGCTACACTGGATTTCTTAGAGCTAGCCTTTTATCTCTGTTTGCATTTCTCAGTTTCTTATCTCTAGGCCATTCCTTTCCCTTCTGCTCATTTCTTGACAGCGTTTCCTTATTGACTAACCCTTACTGCTGCTTATTGTTCATAAAGATGATCTTAGCAGCTGCATTTTATTTGCCAGTTAGTTCATAGCCCATGAATGCTTCTTGAATGCCATTCTGCATAACTCTGTCCTGGTGATTTGTCTGTATCATCAAACTGCACTCTGTGATTATTTTTAGTTTCTGAAATACCAAGATTTAGCTCTGAAGAAACAGTATATAAAAGTATGTTTTCCCTCTGGAATGATAAATTTTTTTTTGGTTTCCAAGCATTATATAAGTTGAGATCTCCTTATTTGAAATGGAATTCTCATTTAGAATGCTTTAACTTTTATCTTTCTGGTTAATTATTAATAAGTTTCCGTTGGGTTTTCTGTAAAATTATTGTAGCTATACCCACTATTTTTGATTTTTTTTCTTTTGTTTCCTATTGAACTACCAGTTAATTTCAAAATATGTTTAATGGTTTTATGCACGCACAATTTTTTAAAAAAATTGTTAACTTTTAGAAGGGTTACTAAAAGATACTTTAAGATATCTGAGCAGATGTATGTCCCTAAAAAGGCTGCTCAGTCTGGATTTGGCTTTATTCAAGTCTTCCTTGAAGTTGACTGGGCATTCTCTCAGCTGCAAAGGCAAAAGGAAAGCTGAATAAATAAGCCAAAGTTAAAAACTTGCCGCGCTGAGTGTCGACCACAAAACTTGCCGAAAACCGGTTGTTCTGTGCCATGTCCTCGTGCCCTGGGATTTGCTTGATGATGTTTCTTCTTCTTTTTCCGCAGTTATCCCGAGGCATTCCCGGAGAAAGGTGAGTGCGGTGCCCTTTCCCCGCCGTTGCCGCCGCGCTGCGCTCCCGGCGCCGCCCGAGGCCGAGGGGACTGGCGCCCCCTGCTGCGGCCGGCGGGGAACAGCAGCGCGGGGCGCGCACACTCCCGGCGCCGCTGCCGGCCGACCGAAAGGTCGGGCTGGAAATGGAGCTCAGGGTTTCATCCGTAATGGAGCTCCTTATGGAGCTTATTTAGTATAAATTTAGGAGAAATGGGGCTTTGTTAGCGAGCTTTATTAGCAGCCTTGCGAAAGACTGTGTCATGTACAGTTGGCTTTTTTTTTTTTTTTTTTTTTTTTTTTTTTCCTAGAGGAAGTGTATGCAAAGTAGCCTGCTTAGGAGATAGCATTTTAGAGGGATTGCTTATTTCAGCCTTTTTTCCTCAACGTTGCAAAAGTCTTCAATTCCACAGTGATGTTTCTTTAACCTTTTAATAGGATCATCTCGTGGCAATATGATATTGGCTTTCAATCCACACTGAATGAATGTTTTCACAGTGCAGTGGGAGCTCAGACCTTTAGCTGGAGAGGAGATGATTTAGTGGGCAAGTAATGAAAACTGAAGTGTGGGTTATCTATTGTCTTCTAGTGGAGTTTAAACAAAGCTGCAGAGTTCAGTTTAGAGAAGACTGAGGGGTTTGTTGCTACAGTGTTCTGTTCTGTAACTAAACCTGGAAGGGCTCTTATTTCCATGATGCTAATTCTTGAGGTCATGACCTATAGCCTGTGGATGCTGGTATGAGGGTCACAGTGCGAGGTCAAAAAAGCCTATGCAAAGCTTCACTTTTTGCAGTGGTTGAAGAACTGTCTGTTTCTGGACGAGGAGGTTCAAATGTGTAGGCTGCAGCAGTGCCTCCTGAGAAAGTGAAAATATGTAAGTCATATTAGGCAAGTAATGTTGTAACAAGGCACAACAAGTTCATACATTTCTTATGCCTGTTTAAATCAAGTTATGCAGCCATAACAGTTCAACTGAAAGGGACAGTGCAACTTGAAACTTTCCAAAGATTCAAGATTGCCAGATTCTGTAAACTCCAACTATGTGATTGTTTAAAAATGGTATTACAATAATTTACTATTTTTTTTATGTTGCACCTCAGCACTGTTACAGAAGATAAAATGTAGTTTTTCTCTTCTCACAGTCCAACAGAACTGAGTGTGGGAAAGTAAAATGTTATTTTATTAAGAAAATTACTAACATGAAATTAGGTGGGGTGGTTGTTTCATTGCAAACCTATCTTTGGGAGAGCATGTTTTTGAAGATTTAATAACTTCCCGAGGCTCTGACTCTGTAATAAGCATAAGAGTTGCCTACAAAAAGCAGAGTTTGCATTTACTGCTTTATGTAATTTGAAGGTCAAGAAAATTCTAGTCTATTTACTTTCTTCATTGGTAATTAGATTCAGAATTCAAATTATTAACAAAAATGAGATTTCATTATCTCTAGCAAAATGGATGATTTGATTTGTATAGTCTGTAATTGTTACTGCATAACTTGCTGTGATTCTGTGAAAATTATATTCAGTCTTACTCTTTTTATTAGAGCACATTTGATTCTTAAGAATGATATATTACCTTTTAAAAAATTACCAGGATGTATCTCTGGTTCAGGTCATAGAACTATGTATTAATGCTGAGGCTTGTCAACACTGACACCTTAGTTTTCAGTATTTTTCAATAAAATGAAAGTTATACCATTGTTTTCTGCAAGCAGGGATATATTTCTCTATATTATTATATTTCTCTATATGTGCATTTGCTGCATGCAGAAATAGAAACAAAATTATGAGAAATAAGAGCCTGCACTTACTTGCTTGAAAATTATTTGAGGGAATGTGATTCAGTGGTAGGAGTTGTGGTATAATGTCCAGAGTTCAAGAAGTGTGTGCTGAACTTTATTTGGTTGTGTCATTTTTACTTTGGGATTGTACAAATTAGGCGTGACTTTTGTAGGTGTGGAACAAAGGACTCACATGGAGATAAGCAGTCAGATTCTTGGCCAGCTCCTAGTGTAACAAAGCACTGGCAAGCAGCTGAGGGAGGTCAACTTTGTGCCATTTTCATACCTCTGTGCACACCTAGACATTTGAAAAATGGAAAATTTGGAAAGTATTGAAAACTCAGAAGGCAGTGATGGTCAGTTCCACCCCCTCCAGGGAAAGAAGAAATATCTCAATATATAATGTAAAAAAAGGATAATGTCTTTCAGGAAGAAAGGAGTGGTGGGAGCAGAAATTTGGAAACTACACTGAAACAAGCCAGGAAGAATAAAAACCACTGTGTGTATTTAAACTCCATATTTACTGTTCTTGGTTTTGTGGTAGCAGTCACTCCATTTTTAGAATGTAAATAAAACAATCTCTGTTCTATCCGAAAGGGAAGATGAAGAATGGTACACACTGTCATGGTATATTATCATGACCTAGTAGTTGTACTACTTCAGCTGTTTTCAAGAATCTTGTGAGTTGTGACCTGTCATCCCTTCAGAGGCAACCAGAAGTATTTTTGGAGACTGAAAGAAGTGGACTAACACTTTCAAAATGCATGTATTTCCTGTAGGACATAATGATACTTGACTCTGCTCTCTCAGTGGCTCCTTCGTTGTTCCACAGGGATGTCTTGTGGGCATACTTCCCACTCCACTCTGTTTCATCACTGAGTGTTTTTGAAGTCCCTCTGACTTTGCACGTAGTGACAAGCAGGTTTGACTAAACTATTTGTAAACTCTTGTTTTATGGGCTTTGACCAATAGCATACAGAATTCTTCCTGTCCATAAAGATAAAGCAAGGAGGTTTGAAAGAATAATAATAATAATAAAAAAATGAAGAGCATGTGTGAAAGTTGAACCAGGCTCCTTAAAACTATAATCACCTTTGTGCATCTCTCTCAGAAAGCATACATATTTCTTTGTAGCCAGATTGATGAATTTGAGGGCTTTCTTGAATCCTCCTTGAAAGAAGCCTTCTGATGTTGTCTGTCAGGTCAGTAAATATACTGAAAAAAGCATCTTTTGTGTCTATATAGACTGAAAAAAAAAAAAAGAAGCTTTTTAGGAGAAGTGGGAACACATGCAAGTGAAAGACAAAAAATTAATTGTATGGGAAAATATTTAATTCTTGTGTGTGATATGTTACCTGATTTAATGCTTTAACAATTGTGTTGTTAATTTAAGGATAAAGAAAGCCCAAAATATATTTTATGACCAAAAATGTACAATTACATTTATATCCAATCCACTGATCTTTCAAATTTATTTTTTAAAGTTGTTAGACATTTATTGTATCTATTTTATTCTTAATTTGAAGAACCCTGTAGAAATGTCTTTCTCTTAGACACTGCTGCCTTTTTTTCATTTAATTTGAAATATTTGACTGTTTATATAAGCACTTTAAGCAAAACTAAAAAGCTGTAGTCACACTCAGCAACCTGTTCTAGATCTTAAAAAGTTTGAAGAAGAAATTTGGAAACAAAGGTAATTTGCCTACAAATTGGATTATTTTTTATAAGACCAATACTCCACTAAGGGTATAAAAGTCTGAACTTTGTCAGAGATTCTGACTTAATACAGTTTTTGGCATTTCTCTGTTTTGAGATTAATTGAATCAATACTGTGACTGCCAAAATGTTTAGTTAAAAGAACCTTGTTTTCAGTTTATGCTAAATATAGCACTAAAGTTGGCAGAAGCACCCTAAGCTCTAGAAACTATATTTGTGTTTGAAGTTCACTTGCCATCTGTTCTATGCATTTATTTTAGTAAAATATATATTTTTAATCACTTTTCACAAAATATTTTGGCTCAGTGTTGAAAGTGAGACACCAAAAGTACTAGCCAAATCGAGTCATACTATGGGAATTTGCAGAACCAGTTCCCCCTAAAGCACTCATCGCACCTCAGATCTGATCTGCAGCACTAAATTATGCACAAAAGCATGACAAGACATTTTCTAACTAACATTTTTCACTCTGATAAAAACTGATGATGGTCCACTTTTGGTTTTATTTCACTATAAGGTAATAGAGGGTAAATCTGTGTCTCTAGAGCATTGGTGTTATTCACTATATAATTATTGGGAGCACCTGTAGGAAACCTTTGGATGACTCAGATGCTTCTGGCTCTTGGCAGAGCAGAGTGTGTCTGGAGCCTGAGACCTCTGCTTCCTGGAAATAGTCAAGCTGTTAGAGCAGCACTATATGCAAAGGATTTGTATTTTGTATTTTTTTCTCTTCTGTTTTTGTACAGAGGTCATATTTCCTTTTATTTTTTTTTCCCATCTGTACACTCTTTTTCAAGAAATGGCAGCAATTAGAAGTCTCTTTGGACTTGAGAAGGGGAATCAGTATCTTGTGGTCACCAGAGCCACATGTGCATGCAAGTTCTGTATTTTGAACTTTTTACTCAAGATCATAAATACATAGTTAGTATTTAACCATAAATGGAAAAGATATGGCTTAGTTGCTACCCAGTTCTTTGAGGATCATCACGATGTATTTCTGGAGAGACCATCAAATGCATTAAAAGTGTGCCAAGTACCACTCTATCCCAAAAGTCTGGGAGGTTTCATTATAGGCAAATCACTGTTGTCGCTTTCAGCTACACACAGCTGTTATCTGTGAAGTGTCCATGCCAAGTGCAATTTCAAGTTACACGAGATACATCCACCAGTGCAGCACAAAATGGTTTTATCCTGATATGCATTGTAAAAACGAGAGGCAACTCAGCAAGGAAAAGTTGCTGTTGCTTTTCTTGCTTGAAGCCTATTTGCTTGCAAACTTAATATTGTATCATTACTGTTTTAAGAAGTAGCTGCTAAAGAGTTTCTACTTGACCTTTAAAAAGCAAGCCATTAAAAATCATCATGTTAATAGAGGACCCTAGAAGGCCCTTCAGGAATGAGTCTGTTGGCACAGACTACATGGCAAAGCATGCATTGAAAATTGATTGTTAGAAGAATCCAGTCTGCTGGGTGACTGGTGGATTGGGTCAGTAGCATCTTAAAAATACAGGATGGCCCTATCTAAAAGTATATCCCTATCTAGTATATCTAAAGTATACCCCTGCCAACTTGAAAGCAGCTTTGTCTACTTGTTCTTGTAAAAAACTGTGTAGTGAGAACCTTGCTTGGTCTGCTTGATGGCTTCATCCAGTCCTTTGTTTCGTGGGTTTGTACTGCAACAGAGATTGGACAGAAGGAACTGATTTCAACCTGCTGTGACTTGGGACCTTCTGAAATGGCAAGAAGCAGGGTGGTTTGACCTGCATGGCTTTTTATTTTCCTGAGTTGTTTTATTTCTCTTATACTTGAGCAGTTTTAATGCATCATTCTGTCTAGACATTTTTAGAAATAAATTGAAAGTGTTTACTGAGGATGTGAGCTAGCAAGCCTCTTTCAGAGGCAAGGGCTGAAACATCTTGCTTGCTCTTTTTTAGAGTAAGTGGTGGAAGCAATATCTTAGATTCTTAGAAATTCATTATTATAATCTCAGTGTGGCAGAAGAAAATGAATTCTTGGGGGAATAAAGTCTGGATTTCTTAAAAGCCAGTTTCTTACAATGTGATATGGTCCTGTTCATTAGATTGGGCTTGTACCAACTAAATTTGTTTGAAGGGGTAGGAGCTGAAGTACAGCACTTGTTACAATGAAGAGAGTTTGGTTTATGCTCCATTCCTAATGTGGTAAACTTACCCTTTGGTATGCATTATTTCCTGAATCAATAAATAAGCTGTAATGGAAAAGGTAGCATTTAATAAGGAATGACATTGTATGGGGTTTTGGTTTTTTTTACAGACATCATAAAATATTGATTCTGCTATCAGACATGTAGGAGATTAGTTTAAGTTGCAGAAACTGGAGAATAGGGTCAGTTCATGTACATATTTTTGTTACTGTGACTGTTAAATATCTACCTTTAATTAACCTATTTTTTCCCAGCTTCCAGATAAATCATATTATTCTGGGGAAACAAGAAACTATATTAATGAGCATCAACTCCATAATTGTACTTGTGGCTGCATAACAGGGACATATTCATGTCATTTCTTTAGGCAATAACTTTTGTAAAGAAGTATTTTTAAACTGGTCATTAATTTTATGACCATAGAAATGAGATGCAAAATTTATGCTGTTGTCATTGGCATGGGTTCAAGGCACTACTGACATTATGTGTGATTGTAATGGAATGGCTGCCAACTAATGAGTCTATAGACATTTTGTTTGAGCAGGCTTTGCTTTTAGATGTTTGATTAGGCAGCAATGCTTTCAATTATGCCTGCAAATTGTATTGAATACATTTACCTGATGCTCATTGTTGCTTTGTAGTTCAGTTTTCTATTACATAAGTGCAAGTTGAATGCTTTTCTTTAATTTATTGATGCTTTTTGCGTGTATTTTTAGATACTTGGCACCTGAAGAGAATAGTGCTTTGTGCTGCTCAACACTGACTCCTCTGACTGTTCAGGGAGTAACACATGGTGTTTCAAATGCAATTCTGACTGCTCTTACTCAATAGGTGGAGTATAAACTTCAATGCAACACATTGATGGAGGAGCATGTAAAGTGGAGAAAGGGCAGAGATTGCTCTGAGTGGGAATGTAGGAAGCCTCTTTGTGAGCTGTCAGGAGCAATATCTTTATATATTAACAGCATACAGTCCTAAGATATCTTTTAGCCCTGACTATACTAGGAGGCAAAAACCCCAAAGTTGATACCAGAAAGTACTCCTTCTTTTATGCCAGTACATAAACACATTGTGAAATGTTGCCTATTAAAACTCCAGAGCACAATGAGTCAGCTTTCTTACTGAAATGCCTGCAATTCTTCTATACATATTGGATTATTTAAGAATTGTATTTTTCAATGTATAATATAAGTTGATGAAAACTATTATTTATTTATTACTATTTTTCTTTACTCTAAAATAAAAAATGGAGGATTTTTTTGTTTAATCTAGTCCTGCATAAGTGTCTGCCACCTATTCTCCACATTTTTCATGTAAAGTATGGGTACCTAAATGTAGTATAGTATGACATAGGATTTATATATTGGTTCTGAGTGTCTTTCTCAGTGAGGGGCTTTTTTTCATGGAAGTCTTCAAGCCTTCTTTAGAATTTAACATCTAGAGAATGCTTTGACTGATGTAAAACACTAAGTGTGTAATTTTTTCATAATACTCTCAACACTTTTCTTTTTTTGATTGATTTGTTTTAAGAGCATTTTGAACTTGGATATTCTAGACATAAAACAGAAACTTGTTTTTTTATGAATCTACATTCAGTGCTGCCATGGTTATTTGTTGTTTCAAATACAGTATATAACTGTGTCATGATTTTCATGCCAGATGGCAACTAAAGCCCATATAGTCCCAAATCAGTATTTGTCCCTGCTGGGATAGAGGAGATAATCAGAAGGGTCAAAGTGAGAAAACTCATGGGTTGATATGAAGTTGGCATAATAGGTAAAGCAAAAGCTGTACATGCAAGAAAGACATAACAAGGAATTAATTCATCACTTGCCCTTGGTAGGCAGGTGTTCAGTCATTTCTGGGAGAGCAGGACTTCATCACAAGTGACAGTGACTTAGAAAGATGATCATCAGTCTAAGTGTCCCCTGCTTCCTTCTTTTCCCCCCAGCTTTTTTATGGTGAGCATGGCATCATATGGTGTGGAGTATCTTCTTGATCTTCTTGATCTTGGGGTCAGCTGCCCTGGCTGTGTCCCATCACAACTTCTCGTTGGTGTGGTGGTGTGAGAAGAAGAAAAGGTCTTGACTCTGTAAGCACTGCTCAGCAGTAACTAAAACATGCCTGTTTTATCAACACTGTTTTTTAGCACAAATCCAAAACACAGCCTGATACCAGCTACTGTGAAAAAAATTAACTCTATCCAAGCCAAGACAGCACCATCTGGGATAGGTATATGATATGCCCTAAATATCTATGTATATATTAAGAAGTCCCTTGTTTCTAGGTCATCTGACTTTTATATGAAAGTAAAGCACAAATTTCACTGAATTTGAAATCCTAAATGTAATTGGAAAATGAGTATGATGACTTAGTGGAAGAGCAAGGTGACAGTGCAGCTATGCAAACTTACCTAAGTGTTGCTGAGTGGGAGAGAATCCTCTGGAGATGTTCTTTCTACATGTGTGCTCACCTTCTTGTCATCCACAAGTTTTACTCATTCAAATACACTAAGGTTTGCCATTTAGCCCATGAATTATATGTGCTGGAGTGTGGTGTTTGTAGAATTGTTTTCTTCTAGAAATACAGCCTAATTTTTAAAATTTATGCTGGCACTTTCATGAAGGTTAAATGATAACATGTTTATGCATAGCTGATAAGAGGACATTTTTGATTGACAACCAGGGCTTACATATACACATATGTTCTGTGCATTCTAGTACTAGTGAAAGTTTAGGGCAGGAAAACAGTGGAACAATTTTGCCATTGTATAGGTTGTGAATATCATGTTTGCTCTTTTTATATGGAGTGTATCATCTAATGAAGATATATATAGACAAAAGAGACAGGCAACTGGTCTTTGGAATCTAAGTGTGAAAGATGATCGTGCTGGTTATAAATAAGGCATAATATTTTCTGTTCTTGTGCTATCTACTATGTGTTTTTCTGTTTGGAGGAAGAGGTGAATTCTAGAGAGAAATAATTTACTTTTGATTGGTTTGACAGGTGTGATGAAGTGCAAATATTTTGATCAGATTAACACGATGACTGGCGTGCTACTGGGAGAAGACTATGTCAAAAATAGGTTGGAGTCGGGTTCAGATTCAGAGCAGTTGTTAAATGGCATGGGAGCCTGGGAGGAAGCTTCCCAAGAAAAACGTACTAAATTAACGAAGGCAAAGCCTATCTAGTGTTTGACAAGCTTTGAATGTGAAAGAACTCCAGCAAAGCAACTTTCAGGCTTTGTTGTTTTAACTGCACAGAAAACTTGCTGTTCTCTACAACCAGCTATGGTATTTCTGGGCATAGTCACTTAATTCTCTATGTATTTCCATTATTAAATGGGAGGGGGTAAAAATCAGCCATGGTTAGGCAGTCTACTCATGTCCAATTTCTGTGTCTGTGAAGAAGAAGAATATTTTCTCTCTGCATAGGTTTATTGTGGATTCTTAGAAATTAGTTTTCCGATCCAGCGCTCCAAAAGGGAACATGTAAATAGAGAAGGATATTTGAATGTCTCTGGAAAGCTTTTTGTGTTTGTATATACCAAAAGGTAATGTTTGAACAATTTAGTGCTATGTGATTTTCAAGAAATTTGAGGGCCATTTAATCTATTGCAACATCAACTTTATGATTCTAGTCTGATGATTTTTGTCATATTTAGTTTTTTTCTCCTTCACCAAGATTTTATTTTTTTAAGGAGCAATGAAATTTTTTATTTCCACTCTCTTCTTTGCCTAGATATGTTAAACATATCTGAGAAAATATAATGAGTTTCAGGAAAAAGAAGTTAAATTTTCCCTAATTAGGTGAAAGCCTCAACTAATATTGATCTCACTATATCTTTCCCAGACCTTTGTGCCTATGCATGACACTGATCAGAGCGTATCAGATTAACTGATAATGTAGATTTTGTATCTATTTTAGTGGGACTGTCAGATGGGCAAGAAATATTGACAGAATGCTGCATTAAGCCACAGGTTCACACCAGGTGTGCCAGATGGCAATTCCACTTCTAGTTTCATGGGAGGAATACACACACCGTTATGCAAGGCAGTGCCTAATTACAGGGAAGAAAAGTAAAAGTGGGCAGAGGTCACTGCTGCCAACAGTAGTTTGGCTTTTCCTGGGAGGGAAGTTGCTGCAGCTCCATCCTGCACTAGGACAGGCAGAACTTTGGAGCCTGGTGCTCTCCTTTTTCCCTTCTTTCCCACCTCTTTGCTGTGGTTTCTTAAGCCCCTTGTGAGAAGCTGCCAGCTGTGCAGTGCTGGGAGCGGGTTCATTATATGGCAGTGTTTAGGGAAACTGCTCCAGCAGCATTCACGCATCGGGTCAGAAGGTAGCCCTAGAACAGCATCTCCCACAGCTGCGCTGAAGCCTGCCCGTGTCTGTGAGAAATAGGATTTTTTCAGTTCCATGTAGGAATTAATATCCTCCTTACTATCAGAAACAGTTTTATTCTGTGTGTTTGTGTGATAGACTATTTAACTGGCAATGTGTATTGACTTTTACAGAGCTGGAAGATGAGGAAGAGTCTGAGAACTCTCTTTCTTCACCTCCTGATAGCGTCTCAATAGCATCTGACCGATATGATAGAGAGGACGAAGCACCTTCTGATGGTATGTGACACTGTTTACCTTAGAAAGTACTAGATTTACCAGTTTGCTATGAACTGATATAATCGGATCCTCGTGATGCGAATGTTAGTGTTGGAAAACAGATAAACAGATAAGCAGCACAGCTGGACACTTTTCTTACCTTTACAAGAACCTTTAAAGGAACTGAAGAGCTCTCTCTAGTGGTCCTAGAGCATAGTGAAGCTTTCTCAAATTTACACACTTCCTCAACTCACGATTTTTGGTAACAAAGCATCTTCTGTAGATATATATTTCTTTAAAGATAGATCAGTGGCTAAACCAGTATGAATCGTTGTAGTAACAAATTGTTTGTTAATTCAACATTATCAGATTCTTGCTTAATTTTATTGTGCTACTTAATGGCTTACTGTATTATTTATCTAATAAATAATGAAACACTTTATGTGATTGATATTTTTCTGCAAACTCCACGCACAATAGGTTCATAAAATATTAAATTAATTATTCCTACAGTGTTTCCTTTCATTAAGACAGTCTTTTGTACAATGCTTTTGTTATATAAATTTTAAGTTTAGGTTTGCAGTTAAAAAAAGTCTATCTATGCTTTATAGCTGTTTTCCATGTTGTTTTATTTTGTATTCATTAAGTTTAATGCTTAATGCGACTGTTCTGAAAGCATGAACAATTGAATATTTCAACAGTTAACAAGCTTGCTTTAGCACAGTGTCCATATTTTTGAGATTAGTTTGTTCTATACGTAACATAAACACCTTCTATGGATAATATATGGCAGTAAATTAAGTACATGTACAAATAAATTAATGATGTATATTAATTTGTAGCACTGGAAGTTAGATAGACTTACTAGTGAATGATGTTTTCTGACATGATATGATGATCAAACTGTGCAGCTCCATCTCGAAATACAATTGCTGAATGAAAATATGCTTCCTGCAATGTAGCACTCCACATTTTATATTATCCAGATTATTCCCTTTGGAAACATAAATTGCTTTTATGAGGTATAAAATTATGTCTATTGTAGAACAGGGATAAGTCAAGTACATGCATAAGTGATAAACCTTCTAACCACTGATTCAGAATAATGCATTTTTTTTAATGTCCAGAACTCTGTAAAATGTATAACAATAATAATCATGCCTTTTTTTTTTTTTTTTTTTTTTAATATTGAGCTTATTGCATGTTGGCAGTGTGACCTTCTACTAAAAAAAGTAAAACCAGGCCTTTTTGCTCTCTGGTTGAAATGTAATTATCAGTCAAATTGAGTATGGCTTTTAGAAAACCCAAGCTAATTTTCAAAACTACAGATGAATGCAACTTTCTATGTATTTATTTTTGCTTACAAACATAATCTTATCATTATTTCTAATTATAACTTAATAACATGGTACTGATTGCATAAAGGGTATGTGACAAAATTATATGAGTATTTAATAGGAGATATGATTATAGAATTGTTTCAAAACAGTTAATCAAGAGAAAAGTGGTAATGTTCATAACCTAAATAATGAATGGCTGGAGAATGCTGATGCAAGAGTATGTGAAATGCTCACAAATGTATGAGTTTGTACAGAGGGGTGATTAATTTTTAGCCTGTTTTGGAAGTTACGAGGGTAGGTATAATAGCTGCTCAGCAATATCTTTACTAATTCATACCAGTTTAGGTGTGATTCTTTTATATTTAAGGTGATTTTACTTTGCTGGTCTTTCTGTATTTTGTGACAAATCCTCTTTAATTACCTAGTGGGAATTTAGCACAAAGGAAATTTGAGAGAAGATGGTAAATTCTGATCTGTAAATGCTTAATTTATTGGAGAAAACAGTGTTCCTCTTTTTCTCTTTGAATGTCTAATGTGTCATTCTAAGACCATTTTGATTTTAGCATATATAATCCATCATTTCAGTCTAGCCACCTACCCTATGTATGAAAATGTATGTTGGGAAAATCTTATAAGAGGTAGACTGATCCCCAGAGGTGCCATTTGTTTCAGTTCTAATAGGCATAAATGGGTTTGTTGAAGCTTTATACTGTATTTTAGTTTTTTAGCAGTCTGTTAATGTTCAATATTTAAATCCTGCTGAACAAACTGGGTCTGTAAGGTAGATATTTAGTCCTGTAAAATTACCAGTTCACTTCAGCAGGGCTCTCTGTACATATCTAAAACCTGGTTTGTGTAGGATCAAGGCTCTCGGGGTTAACAGAGGGCTCTATCTGTAGGTAACCAAATTGAGGTGGTTTTTATTTATGCTTGAGTCCATTTCTATTTTTATGTAAAACCTTCTACATATATTTTCTGCTAAAAAGCCCCAAGGCATTTCTCTTTATGTACATGAGTTAGGCTGCAAGGTTTGTATGACTTGCGAAAGTGTCGCAATTTGACTTTGCGGCATTTCTGTCAAAACATAATTTGTGAAGGCACACGCTTGGTAACAGATAAAGAATTAGTGTATTATGTGTATGTTACAGTCATTGTAAAATCCTGGAGTTTTTGTGTGACCTTTGTCTAATGGTGTATTAATTACAAGAGAGATAATCCATTTAACAATAAGTATGGGATAACTAAATTAGCACAGGTCACCTAAAGGCCTTTTGTCAAATCTGATTGTTATGTTGTCCTTTTGACTTTTACCTTATGGTAGGCACGAACAAAGTATCTAAACTTTGATGGATTATAAACTCTAAACATGATATGTATTTTTCATAATGCTAATGTAATTTTCTAGGTACTGAAAAGGTCAAACCCCCACGTCTCTGTGTGCATTCTAAGTCTGTCTTTCCTTTTAATATTTCTTTTTCTCTGTTCCTCTGGTTCAAAAGTTCACTCAGTTCCCAAATGGCCACCTAATTTTCCAGTTATTCCCTCAAGCCATATGTGTTTTGGTTTCTTTATGGTTTATTAGGTACTGTAGGAAAGTAGCATAAGTTATATCATCTAATGAAATTCAAGCACACTTCAGTGATGCTTTGACTTGATTGCTGGCAGCAATTAAATCACAATGAAAGAGAATGATGCATGGGCTTACATGTCCAGACACCCTACAGAAATTGCAAGAGGGATAAAACACAACGAAACCCCCAAATAAAATAACAAACTGAAAAACAAGACGGACCAAACGAAACAGCTCAGCCAGGCGCTCTGGTCTTAACTTGATTTTTTTTTTTTTTTATTGGCTAACAGCCTGATTGATAGCAAAATCATAACTTGCTGTATGCTAACAGGCAGAGTTCACTTGTAGGTTATTGTGAGCTGATAAAGGGTTAGATGGAGTTTTGATTTTCGCATTGGTCCTTGGTGCACCAGATTAATGGAATTTCAATGAGAGACTGGAGTAGTCACAGCTTTGTCAGAAAAACAGATGGAGATTCTATAGCCATGTCTGCTCATTAATACCAGTTGCCTGAAAGGTGTACTACTTCTCTATACAAAAGACTCAACATAATTGATTTTTGAGCGAGGTATTTTTTCACATATTGATGACTAGGTTTCTTGCAACTTAAATGACAGGTTTTTGTATAGTACATTGTATAACAATGTTATGTCTTGTGATTTCTTATTCCCCTTCTATCTGCGTATGGAAGAATATATGTAGTGGGAAATAGATATGTCTTGATTAGTTAAAATCCAAAGCACAGCAAAATACTTTAAAATTGAAATACCAAGATTTTCTTTCAAGTTGGAAACAAACTTACTTTTGGTTGAGAAGTAAATGGGAAAAAAGTTACTATTTTTCATTTAATTTTCAGGTTTCCTAGGTATTAAATACAGGTTCAATGGCAGGCTTAAACTTTCCTGTTTAATAACACTGTAATCTTCTCTAATGATATATAGGGATTTTTTTCTTTTTTTGGTTTATGGTATGGTGACTTGATTTTATAGTAGGAAATGTCACTAGTATTAAAGGACCAAACTCTCTGACTTTGTAAGCAGGCCTCTGAAGAAAACACTTTGGCTCTGCAGGGAGTATGTAATTGGATAATTACTGGATCTAAAAGATCACAGTGAATGGTGTGATGAAATAATTTTGATCATCACTATTTCTATGGAAGGTCTAGAAATGTTGCCTTGAGATGGTAAGGATGAAAGAAGTACTCAAAATATGTCTGGGGATGTTTATGCTCTTCAGATTATCATATCTGGTTATATCTTATGCATAAAATATGCTCTTTAGTAGAAAATTTTTTAACAATCTAAGAATATCTTATTAAATTTCCCCATGGTTAGAGTGGAGGAAGGTAGGACTGGAGCAAGCAAAACAGGGCACAAATGAAAGAGTTGTGTTTTAACTGTCATCAAAGTACAGTCTTGAAAATGAACAAAATTTATTGCTCGCGCAACATGATTTTCTTGCTATAATTTTTGGATGAAGCAACAGGCTTCAGTGCTTTTTTTTCATTAGTTGCTTTGGGAAACTATACAAGTCTTTGCAGGCTGGAGTTAACTATTTTACATGATCTGTAGTATTGACTTAATATGAGGATCACATTTTGCAGTTTGATTGATCAAGTGAGAATGAAAAATTGTGTGATTGAATTTTGCAGGCTGTTTCTTTTCATGTGTTAAGTCTCAAATACAAATACTGATTAAGCTTCCCCCCCCCTTATTTTTCCTATTTGTTTGGCCTAGTTGTTTGAATACTGTCACTGAAGAAGGTGGGTAGGGTTCAGGGTAAGGTTTTATCTTTGTGTATACACACAAGTGTTTTCCCACTTTCTGCAACTACATTCCTACTGAGTTTATTTTTGAGGCACTACATTAAAGCAAAAACTATTCTTCCCTGATCCAGTTAAGCACTGCTAACAGCTAAGGTATCAAAGGTTGGAGAATAGAAAATGCAACTAGGAATTTCTGTCCTTTCTCATTTTGCCCTTATCCCTCCAGTCTTGTCTTGGTATACCACATTTTAGTAACATAATCATGTATATGGAGAGCATATTTGGTTGTCTTGGGGATGACAGCATTGGAAGTTTACCTGAGTTATTGTAGATTAGTTATTTACATTCAGTATTGGAGAGAGAGGTACAAACTTCAGTGCATGGCAGCCATTTAATATAATGAAAAACTTCTTTATTTGTCTTGTTTTTCTCATAGGTAGGTATAATTGAAGGCAGGTACTTTATGATTCCTTATATTTCTTTTAATATTCAAGACTGAATTAAAAAGGTCATATTGAGGGGAAGTAAGATCTAAGTTTACTTGGACGGCTGATCTTCAGTGAGAAAATGTGGCTTCTACTTTATGCTCCAGGCACTGGCAGGAGGGCAGTAACCCATCATATGGAAAATGGGTAAAGAGTGGACTTTGGCATGCTAATTTTATTTTGAGGTTCTTGTCAGAATTTTGAAGGGGATTATGATTCTACATTTCTGGCTGAGAAGGTAGTATGATGATCAGAAATGTTGCTTTCAAAATAATAACAACTTATAATTAGCAGCACAGTCTTAAACAGGAAGATTGGAGTCTAAAATTCCTGATGTGATGTGCTAAGGTTGTTAGAGGAAGGAGGAATCATTACAAGTTTGGGCTGAGTCAGCTTAGATGTCACCCAGAATACAATCTTTTGCAAGATGATGGAACGCAGTGAAAAGTAAGCATACTGAAGAGGAAGTTAAAAGATGAAGCTTTTTTTTTAAAGTTCCGTTTTTTAAGGATATTGGTACATGTGGAATCAACCATATGAGTGTAAT
The DNA here is from genome assembly GCA_009812075.1 of Sialia sialis. NCBI lineage: Eukaryota > Metazoa > Chordata > Aves > Passeriformes > Turdidae > Sialia > Sialia sialis. Next base: position 33,850,321 of record VRYO01002734.1, on the reverse strand, counting down.
TTCCCAGATGCAAATTTGTTTGTTTAACACATGAGAAGAGGGTGCTAACTTGGTTGAAATTGTCAAAAGCTGGTAAAGAAGATCAACTACTTGTTGAATTAGGAGAAGCCTTAAGAGTGAAATCAATGTCATCCACAGGCTGCCTTAGCTTGTCCCAGTGCTGCACTCTGCTTGCTAGGAGAGAATACATACCCTAAACTCTGTCAATCTGTTGACATTTCACTCTCTTTCGTCCATAAAAGGCATGGGCAGCAATATATCTTTTTCCTTCTGGAATGAACATTTTGAAGACTGAATAGAATATTTATAACTTCCCACATGTAGCTGCTTTTGAAACCTTATGAAAACAACAAATAACTGAACTGCTTGGTTGCTTGCTGATTTGTTTGTAGGATCCATACCAGTGCATATAGCAGCAGTGACTTAGATGGAGAAGCAAGACGTTTAAAGAAAGGGTGTGTGTGAAATATGCAAAGCGAATCTAATTAAATTTGATTTAAACTGTTTGTACAGAACATAAGGGAATAATTTCTGATAGGAAGCAGAAGTTTTAAGTGAAATTTTGGCCCTAATAAAGTCAACAATAAAGTTAAAAATGGCATAATGTAGGTTAACGGTGTGTACAAATTGATGATACGAAAATGTTTGAACTTCTAATTATCATGATGAAAAACTTCCCACCGAACAATAAACCCCTGTGTTCTTTTAACATTTACCTTTCTCCCATGGGAGAAATGACATGGTTTGTTGCTCATTTTATTTCATCTATGTTGCTTCAGTGACTGAACAATAACAAAACAGCCATGTATACTCCACCACTACACAGGACAATATCAACAATAAAAACTAAATAATGACCTGATTAACTTATTTCTTTTTCATATTAGATCATAATTTTATTCCAGATATGTAACAATGCTATGGTTTAAAAAAGATCAGAAATTTGAAGTGAATAGATTTTTCTGTTTGTTATATTGCTGGTTGGCCTAATGTTCTTCTAGTTCAGTTCTTATACATCATGAATAGTTGATATAAAAAGGAAGAGGAGAGGTTTTCCTTCTTCCTCCTGGATATGCATTAAGCCTTTCAAGTAGATTTTGGAGGCAGTTAATTATGATTTTAGGACCTTCTGGGTGCTTTATCTCAACTGAGTGAATTTATACATTCTGATTTCCCTTCAATTCCTCCTTCTTTCTTCGAAGCAGTAGTGGCAAGGCAGCTTCCATTCTGTTCCTTACTTCTTTCCTCCTAGAACCAGAAAGATGCATCAGTCATGGATGATAGCATGGCTTCACACTACTCTAGTGGCACCTTGAGGTGGGTTCCAGAGAAGGGTGAGTCCAACAGATTGATGCTGCTTGGCATTCAAGGCAAGAGGCATCTGCCTTCAGCATGTGCTATGTAGTTACAAGCATCCTGGGGAGAAAAAACTCTACAGAACCATAGTGTCTTTTTGTTTTAGATTAGATCAGAACTATTTAAAACAATAGTCTGTGTAGTAATATTTTGTCTCAAGGATGAGGTTTTAGAGGTCCCTGAATAACAGAACCTTCTGGGAAAAAAAGGTATAACTTTGCAGTGTAAGCTAAATTTGGCATTTCTTTCTCTAAACTTGGGATTAAGAATTTGTGCCCATATTTCATATATTGCATGCATGAAGTGTGTATCAATCCTAATGAATAGAAAAAGATGTTTCCCATATTCTTGTTTTTGCGTATTAATTGATTAGTACTGTCTGTAGAGGTGCAAAAGTGAATCTGTAGATCTTCAGCAAGAACAAAACAGGCCTGTTTTCTATCAGGCATCATGCAGACCAGACATTAATTTTAGTGAATTTTGGTTTGTTTCCTTTTAAATAAAAGCAAGCTTGAAGTGGATTAATATTTGTAAATTTTGAGATTAAATTTGAGTGAAAAAGTAAAAACTGTGTCATGAAAGGGTTGGTTGAATGGTTTTGCAAACCATGTAGTAGATGAAATTTTATGATACCCACTGAATGGCATTAGTGGCCTTCTCAAGAAGATGTTGCAGATAATTGTTCGCTGCTCAAAAGTTTTCAGTAGAAATCACACTTCTTTGGACATCTGTCACTAAGCAGTATAAGTATGATACTTTCCTCAGTAATTTTTATAGATGTTTACTTGGGATTACGTTCAACAGTAGGATTTAAGAGTAGAGTAGCAGACTAAAACTGCTGAATGCCATATTTTCTCCAAACTAAAATTACTACTACAGTTTCTTAACTAATATTAGGCACAGCCTATTCACAACTTACTATCACTATAATGACGGGTAAAGTCCTGTGAGTATCTTGGTCTTGTCTTCTCTATTGATGGTAGGAAGAGTTTTGAGCCCCTTTTGGGCAAGGAATTATGGATGAACCTACACTACATAAGGGAGGAAGACCTCTTCTGCTCTAAACGAGATTTTCCTGTCCTTTGAATACTTCCTCTGCCTACCTGGATGTGGATTCTTTAATGCAAGGTACATCAGAGCCTGATAACACCTTTTCTGGGATATCCTGTTCTTCACATAAAACAATTTTTGCTTGGTAGTCAGCTATCAAATTTTGCATTTTTCTGTATCATAGAATGGTTTAGTATGAAAGGGACCTTGAAGATCGTGGACAAACATATCTTCCATTAGACCAGGTTCTTAAAGCCCCATTCAACCTGGCCTTGAACACTCCAGGGATGGGGCATTCACAGCTTGGACGTGGGTGATGTATAAATACTCACAATACATATTCAAAGGTGCAATTAGATTATGATGTCCTTCACACATCTGCACTAGTGCATCACTGCTTTACATGGAAGAGGTAAGGGAAAAGGATTAGTGTTGAAATAATGAATGGAAGCAGAAGGATATCTAGACTATGTACATGACTGTGCAATAAAAATGAAAATGGCTTAGCAGCAAGTGAAGTGAAGGTGGTCCACCTCTTTCTGGTAGGTAATAGGATGTGTTCTTTTGCAAGGGTCTGTACAGGAAATGGACCTTTGTATTCCAGTTTCTTGGAAAAGAAGTTAATGCAAGTGTCGTCATTGACTTCCAATAAAAAAAAATTACCTTGCCTGTTTTCATGGGGAAAAGTTCTTATAATTCTGTCTATTTTGTGTTTAGTAATTTGAATATTATACATATGAAGGTAGTGAGGGGAAAGCTTGTCTTTCAGTTTTCTAGAACTGCTTTCCTTCTAGTAGGAGTGGACTGATTTTTCTCTAACAGCTTCTTCAGAAGTTATCTTTAATACTGTATTTTATCAGAAATATAGTTGGTGAGACTACCACAAACTTGTTTGATTAAAGATTTTTGAAATATTTTAGCAAAATGGTTACTTGTACTTGCATGTGTAAAATAACTGCATTTTAAGAGTTGAAAATACACAAAAGAATGTAGTCATATTGAAAAGTGCAGAGATGCTTTTGTGTGTAATCTTTGTAGGTAACGTTTGGAATTTCAGGTCAAAAGTAAAACTGCAAAACAAAAACTTTGTTTTTACTTGTTAATGACAATATATCTGCAAATTTCATTGGGAAATATGGACTGTGTAATGCAGCTGACAGAGGTACATTCAAGTACATATTGTTTTTTCAATGTATGGCACACCTTTTTTTCTGCCTCAGATTGCTGAAATCTTCCAGTGCTCTCATTCACTCGAGTGATATTTAGAATGTGGTATAAAAATAATGTGAAAATGCCATAGTGAGCTGGTGATAATTGATTTACTCCATCACACTGAAATACCTCTTGTTTTCCTCTTCCTCCTCCCTTGGGCAATAATCATGGGATCAAGCTGCCAGTCTGTAGATATAATTTTTCCAGCAGTGCCATCTGGCTCCTTGGCACTGGAAGTTGTATTGGCTTCTTTGCTGTTTCCACTGATTTTTGTCAAATGTTAGTCCGTTGATGAGACGTCTTTTGCGAGTGGGTGCTGATATTTTCCTCCTCCCAAATGAATGTTTTTTATTGGTATTGTAAGAGACCACTTTATTTTTTTAAAAATGGAATTTTGGACTTAATGTTTTGAGGAAAAAATAAGATTTATGTATAAATTGGCTTCTTTCATCTAAGTTGAAAATTATTTCTCAGAATTTTCTATGTTTTGAATAGTCCTAGCTTTATGCCCTCACACAGATTTTTAAACATCTGCAACATTAATGCAGAATGATTTCCTTTCTGTTTTGGGAAACTGACTTTTTAAAGACATTATGAATGAATGGTAAGAATTTGTAGGGTCTGTGTTACAGATATAACAAGCTTGATGTTTTTTGACTAAATAGCCAACAAAGCTCTCTTTTTTCTCACAGGATTACAGCTTTATTTTTGCTGTCAACTTTTCTTAAAAAAAAAATTAAAAATGTAAAAATGATAGTTTAATAGAACAAATACATCCGAGTTGCTTTATTCTGTTCAAGCCTCAGATGCATTTCACTGCCATACAACATATTATGGTGGTGTTTATAAAGTGTTAGAAAGGAATGTTCTGAAAATAGTATTTTAATAGGGATGGGAAGTAGGAGAAAAATCCTGTTGATCTAAACTATTTTTGTAATTATTAATAATATTCTTACTAGTTTAATTAAAAAAAAAAATCCTATACTGGTCCGAGACTGAGGATTCCAACCACATAAGAGGAACAGAATTTCAGATTACACATTCTATGTTGTTAAAAAAAAAAACAACAAAAAAACAAAAAAAAAAAAAGAAAAAAACCCCAAAACCCCAAAGCTTTGGATATTGTATGTGAATTAAAAAAAATATTCAAAGCCTGTTCTGTTGTTAGGTAAGCGAACTCCCGTTAGTCAGGGCAAGGTGAACTAATTTAAATCCTTTATATATTAAAAAATTTATATTTTATCCTGCATTTTCAAGTGCTATGTCTCAGATGAATGAATTATACTTATTCCTGGGTGTAAATATCAATTTTCTTTTGTGTTGAAAATATTTACTTAAAGTTATTCTCGATAACCTGGGAAATCCTCAGACATGAAGAGCTGTATTTAGTTGGCCTATTTGAGTATTTTTATATTGTTATCCCTAAAAGTAGAAAATAATAAGCACTATTTCTTTATCATAGTGTAATGTCTTTGTTAATAAAATGCTATTAGACTGGTATTTCAATCAATATTTACATGTTTTCCCAGCACTGGAGAGATTGTCCAATACTGGAAATGATAAGATTAAAAATCTTGTGTGGGACAAGGAGGGCCTTGATGGGATTTTTGTAGCAGTTGTTTAGAATTGAATTTCAAGTACCTTCTGGAGTCTCTTTATAGTAGCTTTTTAAAGAAAACAGCTACAACAGACAGGGTGTCTGAATGCAGGTCTCATCAGTAACTTGACTCAGATACAAAGTGGGTATTTTTAACATACGAGTTCAGTTGGAAGAACCTATAGAAAGGGCTGTAATATCAAAGTAAGGCAAGCATAGCTAAATATGCATGATCTATTGTTAATAGCAAAAGTGTAAGTCTTTAGTCTCACAGAATATATTCTCTCATGAAAGATTTTAAGGGCATGGGTATATCATGATTTTCTAAAATAGCATCAAATCTTTTTGTTCGTAAGTAAATGCGAAGATAGAACGTGGCTGCTAATCAATTGTCTGGGATGCCACCTCATTAAGATTTACACGATCATCAAAAATGCCCAGAATTGTTTGTTGGCTATATCCTAACTCAAATATATAAAGGGGATACCACAGCATTTTTCTTTAGAATCGCAGGGAGTTCAGTGACCTTTTGTGGCAAATTATGTAGAAAGAAAATATTTATATTCATTTAAAATAACCTCCATGAAGAAATAGTCTCATTACCCTGTTTGATCAATTCCTTGCAGCCTGAGCTGTAGCATGCTGCTATTGCCATTGGTTGATGGAATACACTGAGAAGTGGCTAATGGTGATGGTGCTCATCAGGACAGGGTTCAGCCAGCGGTCAGCAACAAATAATTCAAGACTGTTTCTAAGTTTGTGGCTGGTGGAATTTGCTTCTTGCCCCAAGCCAGCAGCATTGCTGAGCTGGGCTATTTGATTAGAGGAGAAGCATATTTGCTTCTTAGCAACTGCACATTTGCACAACACACAGACCTATACTGCCTCCAAAGGTTTGCCTTTTGTGATGGTGGAATAATACTTTTCTGTTGATTGACAGACAAAAGAGATCTTTGCAATGCAGAGGAGTTTACAACCAATTTTTTCTTTGTCTTTTGTAAACTTATCAGAGGTGCTTTTTAATTTAGCACTGCCTGTGCAGATTTGTATTTGCAGCAAGACGGGCCATGATTTGAACTGCATTTAAGCTATTACTGCTATGCATATTTAAAGGACAGATGCACACTTACGCTTAATCATTGGTGTGTGCAGCTTTTTCCCCAGCAGGTGTACTTAATGGAAATTATTTTCTACTGTATTTTGAAATAATTTTTTATACGTATATTGCTATTTCCTATGCAAGAGTGATATTCCTTTTGCAGAAGAGAATGATAAACTGAAAGCTGCTCTATTCTTAGTGCTTTTTTAAATACATGAACAGAACTGCGGCAGTGATCGCAATTCTAATACTGTGTGTGTAATTTTGGATGTAACGTTTCCCACAGGAAGTAAGTTTACAGGAGAAAATGTGTCTAGTCAGTAGAAGGCAAAGGTATTTATAACACTGGTAATCCTTGAAAGAAGACAATTTAGGAAAAAGAAAGCCTAAGATTTATAGTCCTAGGAGGCCAGGACAAGAAAAAAGCAAACTTTTTTTTTATGGTTTTACAGCTCTTTTTCACTCCTGGTCTTTATTTTATTGTGGAAGTTTCCATACTGCCATAACAATAAATTGCTGATGTGGTTACTGAAATGTTTCATGAAATAGTAAGTACAGTTAGTGTTAATGTGAATTTTTGCAGATATCTGCTTGCATATTTTCCTAAATAAAACATATCTTTTAACTTTCATAACTCAAACCAGTGAGTACCTTTCTAAGTGGATTTTACAGTCAATTAAAACCGTATCTTTTAAGGGATAGGGCGATTTAAAGGAGGAGTGAACAATAAAAGAACTGTGGGCTAATGTAAGCATTCAGGAGTTTACTTATTAATAACCATTTCAGTGGCAGTTCAGACCCAAAAGGGGAGAGTAAGAAAACACTCTGATACGGTGAAGCAATAAAAAGCCCCAAATACCCCTCTTTAAATCAACATTAATTAAACCTACAAAACTTTAAAACCCTTTTTTAATTAGGACTTTTTTAAAAATCAGATCAACATTTGAAAATGAATTGTAATAAAAATGTTAGGATTTTAAGAGAATTTTGGAGATTATGGAATGAAGCACAATGAAAGCATTGGGGTGAATTGGTGGCTGTTTTGGGGAACAGGTATTCAAGGTGTGCACACTGCTGAGCAGGAAGCAAAGTCTAGGAATAGGTACAACTATGACTGACTTCATTCTCTCCCTTGTTAAATGTGATGTGTGTATATATATGAGTTTTTAGAAGGGTATTTCAGCTTACTGGTAGGATTTCACAGTAATTTGTGAGAGGTGTTGGCTTTGGATTAATTTCTGAGACATTCAGAGTTGTGATGGTGTGGTAAGTTGGCTGCTTGTTATGCTGCTGAATTGCCAAAGAGATGCTTATGCCTGACTTATTTTTATACCTCAGTACTTGTTAGCGTGTTCCCTGTTTTCTACACGGATTTTATACTTCTGTTGTTAAGAGATGCAGAATAAATTGGTGCTGGGGTTTTCTTTTAGTTGGTTGATTCTTTTTTTGACTGCAGACAGCCTTTTGCAAAACTAAGGTTTTTGAATGAAGTAACTGAAAGTGGGAGTTGCCACATTATTACTCTCAAAATGCAGCTGTACCCAGGGTAGAATACAGCAGCTCTTACAATGGCACTGTAAACAATACCAGCAATTTAAGAGCAGGATGTGAGGAATATTTTACCTAATTGAAATGACAGGGGGGATTTTGCATAGGTAGAAGCAATTATTCATACTGGAGGTGGGCCAGAATGCTGGGGTTATTCCCCTCATCTTGCTAATTAGGCTTTCAGTTTCATTAACTGTCATTGAGATATTGAGTGACTGACTTGTGTATGAACATAGCCCTAATACATGTAAAGAATATTTTAAAAAAATTATTGTGGCTAATTTTTGTTTTTATAACTCAAGAGGAGTAGAAATAAGGAGTGTTTTAAGATATGCAGAACACTGAATAGTGTGAAGGCTGAAGGCAGCATGGCTATGTCTATTTTTGGGTACACTAAGGCCATAACTAAGACACTGCCACGTTTATATTAGCAACATTTTATTACCTTTTTTAATATGGAGTTTACAAGGGTTTCTACCTTTACTAATGTGTATATCGAAAAGAGAAATTAATCCAGCTTTCTTGAGCTTCCAGGATGTTTTCAACCTGGGATAAATTCAGCTTGGAACAGGGCTGAGGAATCTACAGCCTTGTTCTATGTTTTGTTGCCTTTAAGCCTTAATTTAGGAAATATAACCTAATGCATATGGCATATTTAAATTCCCCTGTCACTCTAATACACTGTCATTGTTTTTTTTGTTTGGTTTTTTTTTCACCTGCCCCTGTTAATTGCCTTTGTCCTTCGGCAACAGACATTTTGAGGGAGGTTTGTTTTCCTTTTCAAAGATTGATAATGAGATGCAGCGATTCATAGCACAGAGTTGATATCAACTAGCTGCTTGTTGTATTTTAGAAAGGGCCTTGAGGAGTGTCTGAGCCTTTATTAAATCCTTAGGTTAGTCTTTTTTTTCAACTGGCTTCTCCTTTCCCAAGTTCTATGATTAAGAATGTCAGGCAGAGACTTTTTTCATGCTATTTGCAATTAGAGGTGATTCAGTTATTTTATTTAAAATAAATTCTAATGAATAAAATTTTCAAATAGAAACCAAGAAGGTGAAAATATTGTACAAAAAGCAGATCCATTAAGTCAAAATGTTTAAAAACCTGAAAATCACATGTATGAAACTGAACAACCTAAATGGATGAAAATCATCTTAAAACTGAGAAAAAAATGGTTTCATTCAGAACTGGAGTGCTTTAGGTTGTTGCTTGGGTTCCCCATGCCTTCTAACAAGCAAAATAGAACAGTGATATTATAAGGTAACATTATAATGAGGAACAGTGTGGTTATAACATAACTACATATTCTGGTTTCTACAGTTGTGTAGATGTGGCCATAATTTGTCCTTTTTGTTTGATAATTACATGAATGATCCTTGTGGAATTATTAATGAATTCTTTGTGACTGAGAGTCAATTGTCTAATTCTGATGGATTTTTCATGATAGTTTTTTCATCTGTAAGATTGTTCTAAGTAAGATACCAGTGATTTGTAAATATTTTGAACCAAAGTTGTCCTTGTATGGGGTATTTCCCTTGCATATCCAGAGGTAAATTTGCTTGTCAGTATGTTTTATAGGCTAACACGTGTACTGTTGAATAAAATAGTGCTAATGAAATCAGAACAAATAGCAATTAGTAATTTTATTTGGTCAATATCCCTCTGATCACAGAAATGGGCTTTGGTAGTGATATAAGAAACATAAATAATTAATGAAAACTTGATTCAAGAGTCTTCTCCATTAGTACTTGTCTCAGTGACTGTTTCAGTGTGGTATTCTCTGGTACCATTTTGTCAGGTGTTTTTGAGAATTTGTTGTCAAAGTATGTTATTTTTAGAGGATTTCAAGTTTATGTGGCGTGATCTGACAGTGCATTAGCCTGTTATAGAAGCGAACACTTTTGTGGGAAACAATATAAAAACGAATCTTTACAATGACCAGATTTTTATTTTGATCCACTTTTGTTGGTAATCATAGACTGATTGTTTTTGGGAGTTCAGTTTATGGACAAACTGAAGCAGAAGAAAAAAAGCCATGAAAACTGGCTAAGTGCCAGTAAATGAAGTAATGTATTTGGCATATATCACCTTACTTTCATTGGATCAAGGCAGTTTTAGAATCCTCTGTTTTAGAAGTATTTCATGCTCCAGAAAACCTAATCAGGATAAGACCAAAACCTGGGAGAAGAAGTTTGGAGACCGATGTACAGATATACTGGTGGAGGATCTAGGTTGTACAGAAGATATGCGACAGGAAGTGGAATTAAATCTCATGTGGCTGTTGAAGTCCCAAGAAATCTCTTCTACCTTTACTAGAAATATAACTGTCAACTAAGAAAATGCCCAGGTGGTTGGGAATACAATAGTATTACTTTGTGCAATACCACTTTGTTATTATTTTTTCCATATTGCTATATTCAGGCTTTAATAGTCAGCATTCTTTTGATGTGCTACTTGTTCACCACTTCAGGATGCACGTGTTCTTCATGTGGGGAAAGATGTAGAGTGTCAAAAGTTAAGTCCTTAAACTAAAATAATTTTAATTTTACTGTTGCTCCTTAGCTTTTTGAGTGACAGTGAAAGTTGAAAACGTGCATACCTAAACTGAGGAAATTTTGACTTGGGTTGGTGGAACTCCCTCCATTTTCAGTGACCTATTAGTATGTGCTATAAAACAGCATTTTCACCTGACATATTTTATATTTAAAAAGGAAGAAAGAAGAAGGCAACATTATTAGAATAATAAAAAAAGGGATTTTTTTGGAAGACCATTTAATTTATAAAATCAGAGTCATCTCACCATTTACCATAAGGATACTCTTTCATGGTGTTCTCCTCCCTTTTCCTCTGTCTGTTTAAGGTATGCTATAGCAGTCACAGAAGAAAGTGTGTAGTTTTCTGAAATGCAGGGATCAGTACATATGTGACATCCCAGTCTCACACATGCTGGAACCTTCCCTCCGCCCCTTCTCTCTCCCTCCCTCCAACTGCTTACATTACTTTGAAAAAGTGCGTGGGTGCAGCAGGAGAAAATCAGTGGCACAGCAGGCCTGAAAACGAAATGGTTTCCCCCCTAAATACTTCTTAAAAAGACAAGCATGATGAAACCAACAACATTTCACAGCATTTCTAGAAAAGATGTGAATGCTGTTTCTCTGTCACAAAGAGGAACAGCGAAGGCAAAGTAGCTGAGACTTGCCCAAGATTGCGAAAGGAGTCTGGTTAAGAGCCAGGACTAATTCTGCGTTTTCCAGCTCCTGCTTACATGGTAAGATCTCTTCGTTATGTCTCACACGTTCCAGCTTTCTGAAGTTTTTGACAATTTGAAATGGATATTAAGGGGACATAAGGTAAACTTTTTCCCCCTGTCCTCAGAACCACATCATTTATTAAGAGATGTCATCCTAATGTGTATACAACTTCCATGGCTTTGAGTGTTATTGTAAATGGTAAAAAGACTCTTTGGTTGGGTTTAGACTGATGCTGCCTTCTGAAGTACAAGAGGTGTTTGTAGTTTTGTATAATGTCCTAGTTTTAATAATATTATTTTAATATGAAAATGTTGGTGTTTCTTTAGCTGTTTAAAAATAGCATATCCTGCTCTGATTTTTCAATATGAGAAAAATCATTTAGGACCCCAACACCACCTCCTCTTCCTCAGGAGTTAGAGAAGTGCATTAAACTTCTGATGCAGACACTAAAACTGTGAGTTTTCCTTTATTGGCTCATTTGAAGTTTTTTTAAATTTTTTTTTTTTTTTAAATTTTTTGTAATGAAAAAGATGGTGGTGCAATTTAAAGGCAGGTATATGGACTATACCAAAAGTAGTACAGTACACTCTGGAGGCAACAGTTCAATGCTTTCTATCTGAAAGATCACAGATTGCTTTAAACTGGTAGAAAAGTTTATGAAAGTTACTCTTCAACTTGCAAGTGAGTGAAGTGATTTGGCTTCACTTTAAAAACAGCAGCCTAAAACTGAGCTGCCTGAGTATTATCATTACTCCAAAGCAGCATAATTACCATTAGGAGAGAATTGGTTCCTTTAAGGGAAAAAATAATGAAGGGAAAACTTCTTAAGATGAGTTTTATTACATTTTTCTTATAAAATTAGTCTTTCATTTTGTTGATTAATGCTTGAGTTTAAGATTCTGATGTAGGCATTTTGCCATTATAATTCTGAAATATGGGAAGTCCTTGAAAACATTCCGGGATTGCCTTCTGTCTGTCTGCCTTGTAAAAGATCCTTTCAGTTAAATGGACCATCCTCCTTAAATGATGTCATTAGCTTGGATTGAAAAGACATTGCCTGCAGGGAAATCATTTAATTGTCTTAAAGTGCTCTAC
>VRYO01002734.1:33805613-33833113 GCA_009812075.1 Sialia sialis | reverse complement strand
AATTTGTAATTATTTAAGTTTAAATTAAATTTATCTGTCTCTTTCCTCTGATTGTCAGGTGCACTGGTTCATTCTACAAATAAATATACATTATCCCAAATCCTCTTTGAGCAGTGTCATGGAATCACAGTATAGTTGATAATATTAACGCATCAAGCTAAAAATTTACTAGTTTACCAAAACTGTATGGTGCAGTTGCATGAAGTGTCAATATATTGAGAAGATGCTGGGAACTGCTGAGATGGTGTTTAGGAATCTGCTGTTTGGACCTACCTTCTGGCTCATGTTAACATCTCTATATTTACACAAGCACAAATTTCATTGTGCTAAGTACGTCTGACAAGTCATCTACATCTTTATGTTAAATGGCTTTGATTTTTCAAAACTAAAACTATCTATAATTCAACCACTTCATTGAAAGCTGCACACAGGTGTTTGGTGCACTAAGGCACTAAAATAATTTATGTCTATTAGTCTGACCCTTCTTAACATTAAAACAAAACTATTTTTGTTGTTTTCTTCAAAAAGCTTTCAATATGATGAATCTCCAATAAAACCAAATGCAACTTCTGATGATTTAAACTGATCTTTTAAAAGATAAATCAGATTCCATGGTTAGCACTGCAATCATCTTGTCATGCTTAGTGTGATTATTCACCTTTTAAAAGTAATAGCAAAGTTTTTCAGGTTCTGCAGTCTTCTGCAGGTTCCTGGAATGAAAGAACTGTATACATACCACGTAAAAAGACTGCTGGATGAAGCTTTATATTTATGATTCCAAAACCCATAGGAAATTATATATTGACCTCATATTTAATCCAAATGTACTATAAAACAGAACAGGTTTTTCAAGACTTAAATTAATTTAGTGAAGGTTTCATCAGGAAATATTGGCAATGTGTGCCTCAATTTGCTAGGAAAATAGTTGTGTTATTATCTGTCATCTTGCAAATAAACAGTTCAGTTAGGTGTGTGCATTTGAGAACTGCAGCTGTGGCAGTCTGCCCTGTATTTTCAATTGAAAGTGTTTGCCTTATTCCCTATCGATTTGAATTTAACACCAGATATTCAGTAAAGAATTTTTTTTTAAAAATTACTTTGCAATCAAAGATCGCTTGTCTTAGGAGAAAGTAGAGGAAAAAGATTGTAATGATTTTCATGCATCAAACTTTTATCTGGTGTTACATTTGGAGGGTATTTTGGCTGCTATCAGTGCATGCATCTTAAATGGACTGAAATTTTATTTTTAAACTTCCTCCTTTGATTTGGACAATGCTGAATTGTAAGAATTTCTGTAGAAGTGGATACATCCTGTCTTTTGTTAACAGAGTATAGGCAACACTGTAGTTAACATCTTCTGAAACACAGTACTAATAAATACAATTAATGTTATTTTAATGGACATTTTTATGTTACAGTGATCAGTGTAAGCTTTCATAGTGAAGTACATTTAGTACATATGGTATTGCTGCAGTACTAATTACATTTATTGCAATGGCTTTTGCTGTGTGTGTCAGCCCTGCTTTTGTGCGGTGGACTGTTTCATAGAGGCAGGCTAATAAAATATATGCTGTGAACACAGCGGATGATATTAGAATAAATAAATGTTGAAGTTGGTTATAGCTGTCTGAAGGCCTCTTAGTTATGAAATACGTATCAGAGTTGGTCCCAAGGGTTTTGAGGATAACTGTGTCAAGAGAATATATGCTGAAAGGAGAGTCTGCTCTGTATGGAGCCTTCCAAATCTCTTGATATAATCTCTGCCACATATACCACTTCTTATTTTTACCATTGCCATTCCTCAGTTGCTCAAAGGCTGCAAACAAAAATAGGGTCCTGTTGTGGTGTGTACTCTGCAAATAAAGAAGGCGGGGTGTACAATCCAGCATGGTGCCTAAGCTACTTTTATAAGGGTGCTTGTAATATTAGGAATGATAAATAGTGGAGTGCTGTCCTTGCAGCAGCACCCCTGGGCTAAATGGCTATTCTGAGAAGTGGGGCCGAAGACCATGGGCATGGTAAATGCACAGCCTTGGAGTTACAACACTTGAGACAGAACTTGTGTCTGTCTGCATTGGATGCTAGTGTGTGTATCTACATCCTGATTCAGAACCGCAGGAGGATGAATTGTAATGTTACCACACCATACTCAGTAGTTTGTTACTTCTGCATTGGTAGTTGTGCTGTCCATGAAGCAGTATCAGACCTATGCCACTTGTTTAATTTAGGTAAATACATCCATGATTTTGGAATAAGAGAAGTTATATAAAATGAAAGACTCTCAGGTCCGCTGATTATTTATTTAAACTTTTTCCAGTCATCATGCAATCCCTGTCATGCTGGCTTCTGCTGGAGTAGAAGAACTAGTTCTTTTTAATTGCTGATATGTTCTGTGGCCTGAAGTATTTATTAAATTTTTAATAGTAGAAAACTGTACATGTGGTAGAGTATAATACTGAAGAGTGAGGCCACAATGTAGAAAGGGATATTAAAAATAGAAAAGTAATAGGATACTTTCTGTTACACTTCTAATGAGATGTTCAAAGCTCATCAAAAAGAGCACTAAAAGGAGAGGGTAAAGCCAACAAATCTCTTCAGGTTTACCTCATTCTTTGGAATGTCATAACCCAGGGGAAAGGTGATTTCTGATTTATGGGCTGGATGTGGCTCCCCCTGGAGCAGCTGACCTGTCTCAGAGCACGGTCCCTGACACCTGTGCAACCCTTTTGCCGCAGCTCTCCTGGGCAGATGGCTTGGGGATTCTATTTCTGAGAGTCTAGCTGGCAACAGGACCTGTGCTCAGTGGAGGGGGCACACTCACCCTGTGATGAGGACTGTGGCAGGAGAGTGGGTGTGTGTAGGAACAGAGATCTCACTGGTGAAGAATCTCTGATGTGAAGAGGTGCCAGTGAGTAGCGTGCACAACGTGATCTGGCTGATGCAGAGAGGTCAGCCCTTCATGAATGGAGGAGACCACTAAATAGAGCAGGACCTCAGGAAGATGGGAGTAAAAATATGGAGAAAGAGGATATAAAGAAGGGGAAATGATGGGGGTTTAAAAATGGGAAGCAGCATGGAAAGTCACATTACTGGACATGAGTAAGACTATAAGGCTTGTTGCAGAAGAAAGGGTGTTCCCCTCTGGGTACCTAATAAAGGGAATGGATGGAATAGAAAGAAATGGGGTGGGAAGCATGGTTTCTTGCAAGCATGTTTTTTGTCCAGCTTCTGTGCAAAAACTTTACTGAAATCCAAGTGATTATGGGAGTAAACTGCTAGTGTCACTAGAAGTAAGTGGAGAGAGTGTAATATTTTCTACTACTATGTCCAGAAGACCCTCTATCTATTCTCTTACCACCTAAGGGGAAATATCTGCTATAAATATCCTTCAGGTTGATGTTACTGGTGAGAGAGAGAAGATGAGTCTGAACAGCCCACTCTTGATGTGGTGATGATTGATATTCTAGTTCATTGTGGTCAATCACATGGTCAAGTCAGGCTCTAACAAGAATGTCCCAGACTTGATGGCTTTGGAACGGTTGTTTAAAAAGGAATTGTCTTCTGGCTAAAGGGCTGCACACTAACCATTTGGATTTAAGTTTGGAAGCTACAGTTTTTCCTTGATATTTTATTTAAACCATAAAAATTATGGCAGAAATTAGTTTCCTGAATTTCAAACTTTTATTTCATGTGCTTTCTTTCACCTATGGCAATCAGAGATCTTTCTAGTTCTCCCATATCTGCTTGCTAGGCTTGGTGGTACCTCCTGTAGTCAGTATATATTTCATTCCCAAGTAAAGTGAAAACTTTGAATTAGTTGACTTAGAAAGTTGGCCACAGAAATGCATGAAAAAAAACATGCAACATTTAGGAGAATCCACTGCAGAAAAGTCTGGGGTACACTTGTTTTCACATGCTGTTGTTATTTTCTGCTGTTCTTAAGATATTCCTATAAGGAAGAAAGCCTGCGTTTTTTGTGGTGGTTTTCAATCCTTCAGGAGCTGATGTTGCTGTCTGTTGGGATAGTTGATCGTGAAAACAGACCTCAAGCAGACTCAGTTTATGGCAAATGCCATGAATGTGACTCACCATCAAAAATCTCCTTTTGTATATGTGTTGTAGAGCTGATTTTAGGTAATGTAGTAATTCTTGAGACTGGGGGTTGGGGCATCTGGCAATTTAGTCTGATACCTGCACAAAAGTCTCAGCTTAGCAACAAAAGCAGTGAGGTGTAGATGACGGCCAAAATTGTAGCCCAATTTAGACACTAGACTGCCCAAAGTAGCAAACCTGTCAATTCTAGTAAAGATCAGGACAAATAGGAAACTCAGTGCCACTAAAAATAGAATTATTTGAATTTCTTCAATTTTGTGGAGTAATCTGCTAAAAGAACAATGCAAAAGATTTTGAATTTTAAAGTTTAGTCTTGTATTACTGACAGACTCCTTCAATGACAAGATGTTCTCTTTAAATGACACTAGGTGAATATTTAGGTGAATAATTTCCGCCCAGATCTCTTTCTTAAAAATGTATATAACATTTCATTTGCAAAGCACCAGCTGTGTTTGCCCTAATCACATCTCAGTTAGGTGAGGATTAGGTCAATGTTGTTGCAAAAGACGTATTGTCAAAGGACTTTCTTTATGGATTGTGAGTGTAGGGCATTTGTATTATTACCAAAATCCTGCTGGGGTTATGGTGGCAGCTTTTTATGGTAAAGAATTGTGGCTGATCAGAGTTTGGAGAACTTAGTTTAATCTGTGGCTTGTGTATTTTTGGTTTGATAAATTAATTCTTGTTGTTTTCTTTTCACTTGCTTATGTAAAAAGCATGGCTCGTGCTAAGCTTCACTGGTGAATGCCAGTGACAGACTTGAAAAGATTTTAGTGTTGCTTGTTGCTTCACCAATGAGCAAATGTGAGCAATTTTTTCTCCCTCCTCTATCACTGGTGCAACTGCACTCTCCAGTATTGAATAAACGGTCCCCTGTTAGAACAACTGACATCTGGAAGACTCTTCACAGTACTTCACATAGCAATGTTCTGACTCAGCCATTAATTGTCAGAGCTCAAATCAGGGTCATCTCAAGAAATCTGTAATGCCTTTTACTTCTAGCAAGAGCTGGCCTGAAAATCTGCTTAATGTTGTCATTCAAAATTTACATGGTTTCATTAGGCTTATTAAAAGCAATGAAAAATGCAGCACTATGTAACACTGATAAAGCCTTTTTACCTTGCTATTTCAAATCACGTTTATGGACGATGGATTTAGCTTCCCACTAGCCCTGGGCAGAGGTATTATCTCCATTTTATGGACAAGAAAACTGAGTTAGATTCAATGACTTGTCCAAGGTCATGCATAAGACTGATGGTATTGGGGAGGAAAAAATGTCCAGATTTCTGGCTTAATTACATGATAATTTTTTTGAATAAACTCAGTGTCTTAGAAAAGATGCATTGATGTCTTTGTCTTTAGGGTTTTAAAAATAATTTTGAGGATTAATTTTGCAAGCCATGAATCAGTATTTCCCTAAGAAACATGATTCTCAAGACTGAGAATATTAAGAATTCATTCTTTTTTGTAGACTTCAGTTCACTGCTTACTACAAAAACTTTGTTGTAGTCCACTTTGGCTCTGTTGTTGTCTGCCTTTGTGAAATAAAGCTGCCCTCATTATTTAGCTTTCTTCCATTTGCATATGTACAAGAGGGAACAGCTGCTTTCTGCAGGGATTTTGTGTACTCATTCATATTCCCACAGTGGTGGCCTTGTTCTGAAACACACTGCTACCCTGTGGAAAAGCAGAATAATACATGGACAATATAGCAATCAGTCTGTTATTAAACATTTGGAAGTACAGCCTTAAGGGGAAAAATATAAACATAGAGTTGCAGTTTTAAATCTGAAGCAAGTGCCATGTAATGATGATGTATAAGAGTCTCTTCCTTTTAAAGCCACTGGAAAGCTATGGGGAAAAAATCTTTTGGAAAGAAATGTTGCAGTCCTTTTTAGTTTTTGAAAAACAAATCTAATTTTACTACTAAGACTGTTTTGTATTTTAAAAGGGAAAAAAGTGATAATGCTTATTCCTCATTTGAAGATGATCTTGGACATTCCATCTTAACTATTGCTATATCCATGCATATAAAATTATACTGATATGAACTTGAGATTTCCAAGCATGATCCGGACAACAGTTAATTTCCCAAGGATTTGTGAACAGTGAGGCAGTCACAGGAGTTTGGTCCTTCCTTCCTTCCTTCCTTCCTTCCTTCCTTCCTTCCTTCCTTCCTTCCTTCCTTCCTTCCTTCCTTCCTTCCTGTGTATTTTCTGATACCTAAACAGAGATTTTAGGAGAACTAAAGCTCTATCTGGACATGTAAGTACACAATGAAAAAACAAAATATGTACACATCGTGTAAAAATGCAACATCTCAGTGACTTCTAAGAAGTTTGTTTTTTAGAAAATGCAGGTACGTTCACTTTGCTTTTGTCTTTAAATTTTTTAGGAATTAAAGTGACTTTGAGGAAGCATATTCTATTTTATTCCAAAGCATCAAGGCATGCATATACATGAGGTTGTGGAAATCTGCGCAGTTAGAGTAGAAAGTCTTAGAAAGTGATAGTTACAAGTGCACCACTCTTTTAAAATAATACAAAACAATACAAAACAAATATGATTCTGAAGCAAATGCTTCTTTCTTGTTATTTTATCACCTTCTGCTATTGGTCTTGTTTTAGTAGTAGCAGAGAGTATTAAAATACATTAAAGAGGGTGGAAAGCACTTACTGAATTATTAATATTCTGTTTATGGATATCTGAAAAAAATAGAAGGTCATAGTCTGACCTAGAGACCTTGGCAGTGTCCTTTAAACAAGCATTAATCATATGTAGTGCATCAAATCATCATGTGCAAGATAACACTGGTGACCTCTCCAACTGAGAATAACAAATGACTCTTAATTTTCCTTTCTGTACATGACAGAAGTGTTGACAACCTCTGTATATTTTTTCTTCTGCCCTGTACCTAATCAACTGATCATTTTCAACACAAAATTTTCCTTGAAGTATATCTTTTCACTCCTATTTCTGCATGATAGGGACCTGTGTAGAGAAACATATAATGATTAGTCATCATATATATACGTTTATGTCTAAAATTGAAATACTTTCTTCATCTTTGATGAAATGTTACACTGAAAAAAGAGAATCGGATTACATTAAAATATATAAAATTTATAAAACTGTTCTTCAAAATGCGGGTAATAATACACCATGCTACAGCATTCTTGGGGAAGATGCATACTGCCTGAAATATTTTTTTGGATGATGTCTTTATTCATATGAAAAACCTGACATGATCATGCATGATTTTCTATATCACCTGTATGAAAGCTACCTAAAAGTCCTAAAAAGGGGTCATTAGTATTTGTAACAGGAGTTGTGATGTGCTCAGAGGCACGTCTTTATATGCAGTTGGAAAGTCTGAATAAATATTTTAGAGCTAAACTGAAGACTTAATTGCCTGTCAGCTGCTGAAAAGATCTTGTTAAACCAATTATAACCTTATAATCCCGTAGTCTTCATTCTGTTATGAGCTACACTGCATCTATAGGGTACTGGAGGAATCCACAGGACTGGTGTGCCTGAAAGGCACCTTAGGTAATATTTCACGACCCTTGCTGCCTTTACAGAAATTGCATCTGGCCTGTCAGTCTTGCTGTTGCTCTGCTCCCTGCAGTCTGGTCTCTCCAGCTGGTTTCCTTCTCCCATTTTTGCAGCCTGGCTCTAAGTATGAGCCATGGCTGCTTGGCTGAGCCCTGTAGAGACTTGGAGCTCATTCTCCATCCTGCTGTTTATTCAGCTTTTTACCATGGATTTGGAGGCAAAAGCTGTGTGCCATTTGTTGGCACCTTGGGGTGCTGCACATCAAGAGTCTGGCCTTGCTTTGTCTTTCACTGGTGATGCCAGTTCTTATTCTGTCTCCCCAGTTGTTTTTCCTGACTGGATTTCACTGAATGGCAGTGCAACAGAGTTCACAGAAGTCTAATAGATTTTAGGATTTTGTTGCAGCTGCAGACATTCTTGATGAGATTTATTTACTTGTTTGTTCTTTTTGGCACTCACATTTAGAGACCAATTTAGCAGCCTCTGGTGCTAGTTGCTAAAACTGAACGGTTCACAGAAGAATGCATGAGTAGGGAAGGATATCAGATTGAATCTCAGAAGACTGTGCATTTTGAAGTACCATGGAGCATCTTTTAAAGGAGTTGTAATGAGTGGCTAAATAAACTCTGTGTTTTAGCTATGTTGCTGGAAGCTTTCAGGCAAAACCTTGAGTGGTGGTTTCAATCTCCATCCACTGGTCAGTCAAGACCAAGTACAGTTGGACTTTTTAAACTAATCAGCTAAGAAAATTGTCAGTAGGGTAAAGTGAAACCCTCTTGTTTGATTGTATAGGCAATGTCTAGGGTACTCATCGTGTTCACATCAATTGTTCTTTCCATTGATTCCTTGGGGTATTACAAATTAGAGAAGATTAGACACTCTTTCCATAATCCAATTAAATATTGAAGCTACATTTTGTTGTAACATCATTGCTTTGATGGAGTCCCCTATGAGAGTTTTGCCAGAGGTTTAAAATTCCTAAGCCAGATCATATTCTATATTACAACTTCCAGCTCAGTGAGCTTTAAATTATGAAAATCTGAATAACAGAAGAAAAATTCATGAATCAAGCCACTCTGCAATTTATAATCCTTCATAACCTACACAATGAATTTTTTTTTCTAATGGACTTACGTTCTAGTATGCTTTTTAATGAGTAAGATTCAGATTTCATCCTTTTTAATGACTTGCTTCAAGGGGAGATCTAGAATTTTTGTTCTAGAGAATTATTTCTGTTCTCACTTTAAGTTTCTAATTGGCTAAAACTCTTGCAGAACTTGCATAAGAGAGTGTTTTATGTACTGCAGTGTACTGTGTAGGATAATAGCTCTACCTAAATCTCTTCTACTTGACCTTAAGAGGACACCACAAATGACAACAGGTGTGAAATTCAGTATTTGCGTCTCTATCATCATAGGTAGCTTCAGGTGGTTAGTCCAGTCAAATATTTTTAGAAAGTTAATTGCTTCTTATGGTGGAAGAAAGAGAGATTGGTGTCTTTTTTGTTTCTTTTCCTTTTTTTTCCCCATATGCTGACTTCTTTTGTGCTGCAGCTCATGTTTCAGCCTTGAAATGTTTTTGTTCAACAGTGACACCTTCAACTTTCTGTGTTTAAGAAGTAAGTGCTAAACTTCAGGCTGTTCCATATTGTACGTCTTCAGTCATGTTTTGTATTTTAAGACAAGATGAGTTTCAACAGTGAAACAATGGAATATGCTGATTTTTGGGCTGTTCATCCATTTAAGAAAGTTCTGTTGATCTTTGTTCTGATGGCCTTCAGTGTTCATCACTGCCCCCTCAAGTTAGTGCTCCTACTGTAGGCTTCTCTTTGTTTTTTCTCATGTGGATATATAAAATAGCCAAGCACATCAAGTTTGTGATTTATGCTGTTACTGTACCTGATGACTAAGTTAGTGTTCTGTGCTCTACCAGTTTTGTTTAAGTTCATTTCTGAATCCAGGTTGCATTTCTAGAGCCAGCTGGATAATTTAGGCTCTGTAGGCTAGTAATTAATGTATGGTCCAAACCTGCATGTTTCAGTTTCTCTTCTGACCATCAGTCTCTCTGATTTTTCTCTTAATGCTTACCTTCTTTTTTAAACAATCAAAGCCCCACTTTGTTCTGCCTAGCAACTTTTTTTATGCTGTCTCTCCATAGATCAAGAACTGATGTTATGAAAATTTTAAGAATTAAACAATTGTGCTGTTCTAATACTGAAGTTTAGTTCTGTATGGATGTTAAAATTGTTATGCCTTATACAGCTGAAATAAGTTACCAAGAACCATAAGAATTATGATGATTGATCATACAAATTAGCTTTTTAAGGGTTTCTACTTTGTCCTTAAGTACAAGTTCTTACATTTGTACCTTATAAAATAATCTCAGATTTACTCCTTTAAGTTGTCAATTTATTTGCATGTTTTATCTTCTACTGCTGTGTACAATGGCAAATTAAGCATGAATAGCTTCGTAGAGATGAAAGAAAATATGATTTTAATGTGTAACCAGGATTATTGTCCACATTAATTCTTCTTAGTTGTTTAGAAATATATGCTTTGATTAATATTTGCCTCTAATAGGGATAGAAACCTCAAAATGGGGAAAAAGCTTGAAGGACTATGCAAGTCTTTATTGTAAACTTCAGAGCTACAGAGGTGTATATAGGTGTAACTAATTTTTGTCTCTCTTTGATAAAAGTTTATTGATGGGCTTCATGGTGACTTTTTTCGTTTTTGTGTAACCTTAATTTACTCTTACTGCTTCAACTCTTTTTTTTTTTTTTTTTTTTTTTTAATAAAAGATGCTAATTTACTTGTATTTACACAGATGGCCATCTCATTTTTTCACTGAGCGATATGCTACAACACATTATTTTCCTGCTGCTTTTCTGTTTCCATAGAAATTTCTTGATTAAAACAACTCCTTTGTGTGGCTTCATAATTACAGTAATTTTAACCTTAGTAATAAAAACAAAGGTCAGAAGGGTACTTTTTGGGTCCATAAAATATGACAGTAGATGCTGTCTCAAAGAAATAGTTAAATTGAGAGGTGTTAATATGTGTGAGAGGATCTTTCTGAGAGAATTTGTAAACTTCTGATTTCTAAATGTTGCCTTCAGGCTTGGTAAGAAAAGCTCAGTGTTTGTAAAGATTATCCTGACAGCAATATGCTGGGTCAATTGTCAAGGCATGTTTAGCACAGGGGGATATATTAATCTGCTACAGCTACCACTGTAAGTGGTTGGAATAAATAGAGGGCTCAAGCAGATGAAGAGGGATTAACTGTGTAAATTGAGCAAACTCTTCAATCACTAAACCACTGATTTTGCAAAGGATTAGTCTGCTTTTGCAAATATTGATTACTGATTTGTTACTGGGAATCAAGATGATATAACTTCTGCAGTTGGTATGTAGTAAGCTATGTGAAGTGTACATCATTCATATTAATGGGATTGTCATAGGCATTACAGAAACTGACAGATTTATTAGAGCAGCGCTCTTAACATTGTCATAGTTAAAGTTGTGTCAGCATTTCCATTAAAAGTTCAATTTTCTTTTTTTTTTTTTGGTGTTCATAGATCAACTTTAATATTTACTCCATTGAAATTTCGTAATACCACTTTATAGCTTTGACACAATTATTTTTGTGCGCTTTTAAAGAGAACTGAATTAACACATTTTTAAATTAGAAGAAAGTACTGTATATTAGTTTAAAATAAATGTTTGGAAGTTTGAATTCTTTGTTTTGGGGGTAACCTTTGAGTGATACTATGCATGTTCACAAATTTCATTATGGTTGGTAGAGAAGTTATGCATGTTAGGCAGTTGCTATAAAGTGAAAATAACTGAGGAATGTTTGCATAAATTAGCTCTTTTGCTTGTATAGAGGCTTGTCTGGCTTTTTTCCAGTGCTGCTAGTTTATCTGATAAAGGTTATTATGCTGCATACAAATCCTGTCCCACTGATGTCCACAGACCGAAATACCATCACTGAATACTGCAACCAGACCAAGAATGCTACTCTGTTATCAGGTTCAGTTAATTCATACACCATGAACGTTATAACTGGTTCAAGTTTCAACAGTGGTGGTGTATTCACTGGGTGGTTTGTCTTTCTAATCCTTGATGGGATTTATTTGCAGAGATAGGTTTCAGGAAAACTCAGGTGTGGTGTGAGAATCAAAGGACAAAAAAAAAAAGAAAGTTCAATGAGTTTGGAAAAAATCCCACTGACATTTATCCATCCACTTCATCATTGTAAAAGTCTTAAGTTGTAAAGTTCTCTTGATGTGTCATCTTTTTCCTCTTATACAGATATCACAAAGCTCAATCACAGCTCTTCTCTTGAGTCTCTCTTTTCCCAAATTGTAACCCCCCCATTGCAGCATATGATAGTGTCTGTTATTTATAAGCTTAACTTTTGGGATTTCACGTGGATTTCAGATGCTGAAGGAAATCTGTATGTGTTTACCATAGGAAAAGATGAGCTGGTATCTTGCAAGTCATATAAACAATCTTATTTTATTTTTGTATTTCAATCCCATACATGGTTTCCAAATAAAAATAATGTTTCTAACGATCAATAAAAAATATTATTTCAAATATTTCTCTTCTGTACTAAAGCCAGCAAGAGCTGCAAGGGTCATGTGAGAAACATTCTGTAGCTTGATGTAACTTAGAAAAATCATAGAAAAATTAAAATGGATATTTCCATTGACTAGATGTAACAAAATGAGACTTATGGGAGAATTGGAACAGTTGGTCAAATCTCTTGTCTCTTGTTCAGAGACAAACAGCTTCTGCCAGAATTCTTGTTGCTTGTGTCTTCAAGTGTATGCTTTTTCTTTCTGGAGCCTTCAAATGGACTGGAAAAATATTAGTGCAGTCATTCAGAAAACTTGGGAGTTGATATTGGAAGGTGGTTCTTCCTGTCACTCTCAGTATACTCCAAGGTGAATGGCAACTGAAATGTACATCTGGAAAGCTTTCAGGAAGCACAGGAGTGTTCTGCTGGCTTCCCGCAGTTTGCGCTGCTGGCTTCTTATAGTGTTTCCCTTGTTCTTTTCAGTTAGATCCCATGCAATTGCAGGAAAACAGGAGAGTATTTTATCTTTGTGGTAGCAACCTCCTTGTGAGAGGAGATTTGAAAACAGTGATGTGTTTTTTGAACCATAAAATCTTTGGATTTTTATTACCTCTTTATTACCTCTTTCAGAGTACTTGGAAATAAAGGCACTGTATAAGTCACTTTTTATTTCCGTACCTTTAATTTTTCTCATGGTCTCGCTCTGTAGATTGATTTTTCTAAGTGCAATGTTATCGTTGCAAGAGACTGTAATTCTACCAGAACTTCCCACTTCTACATACTGAATTATATTTGACATGCATTTTGTGTGCTGCAGTAAAGAAAACTTGAAAGACTTGTATGAGACTTTCTTCTTCTGTTATTATTTTAAAAAGGCTTGCCTTTACATGCAGAGTGCATGTGTAAAGTCATACCTCCATCTTAAACCAAATTAGCTTTCAAATGCAGAGGAGCTTTGAGTGTGATAGTTCACTGATCACTGAGCATAGCTTTTTACTTAAATTATCAGTAGTAGAAATGTATCAAAAATGAGGCAACGAGGCAGAACATTCAAATCATTTTGTGTTTGCAGGAATACATAAAATGAAATTGAAAACTGGCTTCAGACCTCTTCATTGAAATCTGCAACTGCCAGTTTTAAGGATGTGTTTTTAGCTGACTGTAAGAATTTGAATATTTTCCTTCATACAGATGAAAGATTTTTCAGCTCCAACCAGTAATGTTAAAACTTTTTCTGATCAAGGATATGAGCTGTTGGAGCATTTAAAATGCACAAAGTGTGTATGTATGTTTCCTTTCAGAAGTTTAACAGGCCAAGCCTTTGGCCAAGAGTCAGAACAGTTGGAACTTCGCAGACTACACAGCTAATCCAAGAGGGCTGCCAGTTGGCATAAATGACTTCCATATATAAAACTCATGCAATTTACATTGAGGTTTTTGTTGTTTTTTCATGGCAGTCTGAGAATTTCCTTGTTTCCCAGGATTTCTTGGGTTTTGCTTATTGTATTTATGGTGTGTTATGCTTCTGATCAGAGCGCAAGCTAAAAGGTTCCACTGCTAAAATAGCCCTCTCACAGATTGAAATTCACACTGGAAGATTTTTCTCTTTAGCTAAATTTGGCACTTCTCAAACTGTACTGTTTTGGTTTTTTTCCCCTTATATTTATTTCAGTTTTTTTTTCATTAAGACATTTTAGATGGGGCTTAAACTAGCTTCTAGAAACAGAACAACTTAGAAAAGAATGTATACACGCTAGAGCTTACTCAGGAGAAGAGACAGGGCAAAAAAATTGTGAAATTATAAAATTAAGAGGAAGAAAATTTATATGCTTTTTGTTTCATGAATGTGTGATTCGTGGAAAATCTTACTTGCATGGTATTGCCAAAATTTGGACAAGAGTTCACAGAGTTCACAATGTAGTGGGCTTTACAAGATCTGTCAAAATATTGTTGAGTAATAAATACTTGGATTACTATGACATTGAAAGTAAAAGAACATGTACTACTAATTTTGAAATATAATTTAAAAGTTCATTGTTTAGCTTTGCAGTAAATGACATTTGGCAGTTCTTCTGCCAAAACATATTAAATCATCCTTGTATTCAGTTAAATAGTTGTCATTGCTTGGTCTCAGTGTAGGCTTACTTACTGAAATAAAAGGACCAGTTGCCTGACAATGGAATTTTAGGCCCTCCAAAAGTACTAATTAAAAACATTATGACAAAAAAGAAAAGTAATAGGGAACTTCTAGTTCTGATTACCTCAAGTTTTTCTTAAGGTACTGTGATTTGTGGGTATTGCCAAGGGATTCTTATGTGTACCAGGTGGCTATTTAAAAATAGCAGTAAATTGCAGAGTACAATTGTAGTATTACATCTTCCAGGTGTTTTAGATGTTAAGCTGAAAATCGTATTTTTCACCTGGAGGTATTAAATGAAAGCTTTTTAACTTGCTGTTTGATATGCCTGTAGGACTTACTGTTAGCCATCTGGGAATACAGGAATCATGATATGGTTAAAGATGCTATCCATATGCAATTTGACATCATGCTGGTCATACTCCAGCTGTAGCCTCTTTATTCCTGGCCTTTTAATTTTCTCTGATTAGCTAACAGCACCTTCTGTGGTTCAAGCTATCATGTAGATATTCTGAGTCTTTACTTAGGGTTTCTAATCAAAATTGGATGTGTGTGCTTGTCTGTGAGACAACACTGGGAAATTTCAGCTTGCCTGCATAATTTCATGAGAATTCCCAGTGCCTCTAATTGATCCATGATGGTCTGTTTTGACTTGGTTCTGTCTGCAAAGTGAGGGCATTGTTTTTATCTCTGTGTTTTCCTGCCTACTTTATTTCTCATAACAAAGTCTGAAGCTGTTGCACTGGCAGAATTTGTATTGCCAGTCTCTATCACTGATGCACTTTTCTGGTAGCTGTAATGTAATCTGGATGACTGAAACCTGTCTTGCTGAAATGATTGAGTAAACGTTAGTGATTCTTTAAACAAAACTTTTGCATGCCTTACAACATTTCTGTAAACCTTGCATTACAGTGATATGAGTGGGAGACATAATACAAGAGACCTTTTCTTTGCTGCTGTAGCTTGGCTCAGAATATTTGAGAAACAGCAAAACTGGGAAGGCTGCTTTGCTGAAATGTTCAGTGGCCCCTTTTCTAGCACTGTAGGATAATGCCTGCTCACAGCAGAAAACATCACTTTTTAAAATTCACTCCCCTCGCCATGTGCCATGGGTGTAATTTGTGAAATTTTATTAAATACTTGTGTAAAAGTTAAATCTGAATCAAGGAGTGAAAGCCATAAACTCCTCTGTACATGAAGATGCTATGCAAAATGTAACAGTGGGTGTATCAGAAGCAATTCAAAAACCATCAAAAGAATGCAGAAATCCAGGAAAATATTACTTTACAAATTCAGAGTTAAGTTTGGATGAGGAGTATGTGATCCAGGATAATTCCATTTGGCTGTGGATCCTAAGGAATGGAGTCAAACTGGCTGACTCCTGTAATTTGTTAAAAGAAAAAAGAAAATTTTTTTGTCAAATGAAATGTTACAATTACTAAAGAAACTTTGCTCAGAAAACAAATGAGGATTGAAAAGCTGTGAATGTAAGATTTTTAAAATTTAAAAGAACTAAACACACAGTTTAGGGGCTAAATAGAAATGACTGAAAGAGATGCTAACATCAAAGAACTAGATTTAGTTTCTGTAAAGAATCAATTGCAGTGGTTTTTAGGTTGTCTGGCCCACTGCCTTCTCCTCTGCTCACAGGAAGGACAGGGAGAGAAGAAAAGGGCTTGTACCACTGTCCTTCTAAGGGATGAGTCCATAAAAAACACTCAGTTTTAAGCCTCTGAGGGGTGTGGTATTAATGTTTGTAGCCCAAACTTCATATCCCAAATTAGAAAAAATTAAAACTAGAAACAGATGACAGCATTATAAGTATTCTTTATTAAAATGCACTGCTGGCTCTTCTTAGAGGAATATATGAAAGCAAGTTATTCTGTGAAAATTATTGTAAACTGTTAGAGACCAGCTAGGGATGGCTCCAGAGCAAAACTTCATAGACTAGGCAGCCTTTGGAACAAACACTTTGAAGACCAAAATGCTGGCTTTTTGTGAACCAATATTTCATAAGCTAAACATTTTCATTACATTTATTCCAGGAATGAAATGTGTTTTCTTTAACATTTATCTTTTGATTCTCTCATGGTAAACTAATTCAAAGGTGCCAGGCTTCTACACTTGCAAAATAGAGAAGTAGTCTTTGTGAAAGTGTTCAAGACAGTTCATGAAACTGATGAGATTCTATGTAATCTTCCTACTGGTAACTTTTATTAAATTAAAAATTTTCTCTAAGAAATGGGATCTTTTTTCCAAATGTAGTATACATTGATCTTCTCTTAAATAAAAAAAAATAAATGTAGGGAGAAGATATGCATATGAAAATAAACCACCTCCTCTTTAGCCTAGATTCACAGTGCTTGTGCAACAGATGTGACTCCAGTGTATTGCTATGTACAGATTCAAAGATAATTGAATCCTTCTGTAGTAGCTATTAAAATGGGTAAATGGTCTATTTCCAGATCAAAATGAAGTGGAGAGATATGAAGAATTTTGGAAGAAGTGTGTGAGAAGGGGGGTAGGGGGGAAGAAAAAAAGATAAAATTAGTTTTTTGTGTTGTTAGAAACATTACTGTTTCTTTGCTCAACTTTAACACAAATATTTTCAGAATATCTCTGCCAATTTCGAATTGAAGCCTGAGAGATAGCTGCAATAAAAAATAAAAGTAGCATAAAAGTCCTGTGCTAGAGGAAAAAACCACTTATTCTCTGCATTTCCTGCAGGAGCAGGCTGTCCTTTTGTGCCAAAACTGAGCTGGTATGGAAGAAGACCAGCCTGACTGAACAAGGGGCTTTTGCTGGAACTCTGTGAAAAAAAGTTTATGACTTTTGAAAGAAGAGACAGGCAACTCAGGAAGAGTACAAGTATGTTGTTAAGTCATGTAGAGGGAAAATTAGAAAGGCAAAAACTTAATTTTTCCATTACTATAAAAGATAATAAAAAGTGTTTTAATAAATATGTTAACAACAAATAGAGGGCCAAGGAGAATCTCCATCCTTTATTAGGTTCAGAGAAGGAATGTTGTTATCAAGGATGAGGAAAAGACTGAGGTACTTTATGCCTTCTTTGCCTCAGTCTTCGACAGTAAGACCAAATATCCTCATGGCACCCTGCCCTCTGAGCTGGTAGACAAGGACAGAAGCAGAAGAGACTCCTGAAACCCAGGAGGAAATAGTGATCTGCTGTGCCACTTAGACATTCACAACTCTGTGGGACCAGACAAATTCATCCAAGGGTACTGAGGCAGCTGGCAGAAGAGCTTGCCAAGTCACTCCATCATTTTCCATCAGTCTTGGCTCACTGGGAAGGTCCCAGGTGACTGAAGGTTGGCCAGTGTGACACATGTTCACAAGAAGGGCTGGAAAGAGGAACCAGAGAGCTGCAGGACTGTCAGCCTGACCTCAGTGCCAAGGAAAATTATGGAACAGATCAACCTGAGTGCCTTCATGCAGCACATAAAGGACACCCAGGGGATCAGGACCAGCCAGCAGGGTCCTGCTCTACCAACCAGATCTCCTATTGTGACCAGATACCCACCTAGGGAATGAGAGAAAGGCTGTGGATGTTTTCTCCTTAGACCTCAGTAAAGCCTTTCATGCTGTCTCCTGTATGTTCTGTAGCAACTGACAGCCTGTGACTTGTACCAGTGAGCTCTTCACTGGGTAAAATGCTGGCTGAGCTCAGAGAGTGGTGGTGAATGGAGTTACACCCAGTTGTGTTGGTACTGGGACCGGTTTTGTCTAATATCTTTATCAGTGATTTGTAGGAGGGCATCAAGTGCAACCTCAGTGCAACTTACCCTCAGTAAGTTCTCAGATGATGCCAAGCATCATCAGTGCAAAAAAAAAGGAAGCTGGAAAAATAATTTT
Source organism: Sialia sialis (assembly GCA_009812075.1). Classification (NCBI taxonomy): domain Eukaryota; kingdom Metazoa; phylum Chordata; class Aves; order Passeriformes; family Turdidae; genus Sialia; species Sialia sialis. Next base: position 33,814,851 of record VRYO01002734.1, on the reverse strand, counting down.
TAATAATTGCATTATTAATTATGATTGTATTTTTTTTTTTAGTTAGAGGAGGATAAAGAAATAGTGATCACTGTTTTCTCCATATAATCAAACAAATGTATTTTTTCCTCTCAGTTTTGTTTTACAAAGAATGAAGAACAGCAAAATATTTGTATGTGAGCAAGATGACTTTACCATTATAATAGTTAAACCTCTGGTCCTCTACTAGGAAAGCAAGCTATAATCAACCACTTAGCTGTTACTGAATTACACTTATCTCCATTTTGCCTGTTTAACTTCCCATAAGCATGCTAAGCACCTCTTTAGAATGCATTGACCTCTGATTATTTCTTGCTTTATGTATCCCATAGCCCACATTGCAGAAGTAAAAAAAAAATAAAAATCCTGTTGGTAAGCAGTGCAGAATAATACAGTGTGCTTTTGTTTTATTTATTTTGTATACAGGATGAAATTTTTACATCTTCAGGTCCTCCAAAAATCAAAATTCCAGGCACAAGGATTGAATTTCATGCTGTGAAGTGACACTGATGAAACTTGTTTTTATGTAATGGACCAAATTCACTGTTGCAGTAAGGTGAAAAATTAAATCATTCAGGCTTTTGCCTGTTTGATTACCAAGTTGCAAAAATTGTAGTCATGCCATAAGCTGTGGTTTTGAGATCTTTCTGAATCACAAGATATTCTGTGTTTGTGGGTGTCATGCAGTGGAACCTATACATTTATGCACCTATGTTAATAACATTAATTTTTTCTGAAGTCAAAGCCTGAATGGTAAAGCTGGCTTTATGCTTGAGTGAGAGCATTTCACTTTCTTTTCACTGGAGGAATTTTCAGCCTGGCAGCAATAGTATTATAATAACTGCCAGCTGCTCACTTGGCACAAGAGTGCCTAGAACCAAGAGGAAGAGCCCAGTGCATCATACATATAATTTACTTTTCTCTAAGATGAGGGTTTAGGCTTCATAAATATTTTGATCTGGTCTTTGATGGCTTTTGTACACACCAGTCTGAAAATATGCATGTGGTGTATAACTTGCAGATTTTATATTGAAGTACATTGGAGTAATTCCCACCAATAGGGAAGAGATAGGAAGAGAAGTTATTGTGGGAGATTCTTTTGTGAGTGGGTGGTCAAGAATGAAGGAAAACCTGTAACGTTAAGCAGATGGACCTCCCTTATTTTATACCATCTATTGGATGTGCAAGATTATCATCTCCCGAAATATTGGATAGTTTTGAACTGGTTTTCACATCAAAAGAATAAAATTCAAGACATTATTGGTGAGGTAGGAACTCTGGAATGGAAATGAGACCTTTTTATATCCTTAACTCTGTGCTTGCCCACCACCGTCAGGACAATGACAGAGCAGAAATTAGGTCTGGAGGAGTAAATAGAAGCAATCATTGTGCCTTTATGTATAAGCCCACACAGCTGCAAGCCACAGAGCATTTCTTACAATGCCATTTTTCTCTTGGGTATTTGAAATTGGCTTAAAAACTAAAGTGTACAAAAGGAGAAACCAGGGAAGACTGTGATCCTTTTAACATCTTTATTTCTTAATAATTTAATCATATTTGGAAATAGACCATACAGTGCTAGGAAGGCATGGTGATCTCTGGTGGTCTCATTTTGAGAGAGGTTTTTGCTCTTAAAACTCAAAATTTTTTGTAGTGGGCTTGGCCATACGTTTCTCATTAACAGGCATTGAGAAACCGAGAAAAAGGTGGTATCAGTAGGTACTATCTGCATCCCCAGATGCAAGCTTCTTGCATCTCCACATTTAATTTCTTACAGTGGACAATCTCCAGTGAAATTACAGATAACTGGAATTCAGGCCATTTCACCTGCATCCATGAGGGGAGGAGAAAATTCTCACTGTCATGAAGACATGGGGCATGCATGGGAGTGTAACATGGGAAATTCTGAGCTCTAAAAGAGTATGTGGTTTGAAGTGTGTGCTTTATGGTTCTTAAAATACATAGTAATGACTTATTTCTTGGCAGAATTCTTCTATCTTAGATTCTTTATAGAAGAGCTTTCTTACTCAAAGTCTCATGCTGCAGTCAACTAATGAACCTCTGATTTCAGCTGCTGGTGTAATGTAAGCAAATGTTGCTTTACAATAATGAAGTACTGCTTTAGTGATACTTTTTTATGAGGTTTGTGTCAAGCCTGATGTGTTTCAAATGAATGGGGAAGCAATATTCTGATTGAAAGCAACTGCAAAAAACAACTTAGTATGTAAATTCCACACTTTCTTCTGGCAGTTCCCAGGATCTAGTGGTTGCAGTTCACTTTAATCCTGTTTGAGATGTGGACAAGACAGTCAAGAAATGAAAAAATGGAAGAAAGATAGACAGATAATACAACTTAGAAGTTTCCCATGCAGAATCTCGGCAGTAACTGTGAGGAAGATGTGACTGACTCTCTCCTCTTTCCTCCTCCTGTTGTTTTTGTTGTAGTACTGGGACAATGGTATGTCCGTGTTTGTGCCTTCTTCCTGCCACATATGCACAACACCTGTGGTTCATGAGACTCTGGGACGAGGTGGTTCTTTCTCTTTCCTTTATGCTTTTCATACTACTTATTTCCCACCCCTTCCTTCTGAAGGTACAGGGCAATGAAAGAAGGAATTTAACCAGATTTATGCTTTTTCTTTCTTGTACAGCTGTATGTGTTGTGGGATATTACAACTGGGTCTGTTTCTACTGCCCTTCGACTAAAGTTCCATCATATTCTTTTTGTTCCCAAGCTTCTCTGACAGAAGGATAATAACATGCATATGATCTGTTTCTGCTTCAGCTACTTACAGATTGTGAGTGGCAGTGGGGCTGACCAGCTGTGGTTTTTTTTTTTGGAGTTACTGTCTCAGTTGCTTTGAGGAGTATGAAATAAACAGGCTTCTCTACAGGTTAAGGGTGGGAGGAGGACTTCTTTCTGCAGTGGCACCAGACAGTGAAACACTCTTTTGCCATGCATGTTCTTTTCCTCACAAGCTTTCAGTGCCCTGTGCAAAATAAATGTAGTTACGGAAAATACCATCACCAAATTTATCCTGATTTGTCTCAGCAAAAGTAGCAAAACCGAGAGTGGAATTTGGATTCTATGAAGTAGTCAGTTCCAATGACAGAATAACAACACTAAGGAGTCTCCAGTGTATGTTCTTTTCTGGAACAGTGTTGTCCCATTTGATATGACCATTCACTAAACAATCACTGGCCAAGCTTCCCCATCAAAACACGAACTGATACAAACAATACTGGGTAAAGTTAGATCTGAAGGGCAGTTGAAATTCTTAAATTGTACAATTTTAGAGTGAGGTGCTTTTGTTTGTTTGTTTACTTAGGTTTTATGTCTTCCTCATCTGTGGGGTTGCACTGTTCTAAGATGAGCCCTACTGGATGAGGTAGAGTTGTAAGCACTGCACACTGATGCCTCCCAATGACCAGTGTAAAGCAGCACAGGATGCATATTTGTAAAACTCTTCACCTCCCCTCTCACAATACCATCATTACATCACCTTTTAAAGCAACTGTTAAACATATCACATACCAGCCATCAAGTGTCTTTGTGTTTAATTCCTATTTAACATTGGGCTATGATTGTTTATTACCAAGCAAAGGAAAGACAGCTGCGTCACTTTAAAATGCATGTTTATTGTGCTCTTTTAACACAATAGTCAGAATTACATAGAAGCTAAAATAGAAATTAGTGTACACCTAATCTTCAAAATAATATTAATTAAAAAAAAGAAGTGGAAATATCAATGCAAGTAAAATTCTATCTACTGTCTTTTGGTGTCAAAAGATTTCTCAGTCTAAAGAGCTGGCTGTATTATTTAAAGAATATCTTCTAATTTGAATCTTTTCATGCTTTAAAACCAGCATTCTCTGCACGTTCCTTTCTCTTTCTTGTCTTTTTTCCTGTCATAACTGTATTTAAATAAGACTACCATAAAGCAAGTAATTTGTGATCACTGAATTAAAAAAAGAGATAATATTTTAAGGAACAACCTAAAAACCCAGGTAATTGACATCACCTTTCAGAGACAGTGCTTGGTTCAAGGTCAGACCATTGATCTTCTGCCCAGACTACATAATTTAAAAGGGTGTTTTTAGCAGAGAATTTGTCTGCTAATATCAGTCCTTTTCTGTATGTTTATATTGATAGAATGTAATGAGATTACATATATTCTGATGAATAATGGCTGCCTTGTAAACTTGTCACCTACCTACAGTGACTCTTATGAATATTTGATGATAATAAGTAGTAGGAACTTCACTGTGTTGCTTACATGCGCTTAAAAGCCCCAGGAGCACAGGAATACCTTTTGCTCTGCATTTTTGCTTGGGATAAGCAGTATGTTATTTATATTCATATTACATATTGTACACATCTAACATGTTCTTGTTCTTAATACTAGGAATTCTGTTTAAATCACCATTCTGTTGTTTTAGGAGGAAAAGGTTGTAAGATGGAAGACACAAAAATTTTTAACATTTAAAGTTGTATTTTAAGATGAGGCAGTAAGATTGGTCTGTCTTACACTTATATGAATTAGCAGTTGAGAAAAAGAAAAAAATTCAGTGAGCTATACTCACGATTTTGCAGGTGCAGATAAATTGTACAATGTGTCTAAAATTATTGTCTGTACATCAACAGTTTTATAGACCTCAGTACAACATCTCTGGTTTATCCATTATCACCTTACAGATCCTATAGGCAGTAGTTTTATGTCATATTGCAAATTAGGCAAAATCTGTCAGCAACAGGCAGCACCGTTTATTGTCTCTTCATCTGGTTTCTCTTCTTGTTGATGTGTAATAGAGAATCTTCACCTTGTATGCTGTTTCAAGGTATTTTGGTGTGAAGCTGATATCGAAAACTACATTTCTGATCTGTGTTCAGTTGAGATTTGTGATTGTGATTCTCTTATTTGCACATTTGAAAACTTAACACTTTCATTGTCCAACTTGTTTTGCAGATTATGTTCGAAACAGTTGTTGTATTTTGTTTAATGGCATTTTTTTCCTGAGACTTGCAAGGCCTGTTATTCAGCTATATTTTTCTTTACTCAAGTGGTGAGCAAAAAAAGCAACAGTTCTGACATTGATAGGTAGACGTGTCATTTACTTAAAATAATCTGGCATAATAGTTACTAGAATTTTTTTTTTTCAGTAGCTCTTGCATATTGAGAGTATAAAATCCATAATTTTATTAATGCTCCTATAGCAGTTTTCTTGAGAAGCAGTGCTTTACAGAATTTGTTTTTCTTTCAGGGAATCAGTTTCCTCCTGTTGCAGCTCAGGATCTTCAGTTTGTTCTGAAGGCTGGATACCTGGAAAAACGTAGAAAAGGTAAGTCTAGCTATCTTTGTTAAAGCCAGTCATTATTTAATGTCTAGGAAATCTATATGTCTGTATTTGATGTTATACACATGAACAACTTTATACGGGAATGACAAATAAAATGAGAAGAAGCTGAAACATTGAAGCATTATTATGCAAAAGAAACATAGTATATAATTACTCCTATAGTACTGCAAGAAAATCCTATTTATTTACTAACAAAATCATGCTGTGGAAGTCCAGTCAGCCGTAATTCAGAGACTTTCAGATATTTTTGAAGAAAACATTAGGAACGTATGTACAAGTACCATATGTTGACTTCATGTTTCAGTGAGCATCAAGATTTATTTTCCTTCAAGAGGTCAAATATTGATCTCAGCTTTGGTTCAGTCAATATTTACCTTGATTCAATAAATCTTATATTGTCACTTTAATACCCACTTAATGCTGCAATAACTCTAGGAAATATTTAGGAAGTTGTTCATTATTTCCTTACATTTAATGTTACACATGACTTCCCTCTTTATGTGATTTCAAATTCTTATTTGTTTTCTTACCACCAATTTTTATTTCTAATTTCCTTCTCAGTGCCATGCATTTCCTTAGTTTCCTTTCCTTTGTGTCTTTCCCTAAGTCCTCCTCCCTGTTACCTCACCCTTGAAAAGAAGTAACACATTTTTGTTCAATAATGACATAAACCAATAAAACATGTGTTGTATTAATTTCAGACCACAGTTTTCTTGGCTTTGAATGGCAGAAGCGTTGGTGTGCTATCAGCAAGACAGTCTTCTATTACTATGGAAGCGACAAAGGTACTTATAACAATTATGAAAGCAATGATGTTTTAATGCACAAAAGAATATAAACATTTTATTGTTGTTGGAAGCTGTGACTTAATTTTAAGAAACAAAATGAAAGTTTTAGAAAGAAGTTATTTTCTTTTAAACAGTTCTTGGACAGTACTGTGAATTTTTAAAATGTGTAAATATTCCTCAGAACCTGTAAGTGATATACATGTTTTCTAAAGCAGGAAAAAAAATTAAGTTTCTTGTAAAGCTACATTGTTTGCTAATGACAGCTGGCTGTCTAGTTTTTGGTATGCTGGTACTCAACTGTTTTACTAGATAGAAAATATTCTTTTACTCCAAATAGATATTAACTTGAAAACATCCTCTAGTAATTATATTGTCTGAGTTCCTTAGAGATGGTTCTATCCAGGAAAATATTAATCTAAAAGCTGCACAGTGGACTTCTTTGTTTCTTTTAAAACAGTTTATGTTCTGGAAAAGCCAGAAATTAAGTAATGTATTTAACTAAAGCCACCCATGGAAACTAAAGCAAACTTCTGAAGGTGACTTTTAAATTTAAATGGCCACTTTGGAAAGAATCTGGCATAAATTTGAATTTTTGAAATTCACAGTCAAATAAAACTTACTTACATTGTGTGCCATGTGCATTTGATGTTTAAGGGTAAACTAAATGATACATTAAGTATATCTGAGTAAATTTAAAAAGTACAATAATGTTTTCCCCTTCCAACAGCTTTCCTCCCCCCCAAAAAATTCCAGGGCAACCTTTCCATTCAAGTGGGTTTATTTTTTTTTTTTTTTTTTTTTTTTTTGTTTTGTTTTTTTTTTTTTTCTTTCTCTTTATTTTTCAGATTACTGCAGGTAGTTATTATGTCAGATTTTTTTATTCAAAGGCTAAAATAATTTGCTCCAGATTGTTTCATTCCTTGGTATACTGACTCATTTAAGCCCTTCCTCTCATTAAAAACACAAGAAATAAAGAGTCTAATTGTAAGTCCAGATTTGATTTTGCTAGTTTCCCATCATGTCGTCTTTTCAGAGTTTTACTAGTATATCTGCTGTATGTTGCCTTTTCTTCTACACTGTTTCCTTAGGATCAGGCTGATCAGGTTTCACAGACATGAAAAATCTTTATTAAAAATTTTTGGGGAGACGTAGCATGATACTGATTTGGCTTTGTCAGTACTGATTGATTTCTTTCTCCGGAAAATAGTCATATGCTGTTTACTAACATATATATATACTTATACATTGCCTAGTACTTTAAAAATTGCAAGTTTTTTTCAGAATATATTGCTAGTTAATAAAGATTGTTCTTGACTATAAAATTGTTTTTTTTTTTTTGCTATTTTTAAGGAAAAAAAAGGGTTTGTCTTTTTTGTTTTAACTTTCTTTTCCTTATGGCTGTGCTAATGATTATTTATGCTTTCCAGCATATGGTCTTTGTATTAAGGCAGGCATGTTGCCCACCTGGTCTTTGTCATTTTTTATTTTTCCTTCTTCTTTTGCAACAGCCTGATTATCAAGTCTGTGTTGCAATTTTTAATACCTATATTGAAAGTTAAGCTACATAGAAATACATTTCCTAGCAATCAGAAAGTTGGTGTTATGTTAAAAACGGATGGATATTTTGTGGGATCTCTTTCATTTATGAATCTATAGACAAGTTTGTTTGGCTAATGCATGTAGAGCTTTTGTAGTCTGCAGATTGTTTGGGGAAACTCCTCCTAACCTAATGATGTGGGAGGGGCACATGGTCCATTGGAACTGTATTGAATCATAGAATCATTTAGGTTGGAAAAGACCTCTAAGATCATTGAGTCCATTAATGCAGCACTGACCAAGCCCACCACGGAAAACCTAAGTGCCATTTACACGTGTGGTAAATGCCTCCAGGGATGGTGACACCACCATGTCCCTGCACAGCCTGTTTCAATACTTGGCAACTCTTTCAGTGAAAAAAAAAAAGCCTAATACCCAATCTAAACTTTCCCTGGCACAATTTGAAGCTATTTCTTCTTGTCCCATTACTTGTCACTTGGAAGAAGAGACTGACCCCCGCTTCATTGCAACCTCCTTTCAAGTGTTTGTAGAGAACATGGCATGGCTGGACTGCAAACAGTAATTCATGGAGGAAGCAAACAAATCAAATGCATGCATTTCTGCCTTACCTCCGTTGGATTGGTGCTTGTAGTGCAGAAAAAATAGTTAAGCATGGTGTAGTGACTTAATCTTGTCATATGGGGATGACTAAGTCACTCCTGAATTTGCCTTTGAATAAAAAAAGGTTTTTTTAGACGGGTCAGAGGTACTGCCTTCAGGCCTGGGATGCCATTGTATATAAAAGTTCCTCTTGCAGTGCAGAAGCAACTCACTGTCATTGTGTAGAAACTGGACACCAGCCATGGCAGCCTAGTATGCTGTTAAAAGTGAGCTGTCATCCTAATGCTTGTGAGCATACATGCTGCAGTTTATCACGCTGTTCAGCTGCAGATTGTCAGCATGGATGAGGTGTGTGATGAGGCAATTCCTGAGCAGGTCTGGCATTTACTCACTGCAACTGTTTTCATTCCGCTGCTGTACAGCAGTGGTACCTGCTGTACTGTGCTGTTGTGCTGGGGGCCTTCTCTTACTGGGACCCTTGATGCTGCCCCAGATAAATTGGACCATGTAGAAATTCAGAGTGTGTTCTTACCAACTGTGGAACGGCACTGAAGTGTGTGTTTGATGGCTTTGTGCAAATTGTGACGAGGATTCCACACTGCCTCCAGCACTTTAAATGGGTGATGGGCTGCTAGTGCCTCTGTGTTGGTAGATGTAATGCTGAGAGGCACCAGGGATTTCTGCATCCATCTTGGAGTGTTTTGAATTGTGTCTGTTTTTAAAACCAGACCACAGGTGAATAATCCGTGAAAGCTCTTTTGTGTGTGCTGTGATGTGTCTTTTGTTGACCAAAGTTTGATTTTCATGCTTAAGTATCAATGGAAATGTACAGTAGTTTCACGAATATAAGCCGCACCTTTTTCACTGAAGAATCCAGCCTACCCCAGGAGTGCGGCTTATATTCAGGTGCGGCTTAT
>VRYO01002734.1:33748772-33804429 GCA_009812075.1 Sialia sialis | reverse complement strand
TCCAGAAGTATATACTGCAAATAAAGGCTGTGAAATACAGTAAATGGCTGTGTGTTTGTGTGTGTGTTCACCTAAATGACTCCAAGCATCTCTTCAAGAGTTGTGGTGCCTGCAGGCTGGTGTATGTCTTGTTTCCCTGTTTTCTCTTCCATTTTCTCCTACATTTGGTGTAGAACTCGGTAGTGAAACAATGCAATTTATTGTAGTGATATAGATGGGTCTAAGTGAATCACCTGCATTTTTTCTCATGATCACTGCTAAATGGAGTAGATGGAGAAACAAGGCTTAAAGGTTTGAGCTAATCATATGTCAGAAATAGGTATTGTGGGAAGCACGTGTGTAGTTATGCCTGTGCTACGGTATCAGTAGCCAGCACGTGGCCCACAACATTACAAAGGAATGTGTTCAAATGTCAGAGCGGGGTGGGATTTTGAGAAGCTTGCCTGGTTCTCTTTTTCATAATCTTTCCTTCCATAAATCTTTTATAGTCCTCTTTTTTCTTTCCTTCCATGCAGTTGCACCCTGAATTGAGTACCCTGGTTCTCTGTCATTTCTCTATATGATCTCTGGCTGTTCCTGTGTCCTCAGACACCAAGATGGTATGGATAACCTTTCAGACCTCAAAGTGCATGTGAATAAGGAAAGTTAATTTGTTGCTTTATAAATGATTGAATTAATGGCTTCATTACTTCTTTCTCACTAGGCCACAATGTTATATGCCCTTCTGTCTCAGCAAACTGAAGAGATCAGCTAAATGTTTAGCAAGACAGTAATTGATAACATTATGGTAATTTTTCCTCTGCTAATGGGCACTAAAAATTTATTTTCATTTTTATAACTTGAAAATGTTATCTGCCTGCCCGCCAGTAATATGTTGAAGAGGGGTATAATTCAGAGGCTTTTAGAAAAGTCTATTTTTTTTTTTCAGTTTCTTTAGTTTTAACATGGACATGATAGTTTTGGATTTCTCTGAATAATAAGATAATGATGACCTGGCCAGTGGTGAGCTACTTTATTTGGGCAGAAAAGAGAATTGTGCATGCTCAACAGGAGTTTGTTGTAGGAGGGTGATGACAATCAAAGACATCTATTTAATGTGTACTGGATCTTCTGATGTGAGACTCTTAAACTCCACAGTCACACTTGCTGTTAATAATGCATTATTTTAAAAATATCCACTAGGTGTAAGCAGACAGAATATAAACAATTCAGTGCCCTAAATCACTGCCTCCATTTCTTAATTATTTTACAGTTTCAGTTTCTCAGAGGACTAGATTAAAGGAAAGAAGACAAAGAAAAAAAAGTTGATTACATTTCATCTGCTGTCTAAAAGGAAAGAACTTCTGTGTGTGCATTAGGAAAAGACTGTTCCAAAAGCTGGAAAAGGAATTACCATTTTGGAGATACTTACACTGAACTATTTTTAGATAACAGACATCCTGCACATGGAAAAGTATGTGAAACTGCATTTAGTAAGAAGCCATGTAAACTGTAAAATCTTGCAGGCTCCTAATTTGAAGATGAAGAGAGTTAAATTATAGATTCTAATAGTATCTATAAATACTTTATCACCCTCTGAAATCTTTCTGTTTGCCTTTGTTCGTTAAGTCTTTGTAACTTCTTTCCTTTCTACTATCCAAGTCCTCTCTGTTCTTCAGAATGCACTAATTCTTTTTACATGTGCTAATAATATGAGCACATTGCCTTAGGCCTCAAATTTACAACCCAGTAATTTCAAGATCTCAATGAAGGTTTACCCTTCTTTGTTTTAAATGTTCCCATGGACTTAGTTACGCAAGGTTACTTCAAAACCCTTTTTCTCTGCTTCCCTTGAGACTCTCTGTACCCAATGTAATATTGGCCCTGTTTCTGTTAACAAAATTTAACTCTTTTTAGGATTAATTAAGTTTTTATGTAAGAGAAATGTTTAATGGCTTTCAAATTTTATTCAGATTTGAATTTTCTTTGTTAAATATAATCCCCCATATTATTTCTCTTAAATTTCTGTGTACTAGCTTTGGTGGTTTTTTTTATTTTTTTTAAATACTTAGTGTCTGAGTCTCCCCTCTTTTTTACTACTTTTTTTATGATTTTAAATTCCTGTTGCAAAATTATCTACACAGAACCAGATTTATTTTTCTGTTCTGTGCCTGACATAGGAAGAAGGGAAGAGAGGAGGATGAGCAGAAGAGAGTAAAGGACAGCTTTTACTGAAATGAGATTTGACTTTATTCTGGAATAACTTATGTTTGATGATGTTCACAATCATTTTTATTTTTACAAGACTGATATTACACTTTTCGTGCTTCTGTTTTATGTTTTTCCTGTTGTTGAATTGAAAAGCTCTATGTTGACAAAATAAGAGACAGCAAAAATGCTATCATTAGTCAGAGAAGTGTGTTCCACCAGCATATATCTTCCTAGTTCTTCCTAAATATGCTGTTGTATTCCTGCTGAAGGAAAACTTTGGCTCTGATTTGGGGGTTCAAAATAAAAGTTAAATATCTGTAATATAAATGTGCTTCTTGAAGCTACTGTTGACTCCCACTGTAAAAACTAACAGTGTCTAACTTTAAGTCTCCAAGTAAAATCTTTGAGTCTTCAAATCTTTTAAATATCAGAAACTATTTAATTCTCCCTAAAGCAGAAAATATTTCTGATATGAACAATTTAACTCGCGATGTGAAAGTTCACAGGAGTCGCTGTGGCCCTAATTTCACAGAGCATCTTTGAGCCAAAATCCCAGGTGTGTCCAAACCCATTTAGCTGTAGACCTGTGCCAAGCAGTGAAGTCGAGGTGATTGTTGAGTTTGATGATCCCAGGATGATTCTACCTTAAGCCTGCACCTGACTACTCTGCCTGGCCAAGCAGCTCCTGTGGTCATGGTTTGCTCCCTGCTGATCCGGTGATGGGGTTGGTCTCCAGCCCTAGCTGAAAAGGTGTGTTCTGCAAGAGCAAATGGCATTTGTACTCCTCCACTGTTTGCCACCAGCAGAGCAGGCAGCTGAGCTACAGCTGACTGTGTTCTGCCATTCTGTATGTGTGGAGCCATTTCTCAGGACATACTGGGTCTTATCTCTGGCTTTTTGCCACAGGGAGTGTGAATTCATACTGAGTCTTTCAACTTTAACAGATTCTTAGTCAGACCTGTGAAGTACTTCATTGTCTTAGAATTTCCTCATTTGCAGCACACTGGACTTTATTCAGAGGTTACTGCTAAGACAACTGGAAGTAAAAGTAGCAATGCTAAGTCTAGTTTATTGCTAAAATGGTCGTTGAAAGGCTATAATAGCAAAGGATGGATATATATACACACACATATATATATTTTGTGGTGCATACAAGTAATTTTCATTAGCACTGAAATAGTGTGTTCAGAGAGATAAGACAAAAACAGTACAAACAGAAAAACAATCAAATGGGATATGGATGCCACGCACCATCCCCTTCCAAAGTACAGCATCTTTGTGGTTAAACTGCAATGCTCTTTGAAAGAACGAGTACCAGTGCAAAGATCATGTGAGATTAGTTTTGTAAGAGTGTATTACCATAAAAGGGATCATCCATGTCACAGAGAAGCAGTCTCAGAAATAATCCAAGAGAGTAAATTTGAATACTTGCCTCATTTTTATCTTGACAAAATGTTTTTACCTTTTGAACTTTGTGTTTGCTTATTCTGCCTGTGTGCTCCTATCTTCTAGGGTTTTGATAAACCCCCAGCATGGGAGAGTGAGAAATTAATGTGTTTCACTTCATCTTCTCCCTGAGGTCACAAGTGAGGGAACAATAACAGTCCTAGGCAGAAATGAATTTCATTAAAAGGAACCTAGTTAACCTATTGCAAGTTATTATTTCTAATATCTACCTTGGTGTGATTTCATAAATTTTGCATGTGTGTGCTATTTGAAATAGGAGTGGAAGATGGAGCAAATATAAAATATTAGTGCTATATTATTAGTACTTATTTGAGACAGAATAAAACAGTATGGGGGAAGGGACTAGAAGTGAAAACAGAATAGTGCCCTAGATTTTCTCACATAATTGTGTTATTGGGTATTTGCCCTGGGTGAGAGTTCATAAAAAGGTGGAAGGACAAGACAATATGTGTCTGTGTGCATATAAGATGACTAGAAAGAGAATTTGACTGGTGACTGCCCTTATGTCCATTTATATTCACATTGGTGCGTTAGCCAATTTTCACCCTCTCACGAGTGGAAACAGATTTTCTTTCCTACCAAATTTCTAGAAATATGTGAAGAATTTATTGAAAACAATAGTTTGTTATTTTATCTACTCTAGAAGTTTTCTCCTTTTGTTGACAAGTGTAAGCAATGGATGCTCAATTTGCACCTAAGATCTATTCAGCAATACTTAAAGTAGTTTTACTGCTGTGCCTAGTGCTTATTGTTAATTAAAACATTTCTCCTCTGTGTAAAAAGCCCCACACTAAATGGCATTTTTTTGGTATGCAACTGCACTTTGTTCTTTGTTTTCCTGTGCAAAATGTGAACTGTGATGCCAGTCTTCACTTGAATGCTGTACTGTGATCTGCAGAAATTGCAAAACTTAATTACTTTTAAATTTTTGGTTTGTTTTTAATATTCTCCAAAATATGCCAGAGCACATAAAATCTGATGTAGAATTTGGTTTGAAGGGCTCAAAAGGAGTGTGCAAGTGCTGCTTGCACAACATGCGCTGTATTTAAAGTCAGATCTGCTGTAAGTGATACTTTCATAAACCAGAACCTTTGAAAAGTTGAATTGTCTTTAAAACAACCACATGGCTGTACCTAATAAACTGTGGTAGGGCTCAATACTTTTATTAGCTAATTAAACATTGGCTGTTCTGAGAGAAATGCTTTTGGAATGAACACAGATGCACACACCTGAATTTATAACAAAATTCATTCTGTATTTTTGCCCTGTTGAAAGGAGGCACATCTGGGAGTGGGTGGCAGAATGTGAAAAGCAGCTTTTCCAGTTGCTTAAAACGAAGCTTGAAGTTTATTTTTCGAGTGAAGTGGTTACTTTAGGAAGGAGCTCAGCAAGTTCTGAGCTAGACAGGTTTTCCCATTGGTTTACTGAACCTGAAAGAGACACTGATTTATAGGAAACGTGTCTTGCAAGTTCCAGTTCTTGGCTTTCCCTAGATACAAGTGTCATAACATGCACTTCTTACTAAATAAGACCACCATCTGCAAACATCCCCCTGTGGAATTCCTTAGGCATCCTACATAAAAATGTACTTTTGGGTACATCTTCCCTTAAAATAAAGCTTTATCTCCAGAAGCATCACTTAATCATTTTGCTAAAAACCTCCCTGTTCTTTGTAAAATTCATGAAATAGAAAAAAAATCTGAATAAACGATAACCTGCTGAGGCACTTACATTCAATGTTGTAAATGAAACTCTAACTTTGTTTTTTATCTCCAACAGACAAACAACAGAAAGGTGAATTTGCCTTAGAGGGCTACACCATCAGAATGAATAATAGCCTTCGGAAGGATGCAAAGAAAGATTGTTGTTTTGAAATCTCTGCTCCAGATAAGCGCATTTATCAGGTTGGACTTTTTTATGTTGACTTGAAATTTAATTGACAAAGCTGTTACAATTCCTGTTACTGAATTAACATTTCAGTGCAACAACTGTCACGGATATCTTAATGAAAAAAGGAAACCCTTGCTTGCTTGTATTGTATATTCATATATTAGGGGAAAAAATCTGATTAAATGTATGTATGTACATGTTCAAATACTATCTTTTTGGTCAAGAGCAAGGAAATCTATCATCTTTATCTACTGGTCATTTCAATATTAGCATTTTAATATCTATTGTATAGTATGTCTGTGTGATTTCTTGGATGAGTTAAATAGTAAAAAAAGGTTAAAATATGTATCAGTGTTAAATGCATATTGTATTGGTCATGGCTTTTCAAGGGAAACCTACAAAAAGGCACATATCAGCTGTGCAATTCAGAGATCTATCAGCCAGACATCAATATGGAATGTAAGTTTAATAAGTTTTAAATATCTAAGATTGTGGTTGAAAGCCAGTTAATTAAGCTGTCAGGTAGTGTGTTGGAGTCTGACAAGAACATTTTTAAGAAAACTGTACCCAGCAGTCTAAAGAAATTCATGGGTGTCTTCTAATTGTCAAGGGCAAATTTTGTTCATCAGTTCTGGCTTTGACATTGATGAAGAGAAGCAGCTTTTTTCTGCACAGCTGCCAGCTGCTGATCAGAGTTTCAAATCCATCATCCTCTCCTTCAATTACGTAAATTTGTCAAAATTAGCTGTACATTATAAGAAGCATCCTTGCAAGAAAAGTACCAGAAGACATGAAAAGAATTGCTAATGGTTTCTTGAGGAAGTGATGGGAATGTTACATTCTCTCTTTTTTATTGCTAATGAAATTGTAGTTGTGTTTTTGTCATTACTGCTAGTAGTTATTAATAAACATTTAATAGTTTACAGCTGCCACTCCTAAAGAAGCAGAGGAATGGGTACAGCAAGTCAAATTTGTAATTCAAGGTAAGCCAGCCTGTAGAGGAGTTGTCTTTATTGCTAATACTGCTTAGTGACAGTAGTTCTGTCCACTTATCTGCTATGTTAGCACATGCAGGATTCCCACATGTCCAAGTTTTGAGTTGAAAGTCCTAGTTTTCAATTGCTACTCTTCCCTTTTTTTCAAGATTTTTGCTTTTCTCCCAAAATACTATTTAGCTTGAAAGCTCTCCTTTATACCAACTCCTTATATAAACTCTTTCTTATCCCTTGAACAGTGTAAAAAAATATAAGCAGAATGTACTGGAAATAGCAGGTTATAGAATAATTGTTTTTGTTTCTGCTTAGGCATTATTTTCCACTAAATGTTAACTTTTTAAACCGCTGTTACAGACACGGGATCTAATACTATTCCTGAGGAGGAATATGATGATGTTGGACAAGTGAACAGTGAAACAACAGATGATAGCATTTATGAAGAAGTTAAAGGTATTGTTGAATTCTTTCTTACTGTGACTTTGCTCATTTTGTCTTCTCTACTTCTAGTTTGATAACTGAGTGGCTTAAAGGAAGTGAGTAAAGTAGCACAACGAATAAGATGCTTTAAGATTTCAGATTTTGCTATGACATTGAAAAAATAGTGTCTTCAGTTCTCAGTGAGAACAGTTTTCTTTAGCAGAGGCATCAAAATAGCACAGAATGTGTAAAAGTGAACTCAGGGGACTTTCAGCTCATTAACATTTTCTGGTATGCAATTTTTTTTAATTACAAAATTGAAAAGCCTTACAGCTTTTTCCAACAACATGCCCATTACTTTTTTCTTTATTCATTTTGACATTTGTACTAAGTAGAAGTTCTCTATCGTTCCAAATGTTACCAGCTTCTGTCTAATACATGGTATTATAATCCTGCAAGAAAGCAATGGGTTTTTGAAAAGACTCTGTGAATGAACTGCAAGGAAAGCAACCCTAGTATTGACATTGTTGTGTTTCATGTTTTCCAGCATAGCTATTATGATACAGAAACTTTTTATGGTGGACTTTCCAATGTGGTCGAATGATTATGGCTCTAAATGTCCAACTGTATCTGTCAGATGGCAAAACAAAAGAAAAAAGAGCTTGGCAAAAGTTCTTGATTACAGACATTCAAGTACTAGTAGAAAGGTTGCTGGTCTTTATTAAATTCTAAGAAGCTGTGAAAAAATCAAATTTTCAGTTATCATTAGTTAACAAGTGACACTTTAAAGTGATATGACAATTAATAATCACTTTATATGAAATAGAGTTCTATACCCCTTGGTGTTTGGAGCAGTTCAATTATCAGCAATAATCTGAAGGAAAAAATCACTTGTTTCATGTGATGCTGACTAACTTTTTGTATCTATTAGGTAAAATTACACTTTGTCTTGATTTTCAATTTAAGGTCATTTCTGTGACTAAAGGGCAAAAAACCAAATGTCTCATGAAAATGAATATAATAAAATTATACGATATAAAATTATATATTTTTAAGAGCTGTTTTTTTGGTTGTTCCATATCTTTGAATTGTTCCTAGATTACTTCAACACAGAATGCACGTTCTGCTGAAATGACATGCAGTGTTTAGTGCATGCTGAAAAACTCTCTACAGTGAATATAAAAACTACATTATTGTGCCTAATCTTATAGCTACAATATACATCCAAAACTTATTACAGTGCTTTTTGGATGCTGAGGTTCTTACAGAAAGTGGATTTGTATGCTTACTTATGCTTTTGTTAAAGAAACTCCATATATATCCTGGGATAAATTACTTTTTTTTGAGCTTCACTTACCTTGCCTGTTCATTTGAATGTCAGACAGCAAGTAGATCTGGAGCAGTAATACATAAAATAGTGGGAGAAGGGTTATTGGTTACTGTAGACTTTGAGTTCTTTGCTTTGAGCTCTGTCTTCAGTGATTTGCTGCCTTGGTGTGATTTTGTAGGAATTTAGAGTATTTCCACTTACATCCCATTTCTGTGGCAGTTTTCCAGGAGCTGTTATCTCCTAATGTGGCTAATAAACCTGAAATGTAGCAACATCACAAAGAAGGGGTAGTTCAAGAAATTTAGTTTCAGTTTTTAGTTAACTTAATTTATTTTCCTATGATCTTGGAGCGTACTTCATTTTTGTATTATCAAGTAGAGATTATCTTCCTTTATCTCATGCTTTTCCATCTCATCTATTTGAATTGTGAACTTCTCAGGAAAGACCATTATACCTCTTACAAGAGGAGCTTTTAGTTTTGACTCTTATGTGTTGACATAATGAAGTAAAAATAAAGCGTAAGTTTGCGACAGATTTTAGGTGATTATTTAGTCCTTTTATCTTCCATAAATGTGCTTTAATAATCATATGCTTAAATGGAATTACAGACTTGTAGCTCTGAGGCCTTAGAGCAGTCCTTTTCTTCTTAATCCATATCATAATGAAGCGTGTTAGATGAAATGCTGGTTGACAAACCTCACAGGAATAGGTCTTATTTGTTTCTTGTATAGCTGTTCATCTAAACTTGATGGTAAAAGAGTACACTCCAGTTTGGTCTCGTCTCCTTTAATTAGGCCTGATTGGTTGCATTTAATTACAGTTGGCTGTCCTTTCTATTTTCCCAGGTAAGTGAATTACGCTTTCTTCCTTTCATGGTCAAAGGGCGGAGCATCATTATCCCTGCTGTTACCTGGCATAATAATACAGAACAAATAAGAAATCTGGAATGCCTGTTAAGAGTACAGAAAAAAATTATTTGTACAGCTGCAAAGCTATGCTAAGCTCTGGAATGCAGAAGGCAAACATGCTAGATCCCAGTGAAGAGGGAGAAGAAATTAATCTCCACTTTGTTTTTATCCTCAAAGCTTATTCATGTTAGAGGATTCTAATCCTCTGTTTTCACAGATCCACTAGCTTTATAAATATTGAATTTCAGGTGCACAGCTCATTGTACTGTGTTATCATTTATTTGGTTATAATTTTCATTTTCTCAAGTAAGTAAAATTTTGCATTTCTGTGGTTTTCTAGTGTTTGTAATGCCAGCAGAAGGAAATTAAGCCAGTTCAGATGATAATATTTTGTTTGGTATTTGAATAAAGAGTTTTGGATTAAAAAAAAAAAAGGATATGGAAATCTTTGCACAGTTTTGAAAACTGAAACATTTTGACAACTGTGGCAGTAATCAGGACACTGTATTCTCTAGCTATTTCATTGCTTAGCTATTTTATTTTACTCCTGCTTGTGACAGGAGACAGTGTAGATGAATTTTCCAGGCAGAAGCTGGATAGGTTCAAACCAGTGTCCAGAATGCCAACAGTCTATTAGCCTAAAGCATGGATTTCAGTGGTATACACTATGTACTGTCTGCTGGCAAGTTGATAGTTGGGAGGGGTACAAAGAGATGTGGGAAATTGAATCTTTTGATCTCTTAAGTCACTTTCTTCTTTAATAGCCCATACAAATTAATATTTACCATGGAAGGATAATTTTCACGGTTCTCAGTATTAGTCAGTGTTTTACTGGGGTTATTCAGGTAAAGTCAAAAACATTAGAACTTTCAAAGAATTCCCAACTTGTAAAACTTGCCTTGGAAGATTCTTCAGGAAAAGAAATCTTTATACTGTCTTCAGCAAGCTAGGCTTTAGTCTTTTTGTTTTTTAATAAAATCATGGAGGAAAACTTGGCTAAGCAAAATGAAAAATTTTGTTAGTAAAGGACCATTTTTCTTAATTAGCTATTTATTTTCTACCTTAGTACTCTATATATAATTTTGCAGTACAGAGCTGAATGCTACAAACTGTAACATAAAACAACTTCTGAAACTGTGGTATTAAATAAATCTGAGCTACGTTGATGCATAAAGTTTCTAGCTTAGTGGTATTTTAAACAATGGAGTTGTCCTTGTCATAAAACAGAACATGTTCCAGCTTTAAAGTTGTTCCTGTCTGTTGCAGCCCTTGAAGACAGAATTTTTTTATTAACTTGAGGTTTCAGTGACATAGTTTTAAGGCCTTCAGTATTGTCTTCTGTGGTTTCACATCTGTGTGAAGCACATACCCAAAACTGCAATGTCTACTACTGCCTACTCCCTTAATCCTTTCTTCAAACCCATCTCTGTTTGTGTGCTGTCTACCACTCTGGTCCAATAGGAGAAAAGAGGTGTTAATCTAAGCTAACATACTTACTTTAATTTCCAATTTTGTCTTGTACTTTTTCTTGTATTCTCCTTCTTCTCACAAACTTGCATTATAGCAGTACTTTCCATGGCATGCAGTACAATTTCCATTAAAATGATTCTAAAGATAAGTTTTGATTCTTATTTTGGTGGTGCTTATTTGCTGCATGATGGTAAAACTCTCCCTTATAGAGCCCTTACAGAACAGGTTATGTTGGAAATCCTGAAGCAATGTAATGTGACATAAGACTGGCATTGTGGCTTTGAGCCATCAGTTCTTCTGTCCAGAACTTTCAGGTGAGAAAGAGGTAAGGATGGTGAAATTCAGTGCTGTGGTGATCTCCAGCTAATACAACTTGCACCAGTTCTTAGTTTTCTATAAATTAAATTTGAGGATCGATACAGTCTCTGATTTGGCACAAGATGATGGGAATGGAAACTTGGTGCTTGTCTTTTGATTCCTGTTATCAATTCTCTGCCAAACTGTTTGGTCAAGCCCAGGTTTCTGGGCAATAATTCTGGAAGTTAGAATAGTTGGAAGCTTAGGTAGGGAAACTGTAAAGCAAAGCTCAGAAGAAGGTAAGAAGTGTCTTAACTTTCATGCAATAAGAAGTGTGCTGTGCAAAGAAACACTTCAGTTTGTTTACTTATTTTAAACAAAGCATTTTAAACAGCTAAAAAATTATATTGATGTTGTTTCAGGACATTTCTGACACTGAATGTGAAGGTAGAGAATGACCATCGTGTTTCTTTCTTGTGGTTGTCTCTTCAAGCAATTTTCATGCTTTATTTTTTTCTAACAGTAAACTGCTTCGGTTAGGCAGCATAACAATACCATCTTCATTCTTTCCTCTTGCTGGACTGCTACAGCTTTGAAGAAGCAACTTCTTTTATAATCTTGTACTCTTTTCATGAGCATGAAAGTAAGAGGAGGAAGAACATGTTCTCTGATTCACCTCTTGTTGGGAAGAAGGAAGAACAGCAATTTCACAACTATAAGGCGCACCGGATCATAAGGCACACTTCCAGGTTGCTGGCAAATTTCCAATCTTCGTCCATATATAATGCACACTGGACTATAAGGCGCATTTTTTTTTTTGCAGTGAGGATCCGCGCACAACAAAGTAATGAATTAGTAATGGAATCACGCGATCGCGGGGTTTACTGGCAGGTGCTCAATTTGCAAACATTTTTCACGGATCGACATAGCCTTTAAACGCAGCCCCAGGCGCCCTCCCTGTGCTGCGGGCCTTGGCACTCCTGCCCGCCGTTCTCCCGTACCCTGCAGCTGCCCCCGGGCTGCTTGCTGCGCTCGCTCCTCTTGCAGCTCTCGCCTGCTTGCAGTCATTTGATTGCAAGCTTCATGTTTGTTGCTGTGCAATGTGAAACAGAAATTGTTTTGAGATCCCTTCAATACTCAATTTTCTCCCACATATGAGACGTACCAGATTATAAGGCACACTTCCAGGTTCCGATCAAAATTTTAGGCTTTAAGATGTGCCTTATAGTTGTGAAATTACTGTAATGATTATGTAGCGAAGTTTAAGTTTCATCATGTCAGTCATGAACACTCATGGCGAATATTTATTTTTCTCAATGAGTAATGTCATATATATTGACTGCTTGACTCTGGAAGTGAAGATTTCACAGCACTGTGTTAATGAAAATTCTTTTTCCTTTGCTTCTTATAGCACAGTCAGGGTATGTGGGCCGAAACACAGTGTTTGGTGCCAAGCAGTCCTAGTTGTGCAGTACAGCTGTAGAATCAGTTCCTAAAACCAGTAGGCTTAAAGAAAGAAACTACTAATTTGTTGTTGCAAACCAGAGGAGTAGGTTTAAGTCAGCAGAGTGATTATGGAGTCTGAGATGTTACCTGTGATCACTGCTGCTAAGTCCTTCTCTTATATATCTTGGCATATGGTCCAAATTCCTTGTAGTGTTTATTGCTTGCCTTCAGCAGTTATGGAATTCTTTGGTTCTCATCCAGAAGTTGTATATAATGCTGATGTGCTGTCTTATTTTTCTACAGAAAGAATTCTAAGTGCTTTTAATTACTAAGTGATTTCAAAGTATAAAATATAAGTAGGGTCTGGCATAATTGAAGTTGAAAAGACTTGTGTGTAAGATCAGCGTTTCTGACGACAATACTAAAGATAAGTTTTCAAAGTAATTTCTGAAAGTTTTTTTGAATAATTTCCATGAAAACACCTTTTAGATTCAAGAACACAGCAATGCACTTTTTCCTTTTTAAAACAGTGAGGATTCTTCAAAATTTTTTTTTCAAGAATTTGATCTCAGTGATTTTAAGTATTTTTCACTTGTTTACCCATTATATTATTGTATAAATGCAGTATTTTGCACATACTATCTTGCTGATAGGTGGAGTACCAGAATAAGGACAGGAGGGTGCTACAGGAATGACACACCTGTAATTCAAAAGCAATTAAAGTAATACAAGAACAGTGAAAAGCAGATGTGAACTATCTTTTAGTGGAGAGAGTAGTAATAAAGAAATATTTTTTTTTTTTTTAGGTCCAAGACATATTGTTTTGTTGTCTTGATCTCTGGGATTTGAGATCTGCTAAGTGTCAGACATGGAAATGATTGAAAAACAGTCTCTTTTAACTGGATATTGTTGAATCCCAGCAGCTTTGATGAAATGGAACTGTGTTGGAATTCTGTCACTCTGGGTTTTGAGGCAGTACTCTTATGGGATTTATATATGCCTTGAAATTATCCTTCAGCTAGTACTAAATGCTCATGAGGCATGAGTTACGAATGCAGACAAATATTTAAAGACATTGCATCCACAAGGTGGTTAGGAACTTGATACCTGGACCTCAGCTTTTTTTTGCTACAAGAGTTGGGCATTATCTTCAATTACTATAATCCAACATCTGAAGAGGGAGCCCTTCTTTCCATTGATGTTGGGTGTCAGTGATGGAAGAGGAGGTAAGACAATCTGGTGTAGCTGAAAAGAATGAGATGTCCATTGTGTGGGAAGTGGCAGGTCTTTGTGAGGAAAAATAAGGTTCAGAGGCTCTTGTTCATTTCTTTTAAAGTGAATATAAAGTGTCTGTCTGTGAACAACAGGTGGCCCATAGCTGTCAGAAAGCCTACTGTCCATGGTGCAATTCACCCTCTGCTTCCTCATCACACACATGTTTGCAAAAGTGAGGAGGTCAGTTAAAGTGGAATAACAACTGAGTACTCATATTTAGTCTGATTCGCCTGTGAGAGGTATGTTGACTGATTGGACTCAGGGTGGGTTTGTCCACTGATAAATACTCTTAGAATAATGTTCTTTATTTATATTTTATTTAGTGATATACCTCTGCTGCAGAAAATTTGGTGAGTTGCAAGATTCAAAGTAGTCAATTACAGTATTTACAGTAAATGGAAAGTGTTTGCTATTAAATATAGGTGTTTATTCTCCTCTCTTGGAACTGCATGAGAGACCTCATAGTTTTCAGATGTTTCAAGCTTCATAGATTTCAGAGTTTACAGGTGGAGAAAATAGGAATGATCTTCCTGATGTTGTGGTCAACTGTTGGAATAAATCGAAGGAGTTCATGTTGGAAAGGCTGTGTTTATCAAAGTCTCACGTTAGCAAATGCTAAATTTTATTTATGTATTTCAGACTTTTTAAGAGAAGTACCCTAAAATCTAATGAAACCAAAAACCCAAAGCAAACCAAAGCCAATAAAAAATATGCCACTAGATAAACTGTTGTCTAGAGGCATCTTAAAACTTACTTGCTTAAAATTAGAAGGCAGATCTAAAATGGAAGTATTTTTAATCACACTTTTTTATGTTTGAAGAACTCCTTTAAAGACCAATTAGCTCACAACTTACTGAAATTAATTTACTTATGGAAAGATGTTTTGTTGTAGGTACTGGTCAGTAATTTTTATTCTATTTTCTGTGTACCAACATTAAACAATGACTATCGATTTGTAAAACCAATCTGATATGAACACTATTTGACAGAAACTTTGTTATTAAGAGATAGATTCCTGTCTCAGAAAAACCTGTCATCCTGACAAGAAAAAAGTCACACAAAGTAATTTTATTTGTATCATGGTTTTTTCAGTGTTAACTCTGTCAGTGACAGCTGGCTTCATGTTAAATGTGAACGAAGTTTTGTTATGCTTCAATGGGCTGTGGACCCAAAGTATTTTCTTTTGAAAACAGAGTTTTCTATGGTGGCACTGTTTTTGTCTAATTAAGAAGCCTTGCAATACACTTAATGCAAGCATTCAGACAAAAGTCATGTTATGTGAGATAGTTTATTAAGCATAAATTTGAGGAGTTGCTGCAGTGTAGCAAGTTCAAAGTAAAATGTCAATTGTATTATGTATATTTATGAAAATAGAAATATATATTGGGCTCATTCTACTGCTTGGGTATAAATGTGATAAATACTATATAGATAGATCAAAGAACCCTAATTTTTTGAATTTGTGATGAATGACTGCATATCAGGCTATTAAAACCATTAGATAGAGTTTTTTGAGAAACGAGCAACCAGAGGTTATATGGTGCCTCAGGCTATCACTTCTCAACTTTTCTGGTTTCCACAAGGTAGCTATTAAAGAACCATAATTTGTACAACTGAATTTTCAAATAAGACCCAGCAAGGTGGGCTCTAAAGGCTGAATTAATCATTCTGTTACTGTAGAAACAAATCTCTGATTTGAATTTTTCAGCCTTAAGAAATGCATCAGCATAAATCCTTCTGTATATGTCTTTTCCTTTCAGTTTGTTACTCTCCTCAGAATGGAGGAATTGGCCTAAGAAAATACTACTAATTAACCAGAGCTTCATGAGTTTTTCTGGCTGTGTACATGTATATTGGATTTGTTTTTATGTTGCGTACTGTGTTTGCAATAGATGTCACGGTTAGTTAACACACTATAAAGAAGGTAAAACAGGTAAAAGCTGCTTTTTTCCTTGTCTTAGCTGCTGCTCCCTAGCCAGGTACAAGTTTTTGAAAGAAGCAGGATGGTTGCTCCTAGGAAAGGAAAATGTGCAGCAGGGTCCAACTCCTGGACCACACAGTGGACCAGGCAGAGAGGGGAAGATGCAGCAGTCTACTGTGCCCTAGAGGAGACAGAGGGATGCTCCAGGGAAATGCAGGTTGCAGGGACACAGATAAGCCTCAGCAGCAAAGGGGAGAATCTTTTCTTAGAAGCCAGAAGAGACTGAGGAAAGTCGTTTGGCAAGTGACTGAGATTTGTGTTAGATGGCAAGATAGGAGAACAGTCTTATCCAGAAAACGGATGGTTGTCACATTGGGTATTTTGTCTCAGTCCTTTTATTGAAGTCTTAACTTTTCCTTGCAGATTTTGTTTTACCCACCTAAAAACTCTGAGTTTCTGTTTTAATGAAAACCAGTTTAGGATGTCTGGAACTTATCCTTAAAGAAGATGTCCCAATACTTCCATCTTTGGGTTGTGGAAGCATTGTGTCTTAGCAGTTTGTAACAATTATTCTGTCCTTGAATCTTAACATAAAACTGGAATTAAAGGAAGGAATTGCATTTTTAAAACAAAGCATTATCTACTGGAAAGTCTGTGGATCCTAGCACAAGGGTGTTGCTTCCATTTATATTCAGTTAGTATATTTTAGGACAACAATTCAGTCGTCCTAAAATATACTAACTGAATTTATCTTGATTGCATACCTTTCTCAAATTTTATTTCCTTAAAAATTAAGAATAAATATTGGGAAGAAATACTTTGCATTGAAATACTTGAACAGGTTGTCCAGAGAAGTTGTAGATGCCCCACATTGCTGGAAGCATGTTATGTTGAGTTGTTTGTAGCTTGACGAACCTGATCCAGTGGAAGATGTCCCTGCCTATGGCATGGATGTTGAAATTAAATCCTCTTAGAGGTTAACACCCAACCTAAATGATTGTGTGATTCTCTGATAATAGTGACACATTTCCATCAGTTGATGTTGAACAGTTTCAGATAATTCAATAAACAAAAGTTCAAGATGGATATGATTTTGTTATAATTTCCATACAGGTCATGAAACTCAGTTCCCGGATAAACTGCCTATCTCAGACATACAGTAGCGCTCTTACAGTGCAACTGAGACTCTCTAGAAATCCAAAAGTACAATCTCTGTGTCAGTTCTGGTAGTATGAGACTCCAGAAGCCATGGGTTCTTTTGTGATACAACTGTCTGCCAACCCCACACTGACCTGAGGAGTTGCCTGGGGGGCAGTTGTCATCTCCTGCTTATGAATTATTGCCATATCCTAGTGTCCTACCTCTTCTCTCTGAGGTGCATTGTGGTTTGTGGTGTGTAGGGCTAGTAAGATCTGACATCCAGAGTGGCCAGTATGGACCTAAAGTATGAGAATTGAAGAATGGGATAGCATTTGCAGAGATTAATATGGAAATGTTATCCAAAATGTGGTACATGTAAATAGTCTGCATTGCAGCTATAATTTTCTGCATATTTCTGATTTAACTTGATACTAGTGAATCATAGCAATAACATTTTCACTTCATTTCATCATTTTAGTTGGAGAAAGGATTTAGCATAGTTTACATAAGTTCATTTAATGGCCTGGGCCACAAACAGTGCAAAGTGGCAGTAGTGTGGGTTTGTTATTTTTAATAAAAATACCCAAAAGGAGAAAACTGCTGAATTTTTTTTTGACAGCGTGCACTTAGTGATCAACACAGGGAATGCCAAAATGTCCTGGTATAACGTTTTTAAAGGAGTCACAAGAGAAGCATCTGGGAGCCAGACTTTGCTTGTGGAAACATGCCAACAACTGTATTGTGTTTCCTTTCACTGAAGTGAGCTATGCCTTGCCTTTTGTCCCTTTTTTGAGCAAGTTCAGGAATCATGCTATAAATTTGAATACATTAACCTTGCAGATTATTATAGGATATTATGTAGTTTGAGCAAGATGCTTTATGAAATGTATGTATGTAAATTTTATGTCAAGTCCCATTTGTCACAATTAAGAATATGTAGTTTTCAGAAATGGCTTTTAAATTTAAGACTTACTGCTGATCAATGATTATGAGAAACTTTACTTGACATTTACAGACTTTTTCTGTCATATAAATTTAAGCTTGAGAAATATAACTGCTGTACATGGTTGTCAAATAACACTGTAGTACAGTTATACAGTATAGATTAGTTAATTGAATATTTGATTGCTAAATGTATTTACATTGGGAACTATTTATATTTTCTATGTAGATTTTAATAGCCACCACATTTATTTTAGCAAAACATTTTAATAATAAGGTTTATAAAATGTCATGTTGAACACTTAAACTATTTACATAGCTAAGAGCTATTACAGGTTGAGAGAACAAACAAATTTATTTTAGTTACAGTGAATTGGTATAAATTTTTATTATGTTTAGAAGAATATTCTTATGTACATGCCACACATATTTAGGCCAATAATCTCTAGCACAGATTCCTATGAACCTACAATAGTACGATGGAATAAACTTAAAAATTGTTGTTAGTTTTGTCCCTTTGAGAAACTAATTTTCATTCTGTCCAATATTTGCAACTACTGTTTTTTTGCTAGGCTGATGGGGAACAGAGAAGGGATAATTTTTTGTTAATCAGATAAATAATTACATGAGCATGTAGAAGCATTAAAACCCATAAGTTTTTCCTCTACATTGTTGAGACCCGTTAAGAGTGGTGTCATGAAATATTTTGTTCTTTCTTTAAATGTTTAAGCATAGATTTATGTAGGATGCCTATTAGCTAAATTTGGTATGCCAAAATTGAGGCTTTAGGAAAAATTTTCAACAAAAATTTTGCTTCTGTTGAAATTTTACTTGAAACTTTATCTTCAGAGATGTTTCTGTTCAGGTGTGGAAGTGTTAAGTAATATCTTGATCAAAAAAGTAAAGGTAAGATTTGAAAAAGTAACTAGTAAAACTTAAGGAATTTCTACTGAGTTGGATTTTGAAGTCGCTTTTGAAATGTTCACCTTCTTTGATAGCCAATCAAACAATTTTTTGATTTCTGAGTTTAATATATTCTGACCAGTTCACAGCATATAGGGATCGACAAATACTTATTTCTGACAAAAAATCCCCAAAATAGTGACTTTATTTGTACATACAAAGTGTCTGTGAATATAAAAACAGGAAATCAATGAAAGAGTTTCTGGAAGTGGATCTCTAAAATATCTTTTATTCTTCATTATAATCATTGTGTACATATCCACGATGAACTTGCTTGTGATGACCTTTATCTTTTCTCTTGAGAAGAATTACTATTATCAGGTCTTTCTTCATGAGGAAATAAAAAGGTCAGTGCAAAGCCCATGCCTTACTTCTGTGCAGTGCACATCGCACTTTAGCATATTTACATGTAATTTTATTAATAATCATTACAAAATTTTGTCAAAAAATTGTTAGTATTCCAAAACTAGGCATTCCAATTGGTCTTCTCTGGTAGGTACTCCTGCCTTTTCTGGTTTTTTTCTATCTCCTCTCCTCCAAAGCTTGCTATTGGTGTAACTGAGATTTGACATGCTTCTGTTCCTCTTAGTATATAGAGTATGTAAAAAGAAGGAGAAGATTTGGTTCGGTTTGGTTTGGTTTTAATCAGAGATTTTAGGTTATTTGTTGTTTGGAAGACTGGTGCAAGGAAGTGGCCAACTAAGTTGAATTGAGCTGTCACTCAAAATGGGACTGAAGATTGCTTATTTGCAAGGAAAGCTCCAAGATGGAAGCTGAGTTCATGAAATCTCAATATATTCCTAACTAGAACTGGGAATTGCCTGCCCCTCTGTGGATTATTCTGTTGTCCCAGTGAATATATTCTGTTTGGTCATTCAGGTGACTGAGAATATTTTTCCTCCCATTTTGACAGTTTTTTCTTAAAATCTGAAGGGCCTCATGAAACCCTGGAAACAGCAACTTTCATCCTAACAGCTTCTGTGTTTGGTAAATGTAGAAAATTGTGGGGTCTGGAGAGGACTACAGAATGGGGCAAAGGCAGGAAAGCAAAGGTACTGGAATATTTGGTACTGGGAAAAGGAAAGAAAAAGAAAAAGGACAGGTGTTAACATATATTCAGGTCTCAGCAAGTAGAAAAGTTAAATAAAGCAAAGCATTCTCCTAGATTTCATGAAAATTGATAAAAGGCTGCACAGTAGGGTGAGAAGGTCCACTTTGCAGTAGCTGCGGGTGACCGTGCCAATAATGCCTTTTTTTTTTAAATTAAAAAAAAAAAATTAAATGAGAGTAGCTATTTTTCCTCCAGCGATGTTCTTTGATCACTTTTTGCATGTTTTTTCACAGTAAAATAGAGGCCAAAAAATATCTTTCAGCTTTTAAAAACATGATTTTTTAATCCATTGTGGTATTATAGTTCATGTGGATGGCTATGTGTGTGGTAATATAGGAGAAATGTGTCTTTTTCACAAATGTATTTAGAGATATTTTTTTCCCTCAAACAGTTCTCCAAATGTACTCATTTCTCTCTGCTACTTCTCTCTCTTATTATTCTTCATAGCAATAGTTGTATGATCCAAACAATGTTATTCTGTTGAACACTAGAGAACTGCAGCCATAAAGTATGTTTGCTATTTGTCCTTAGTGGGACTGGGAATTTTTTGGTTTACTTACTCTTTAGTTGAGCAAATACTGTAACTCCAAAATACATTTCTTAGGAAGGGGATATTGTAGCTGTTTTTTGGTTTTGGTTAAGCCAGACCATTACATATGCTAAGATTAAGTGGGTGGTACCACAGAAAAATTGTTTTGAGAGAGTTTTTTCTCCTGAAATGTCTAAGTGACATTCCAGTACTCCCATGTCATTTTTTCTCTGTCTCTTGCGGCAATGATCTTGAGTTAATTTACAACAAAATCTACTATTTTCTGTGAGGATGATGAGGTAACTTTCCCAAGGTCTTCTGAATAGGAACCAGTGCTTCACTTTTAGCTGAGCTGGCTGGTTTAGTTATTCAGGTTGCTTAGACAACTGGGAGTAACAGTGGTGCACAGTAGCACCTTTTAAAGATAAAAGGAGTGCAACTGAGGGGAAAAAAAGCACAGGATTTCTCAAGGAATACAGGAAACCTCACATCTGGAGACTTGGCAAGATCTGGACAAAACTGAGTAATTTGAGCTAATCCTCTTCTAGAAAGTCATTAGCTTCATCTGTCTCATACGTGAGCTATTAAAATGCACAGACCCCTTTAAACTGCTGCTGAACAGTTTAGTGTGGAGTACCAAAAGAGGCCAAATGCTGTTTCCTAGAAACCTGATCTAGCTTTCTGAGTTAAAGCAGGGTGTTAGGCTGAGCAATTTCCACAGATCCCTTCTCTCCCATAGTTATTTCATTATTCTAGCTTTTTCATTTTGTAAAGCCAGAAGTACTTATTCAAGGCCATTGAGAAGTCAGAACATTGTTAATATTAATAGCAGACTTCTGTTACTGTCTGCTGGTTGGGAAGAGTGGTGTGATCTTACTTTAGAATTTAGATAATGGTTGTTCTCAAAGAGCTGGTTAAAACTTGTGCAAAAGTGTTATTTCGAGTTCCCATCCGGTGTTATATTTGAACGAAACCTTTTGCCTCTGTGTTGGAATCAGACTTGGATCATGTGTTGGAAGAAGTTCAGGTTAGGAATTGGTGTGGCTTGTCATCAACTAAAACTGAAACATCTCAGTATGCATATTATTTTCCTTTAAGACATATTTTTATATTGTTCATAACCCAGAGATCTCTTTCTGTATTCTTCTGGAATACAATTCTGTGCTGCCTATTTCCCATCATATTTCTGAACGCAGATGACCATTTAGTCAGATGCAACTTCTGCTTCTGCTGACATATTTTGTCATCTTGCCTGCAATCTCAGTGTTTTTAGTCTCTTTTTGGGTGACCTGTTTCTGTCATTCTGCTTGTGTTTTGGAAATTTTTTTCACTCAAGTTTGCCATGCAGGAATATAACTTTTTTTTGTTTGAGCTGTTGAGTGGTAAGCTGACCCACAGAAGTAGCAATAAAATGTTCTCTCTTCTGTCATGGTAAGAAATTCTCATGTTTATAATTTCTTCTCTAGCAGCCAACTTGTTTCCCATTTCTCCTACTGTCCTGCAGGCATTTTCATTCTCAAACCATGCACTATTGGAGAGCCAAGTGGAGTTTTGGTAATAGAAGAGTCTGTCTCCCCCTCTCTGCTGCCCCATGGCTAGACAATAGCACCTTCAGCTGCCTTTTCCAAACTGTTTCGTTGTTTACAGAGTACACCAGGCTGCTAATGGGAATGCAGGGTGAGATGAAATGTCAAGTAATCTTCCAGTGATCTACCATGTCCCAGAGGAGCTGGGGGAAAGGGACAGATCTTTGGGAGTATTGGAGGATTATCAAAGTTGGAGTTTTGCTAATTGCATTTGAAGATCTCTTCGTACAGAGAGATCTCTCTCATATATAATGGGTGGATCTGGAGTCTAAAAGAAGATACCAGAAATGAAGATCCCTGCCATTATAAAGAAACACACACAAACCTACTAGATTTTCTATGAAGCAGCTCAGGCTAAAATCCTGTAAGTGTTTGAGTAAGTGTAGAGGTGAGAGTGCTGCAGAGGACCCGATCCCCAAGGCTGGGGAGCACTGACCTCAGGTAAGGCAATTAGCTGGCCCTGCATAAAACAGGGCGTTAATACTTATTCATTTGACTCAGATGGTCACTAGCCACAAGTGGTCACCACAAATGCTAGCAGAAGATGTCAGTTTGGTCAAATTATATAAACAAACTTGTTCTTAAATTTATATGCATTTACTGCTGCTTCTCAATATTAAATGTTTCTCTGAAGGAATACTCTTGTTTTTAAAAAAGCCCATTTATTCGGGTTTGAAAGTTCTTGTTTGCATTTGTGCAGAGTCATTATTTGGTAGCAAAAAAGCAGTGTGGAGGAGTAATACTCCTGGTGTTAACATGCCATTATTTATTTTACTTTTTCTTGGGCAAAACAGTGTAGACCTGTGATGTTCAGTGTTAGCAAGAGTTCATGTACACACCTGTTTTTCTGCATGCATCTCCCCCGCCAAGTACAATAGTAAAGATACTGTGTATTTTTAAAAATTGATTATTTAATAATAGACTTTTTTTTTATGGGGAGTCTATCTTACAAGACTTGTTTGTATGTTTATAACCTTCTGACACTACAGTGAGATTTTAAATGAAGAGACATAAATGTGCATTACAAGTGTGTGATTGCTTTTATCATTATGAAATAGATGAAAAATTAGTTCACTGCAGTACTTTTTATCTGAACTGATCAAAACATCTTCCAGTCATGTTGCTAACAATATGTGATTGGAATAATAACTTAACTTGTTGTGTTTCATGCTGCAGCCGAGAGGCATGTAAATACAAGCTGCTTATTTGCAAGAAGCTTCCAGATTTGCAATATGATTGCTATGGAAACCACACAATGAAAAGGTTATAACCATCTGTGTGGTTTGGTAGATTTGCTGCATAGCTGAGCTGGTTTTGTTTACTGTAATCAAAGCATTGAATAGAATATATTAACTCACAAACTGGGATTATTCAAGGTGTAAACTAGTATTGTGCAATGACAATGGGTCAGAAACTAGAAAGCAATAGAATACCAAATAATAATGGCATTAAATTAGAATCTAATGTAAAAAGATGGTTAGGTAACATGTTAGTAGAGGAAACTGCTAAATTTATACATGTTTATCGTGGAGATACCACATTCCATTGGAGGAATGCGCTATTCAAGCCAAACTCTTATCCGTTTTATACTCAAGTAGTCCAATCTTTTTTCCTTCCTCTCTTTAAGAAAAAGAAATTGAAGGAAAAAGAAATGGATTAATGTAAAAAACCTCAGGAAGTGTAGAATTCATTTTTCACTTCTTAAATTTTGTGAATAGTAGAATAATATGTAATTGGGTGATTATTTTTGTTTTTGCTTCAAACTGCAAATTGAAGTAAATTATTTTCAACAACTTTCATGGAGTAACTGAAAAAAACCTTTAACAAATACAGTTAGTTCCTTATTCCATTATCACAAGAATTTTGTAGGTTGTTTGCTGTAAAGTATATAAGTATCAGCATAGTCTGGAAGATAATTTGTATCTCAGGGGTTCTTAGGATCTACAGCTCTGGAAGAGTTCATTGGTTTGATTAGTGTAGATAAGTCTCCTTTTGACATAGTGAGAAGGTGGAAAGGAGTATTTTCTCTGTGCAGTGATAGCAGTGGTGTGAAGAAGATGTACAGAGGAAAAACTGGAATAGATTATTTTAAAGGTATGCATGACTCCTTGTCCACAGTATCAAAAAAACCCCCAAAAACCCAACCAAACAGAAGCTTTTCTACTGTATTTTTAAATTTAATTTTTCTATTTTGACTGTATGCCATGTTGCAACACAAAGTTATGCATGTTGCATCAGACTGCAGCTGTAATTCCTGAGGTAATCGAGGTTGCTGTGTTTAAAGGACACCGCCTGCACATAGTTACTGCTTCAGGCCATAATACCACAAAAATTTTACTACCCAAAGCCAAGCCTACTACGACTGCTGCACTCTGAGCATGATTGCATTAGCAAATAGCATGAACCATTTGCAACAGATTCATAAAGCAGAGGTTTGCGCCAAGGACCTGATGTTTGTTGTGCATGTTTCAGAGGAGGTTTCCTATGGAGTCACTTCAGCCTGCTACCATGGATTGAATGCCCATTAGCAGCTGGACCATGTCCAGCATGCTTCTGGAGTGCCTCTTCCAGTTTAATTGTACCTGAAACTTTGTCCTCTGGGTGACAGCTCTGTAGTGTAAAGCACGATGGGATAAGTGGGGATGGTTGAAATGCAAGCCAGTAT
The DNA here is from genome assembly GCA_009812075.1 of Sialia sialis. Lineage (NCBI taxonomy): Eukaryota > Metazoa > Chordata > Aves > Passeriformes > Turdidae > Sialia > Sialia sialis. The sequence goes on along the minus strand of VRYO01002734.1, from coordinate 33,779,887 downwards.
GCAAATATGGTGAATTTTTGCTTGAATTTGGCACTTTTTAGAATTCAAAGAGCTTTGATTAAGACATTTTCATATCTTCAAATGTGGATCTGGTTGACGCTTGTTCTCTTGTTTCCTGGAAAGCATTTTTTCAGAAGAATACATATATACTAAATATTATCTTTGAAATCACAATGCAGTCTACATGTATTCAGCTGTACCTTATAAAAAAGTCTCTTCAAACCTCTGCTGATGTTTTACTTTAGTTGAGATCCCCTCTGCTGGAGCCAGTCCTCAGTTTAAATTAATCTGATGACCATGACAAGTGATAGAGTTAAATCCATAGGACATTCAACACAGCAACTGATTTAGGTCCAAACATTCAGTAACATGTAATATCAATATATATTTAATGAAAGAATAATATAATACTGTGTGTGTCGGATGGAGGTGTTTTTTTCTGGGAAAAGGGAACAATTCTAGAAAATGTGACTGATGGTGGGGTACTACTCCCTATGAGGGGTGTAACCACAGTAGGGAACCCACAGAATGACAGTGCCTCCTAGTGCTCCAGACAGCACATAGGGATGCAATTTTGTCATTTATGCTCCAATTGTGAGTTCTTAAAACAAACAGATGAACATGGAAATGTGTGACAAATGTTAATGCCAAGTAGGGGAACACATTTGAATACCTGAATGCAGTACACAGTTTAGTGTGTTTTGTGTGTACTACAGCTTCAGATTTCTCCGGTTCTATTGCTTTTTTTTCCTCTTCTTTTCACCCCACCTAGGCTTAAAAAATAGTTTATATTAATCTTGACCAGATTTTTAACTAGTCAAGATTCAAGAATAAAAAATCTTCTTGGCTTAGTAGGGGAGAATATCAAAGCACTTTGTAGCGTGAATCTTACGATGTAATTGTAATATTTGTAGGACTGTGTATAGAGGTTAGCAGCAATTATGCATACTCATTCCAACAGGTCTGCTCTTGTGCTTTAAACATCTGCTTTAATGTTTGCAGGAACAGTCTTGTGGAAAGATTAAATTTTTACAAGGCTAAAAAATCCTTTGAACTCTTGATATAAAATTCACTCTTTGTCAAATTAAATGGGCAATTACATAAGAGTTGCACAATGAGGAACATTTTAAACACCGTGAGTGCTTTATCTGTTGTCTGTCATTAGTAAAATATCAAAATTAGTTGCTGAAATGTGTATCTTATAGAGATAGTCAAGCTTCTTTTTAAGATGTGATGAGTAGCAAAGCCAGATAGTTTAAATGTATTAAAAGTCCAATTCATGTTTGAGAAGTAGGTTTATCAATATACTGTTTCCTCATTCAGTACAGCAGCCTTGTCAGTTTTGATATATTGTAAATGCCAAGATAAATTTGTTTCTACTTCCTTATGAACCTAAAGGCAGAATTCAGCTAAAAGTTTGTTCCCCTTTTTTGCATCATCAACAGAATCGTTGACTGGGAAATGCAAGGAGCAGATCTGGTATTGCTGTACTGAGAAATGTGAGGAGCAGGTCTGGTGTCCCTGTACTGAGTGGAGTGTGGATTTACTCAAGTGAGGGTCTGGACATGAGAGAGTTCAATGTCTGTGCCAGACAGGGAGTATGGAGCACATCTTTTGAAATTGCCTGTGGGGATTTCAGAGTGTTCCAAGCCTGCTAGCCAGAAAACATGCTTTAGAGCTGATCGCTGCCAGGTTTTTTCTTGTCTCCTAAACTTGCACTAAGTGATAGAGTCTGGCTTGCTTAAAACCGTGGTCAGGCACAGTGGGCAGGAGCAGTGAAGGGCATGATATCTGTAGGGGCTGTGTTGCCATCATGCAGGTGTTGAGCTACTCTGTCTGTAGGTCAGTGTTGAAGGTAAGATGTCGTCTGCCTTCGTTGCATACTGCTCTCTGAGTTCTTGCTTGGGCTGGGGATACTTTTTCACACCTTGGTTTCCTTTTCTTTATCCTTTTCTGGCAAGAAATGTATGCAGCAGAAGAGGATCCTCATTGTAATTATCTTGGAATGCCTGAAAATCAGCAGAACTGCAGCTCTACATGACTGCATTCAGACCAGAGTGAAAAGGGAAACAGATGTTCACAACTGAGAGTTTGAAAGAAAGCTCTTGGAGTGTTTGAATGGATGGCGGAAACCATAGAAATAACAATGTTCCAACTTCTATATAAGTGCAAAATAGTAAACAAGGCTTACAGTCTGGAAATATAGAGTGTGTTTTTCAGGCTGATGTGGGCTGTAATTCCTGTCAGCTCAGGTGACCCTTCAGAATTTCATTTGCAGTTATGTGTTTTGCAGAAGAATGTCTTTCTTCAGCAGCTGAATTGACAAGCAATGAGAGCCAGGATGAAGATCTCACTGTTACAGGTAATTAAAACCTTCCCTCTTTATTTTGTGTATACACTTTCTTTTTACCTTTATTGTCTTTTCTCTTCCATTTGCTGTTTTAAAATAATGTTTTTATAGCTCTGTAAAGCTGTCTTTTTTTACCCGGGTATGTGATGGCAGCAAAGCTGCTTAAGCACCACTTAGGATGCATGAAAACCACTTGAGAAGGATTTATAAAGTAAGCCAATTTATACAAGGTATTCCTTCCTGAATTACTTTGTAATGACTCAATTAGCTTTCATTTCTGCACAAAGGAGATTTAGTTGCATAAATTAGCTTATCATCATTGAGGAAGTGTCACTGCTAAAGGACAGTTTATAGATACAACATGCAGTTGCTGTCAAACCTATAAGAATGTAATATAGACATCTGTGTATACTTTGTGCTTGAGCAGAACAGACTTCTGCCATTCAGAGACTAACAGGGGACAACAAGTTGCCCAAGGGACTGGCAATGTAGACGTCTCTGAAAAGGTCAACTTGACACAGGCTCTGACAATCGACCCAAAGCTCTGTCTTCTTTGATAAAAATCAGATAAACTTAAGACCACTAATTGATCTGCAGCCTGTTTAAATGTTGGCCATGCATATCTTCATTGCATATGATTACCAGAGAAAGCAAATGAATCGGGTAAGAAATGCCAGAGTCCAGTGACAGCAGCATAAAAATTGGAAAAGGACACAAATGCCCAGAAAGGCTGTGAAGGATATTCTCTCTGCTTTAGCTTGGCAAAGCGCCCTTGTGCTAATTATCTCTGGGACTGGAAAAATAGCTGCATGCACCATGTAAAGACACATAGGCAGGCAACTTTTCTTGATAGAAAGGTATTTCCAGTTATGCTTAAAAACAATATATTTTTGTGCTTCAAGGGCACAGACCTTTAGATAAACTGTTGGTGATTTGACACAGCAAGTAGAGAAGACTCGCTTCTTATCAGACCTTACACCTTTCTGAGATCTGCTGCATTGTAACTGTGACCTGCACTGACATGCAATCTGGCTCTCCTTCCCCCATCGTACATAATACACATAATTCTTTCAGGGCTGTCAAGGAAGGGGTGGGCAAGAAGGGTTCCTTTAGGAAGTAGCTCTGCAGTGCTCTTCCTTTTGCAGCATGTGGAGAGGAAACAGAGGTCTGATTTCCTGACCCATACAGGAAAGACAGGAACAGGTTGCTGTGAGGAGTTTTGGGTTGCTTTTCTTGGAAAGGAAACAAGAGCCAAGCCATCAGATGCTGTTAGCATTGTGCTCTGCTAAAAACATGTGTAAAACAACATGACTCATTACAGCCTTAATATTTAGTACTCATTTAGACATTACTGTAATTATAAGAGTGTGTTGTCATAATGGAGTGTGGGGTCAATCCAATTATAAAGTTGCCAACAGTATTTTTTTTCCTGCTAATGTACCTTCCTGAAGTTCTAATTGGTCATACTTTTAAAAAACCAAAACCTTAGCATCTGCATTTTTGAAAAATCTTAATTGCTATGAGAACAACCTTATCAGTCTTATTAGTATTTTTGTAAAGTCATTGAAAATACCATAGCAATTCCTCCCAGATACCAGGTTCATTTCAAGCAATAGTTTTGTGATTTGATCTTACACAGTTCACTGTTTAACACTGGAAATTTGTTTGACTTGTAGGGCTGAGTTGACATGAGTATTTCTGATAGGCATCACATCATAAATACCTGACATGACTTGAGAATATTTTATGATTTTCTACACAAACAGCACATACATTCTTAAGTTTAATTTATTGCCTAGTTTTACTAAACCTGAACTCGTAGAAAATATTCTGCAAATTGTCTGTGAGCTCAAGCTGATTAGTGCAAAAAAAATTCCTTTTTTTCCTACTCTTTTCTTGCCCTAACATATTTCTACTTCAGTTAACTTTCAGACACGAGTTTCTTTTTATTCTGTTGTTCTTGGTGCTGACTCCTGCAGCTGGAGAGTTTTGCATTAATTGCTAGTGACCTAATGATTTAAATATACCAAAGCACTGAAGAGTTTCAGTTTCATAGTATGGCTTGCTGTGTCTTTTTTGTTATGACTGTCTACCGGTTATAATTTCCACAATCACTATTTCACTGTCTTTTTTTTTGCTTTGTCAGTGTAAATGTATTGATTTTAGAGTAACTAAGGAATAGGATAAGGGAATTGAGAAAGATTAAACTGAACATCTTGGAATATATTTGGAATATGAGTCCAAATAAATATACTACAGTTGTTTTGCCCTTATTTTGTAACTTTTCTGGCCTGTGCGATAAAGGGCAAGTAAGTAACAGGCAGTTTTTGAAGTTTAGGACATCATCAGAACTAACAAATAACTGGATTCTTTAACAGGGCTTGTCTTGTTTGGTGATTGAGACTCAAAACCAAGAGTCTAGATCACTCGTGTAAGACACTCATTCTGGTAGCATTAATTTTGTACTTCAGCTGTTCCTCCATCTTTAAGCCATCACAATGGTAAATATTGAGCACATCATTACCAAAATTTATCAAATGTTGTTAAGTAATCTTCAAATCTGACACTACTAACTTTTGACAAATCTTACCAAGAGTTGAGGAACATGAGTCAGAATGGCAAGCTGTTTAATATACCAGGCTGTGGACCTCAGTTGTGAATGGAAAACCTTCACAGGTATTCCTTCATCCCACAAGGAATGTGTAAGCAAATAATAAAACTACTGCTAACTTACATGCCATCAGTGTTAAAATGGACGACTGGGGAAAATCAGGCACAATCGCACTTATTCTAATGTTTTATGTAGTGCGTCTTCATATTTAGGTTGTAATTCATGCTTTTGTTTTGGTCAGTTTAGTGTTCTGACAGGTTTGTGCTCAGAAATGGGAATTGCAAAAATCATCACAACGTAGGGGACAGAAATTAAACAACCTGCAGTTAGATTGGCTTAGGCTGCAGTGAGATCGAGAAATCCCTCTGAAATATGTACTGTTAACTGTTTTTCAAGTTGTGGTTTGGTTCTTCTTTTCTGTCTGTTATGGTTGTTAGAATATTATTATAATTTTCCCCCCTTGAGTAATGCTTGGGCATTCCTAAGTTTTAAGTAGTCTAATATTTTTGATGCATGCTTGAGGGATATATTTGCCAAAATTTTTTTTTTTTTACCTGAACTGTTCACCTTTCTTTCTTCAAGCATGTATTGTCAGATGCTAGTATTTTTCAGTGAAATAAGCAGTCTGAGACTACTGTCAGAGAGGCTGGCAGCCATTGCCTTTTGACCTGTCAAAATAACTCGGAATTGTTTTCATCAGTATATTGAACAAAAATATCCATCCTATTACTGTTACTGGAAATGCAGAGGTGGCAGAAGTAAACCACAAGGAATTATTTTAGAAAAAGTACTGGAAACTATTGGATAGTAGTTCATTCAGGTAGCTGTCTTGGAATGAAAGAAATATTTACTGGAGAAACAAATCCTATTCACCCATTTCTTGGGCTTGGTAGTCTCAAAAGCAGTAGGTGGGTAAAACCAAACTGCTTTCTGCCCTCAGGTACACATTTAATGTTTTTTTATCAAGTCTTACTTATATTTGTGGCCAAGTGACCATACCTTCAAAATGCAACACACTTCAGTTTAACAATTATGTCATCATAGTATTTTTAAGGCACACAACATTTTAAAGTGTTTGAGAATAGAGTGTAATTGTGACAGTAACACCATCAAATCAATACATTTTGAATTTTAACTGTAATGGGCACATAAGTTCTTCATGCTAAATCCATCTGCTTTCAGGTACTACATGTGTTTAAGAAGCTTCATATTATTTCACTGCCATATAAATACTGAATTCCTTTACTCAGACCTTTTGGTTTTATTTTTTACCATTCTTCAGAGGCAATAAAAGGAAATTTGTCAAGGTCTTCTCAAACTGAAAGGGACCAAAGTAAGAATGAGTGGGCTTGTGTTTTGCAGAGGTTTTTGCAGCCTTCTTTTTTTCTTCATTCTACACCTGTGTTTGTAAGCACTATGGATCATTTTATGAAGCCTTTTTCACTTTAGATGTATAAAGTCTGAAATTATAATTGTCTTCTATGTATAGGTGATTGCCCCTATAGAATTTGGATAAACTTGTGAGCATGAGAAGGGATTTCAGATTTGAAATTAACACTTTTTGAAAGACCAGCATCGTTCTTGTTCACCAACTTACACTGTCACTTTCTTTCCATGTTTTTTGTTTCTATGCTCCTGGTATACTGGTATATATTTTTTTGAAAAATGTGGCTTTCTGAGTTAAACAACCTTATCTTACGTCGAATTCACGAATGAGGGCACAGAGCCATGGTTAGTCTTTGGTCAGTACCTTCACTGTTGCAATAAGCTTATTTTAAAATGCATCTTTCCAGTGTGTTCACATGATTAATTTGAGTTGCTTTCCACTTTAAAACTTAATTAAATGCTCATGATGAACATGAAAGGAGAGACACAGCTCACCCGCTGTTGGGTCTCTTCTGTTGCAACTCACTTTAGTGCTAACAGGAGTAACTTCAGGCACGTAAGGGTAAGAGCAGAGCTCAAAGTGGTAAAGGTCAGTGTGCAAAGTCATGATTTCTTTTAGTGATGTTCTGAAGAAGTAAAAGACCTGATTAATGTGTTTTAAACAAAATCAATAAGCCAACTGATGAAAGATTTGAGAGGTGAGATATACCAAAAAGTTCTTTCATTTTTTTTCTCATGTGGACTTATGCTAGTGTTTATGGCACAAAGGTGGGAACAGTAAGAAATAACTAAGGAGAGATTCTGATTTAATATTAATCGCAAATTAATTTTGTGCTAACCTGTGTTGCTGTTTATAAGTCTCTAATGCTAAATTGGTGAATAATGAGGTGAAAAATAGGAAGAGCCAAAATCTGGAGGTGCAACATTTCAAACCGATTATGCCTTCATGTTGAAATGATTATATCTGTGCATTTTAAAATAACCAAATCTCTTATTTATGAATTATTGTGAGCTTTCATATCAGTTGATATGAAATTGATGCTTTTGGGATGAGGACAGAAGATTTTGGTCCCTGGCAGCCAGAACGCCCCCTAGCGCTACACAGCAAGTCATGGCTCCTAATCACCACTTTATGGAAAATTAAATTGTGGGTAACTGGAAAAGCAGCTTTGAATTGTGAATATTTCGGCTTATGACAGTATTGCCACCCAAACAAGATAGCACAGAACCCAGGCTGAAATGGAGAAAGAGAAAACAAACTCTTGTTGCTCATACAGAGAATATTAAAATTCAAATCTAAGTATTTGCCAGAATAGAGAAGAACACAAGTTGAGTACAGCTATTCTTTTATAGTGAGATGCTTTCTATCTCCTGATACTTGATATTTTAGCAGGATTTTTTTGGTAATAAAATGAACCAATCATGATTAAACTGTAAACTATAAATAATGATATAGAGTGCTAATGACATGCAAATGTAACTGGTATATGTTGGAATAACCAGCAAGCCTGCAGTTCAGGGATCATATAACAAAACTAAGATGACAGCCTTGATCCAGCCAGTTCAGTGATATTTATGTTATCAGAATTAGAAGATAGCTTTCCAGTGATGTAAATTATTAGTACATATACATTCTGTCTGGCTAGTGTATACATAATGTAACCGGTCATCTTAGTGGTATTGCTTACATTCTTTTTGCATTAACTCATCACACTCCATTCTCATGGAATTAAAAACAGGAAATAGTTTGCAGTGCAACAGAAGCAGCCAGTGTATTTAACTGTGTGTGAGCACTGTGTTTCAATAGATGTACTCTGTATTGTAAATGTATGACAAAGCATTTATTACTGTGTTATTGCCGTATTACAGAGCAAAGAGTGCTAAATAATCAATCAGTTAATGGTCTGTATGGCAGCTTGAACACAGCACATCCATTGTGCTTATGCCGTTAGAAGGATGAGTTTATGACTGTAGTGTAGTTGCACGTTTAGCCAGGGCTTAATGTCCTAAACTGGAGCTGACACAAATATTTTTGAAATGCAGCTTCAGCAACAGTTTCCAAGTTCCCCAATATTTCAGAAGTAAGAATCAAGGATTATCTCAAATGTTCTCAGAGAAGCTGTTTAATTTTGTTGGAACAGGAGAAGAGAGGGGGAGTGTATCACCAAATACTTTAGCTTCCTTTCACTGATCGTTATTAATTATATTCTAGCAGTTTTATCAGTTTCAAGTTGGGATACATATATGGCTTGCTAGAAATATACTGGTAGAGGAAAAATAGCTGCTTTAAGTTGCAGCTTTGAAAAATGCTTTGAAAGCCTGTAGCTACACGTCTCTCAGTGATGCAACTTGCCAGTGAAGGGCTTGCGCATTAAACTTATTTTTCACTTGCTTTCATGGCAGGAAGGAGCTGTTTCTGAAAAGAGGAATAAGAAATGTGTGCTAATAAATTGCTTTGTGCTATCTGGAGATTTAAAGAGTAACTTTATCCTCAATCTTGGTTGTTTTATAATTAGATGCTGTTTTCTTTGCAGATAGCGAAAATATCGATTATGCCAATTTCTATCAAGGTTTGTGGGACTGCACAGGAGATGAAAGTGATGAGTTGACATTTAAACGTGGTGACGTTATCTACATTATCAGCAAGGTATGACACACTACTGGGGCTACATGCTTGTAAAAAGAAAGCCATGGCACAAGGGCACATTCCCACAGTTCGGTGGGGGGAAATTGGCACTCCCTTTCAGATCCTTTGTCTGCAATCAGATAGTCACTGCAATTAGTTATTTTGTCAAATGAACTATAATCACAATTAAAACATAGCCATGTAACAGGAATTAACTTTAAAGCATGTTTATTTACTTGTTAAATCTTGGCTACCATTTGTTAACTGACTTAACAGGACACATTGTACTTTCTGCTTGTAGATGTTAACCTTGTAGAATTTTAAGTTATCTTGTATGTTATGTTTTTTGTTTCCTGTTTTATATTCCTGACTCTGCTGATTCTGACTTTTTTTGGGATCTTGCTACAGAAGATGGTTTGTTTTTTCAAACTGTGCTTTCATCTTTCTATATATATTGTTATTATTCTAAGAGCTCAGATTCCAAATTTGTTTGCTCTGATAGATTTGGGCATTTTTTACTACATTTCTGTTTGCAAAGCAAATGAGAAATATAATTTCTTTCTTCTGAATTGGCACTAAACAGTAAAGGCATGAAGTTTTATTCCATGTTAATGTCGGTTAATTTTCAGATTTTCCCTTGACCTCCCCAGTAAGAACAAAACCTCTGTTAAAATATATATCTCATGGTCCATTGAAGTCTACCTCTGAACAATTAATCAAAGGAAATTTCTGTTTTCCCCACATATTAGAAAAAAAGCTGAGCTTTTAAAGTTCTCATTGAAAAATACCACTCTTTAAAATACAAGTCTATCTAATTGCCATTCAATGTAATCAGTACAAAAAATATTGTAGGTCACTGAAATACACAAATAGGTGCATGAAAGGTAAAGGCATCTGTTTGTCCCAGTTTCAAATTAAGTTTTGTCACAATTGCTTTAAATCTTCTGTGATACCTTTAGCTACATTTCTGGATAATAAATGTAACAGTTTCTGTTTAAAATAAATTTAAGATTTATGGATGGAAGGATAGTCCTATATAAAAATATAGAAGATGTATTACTAATATTAATTTGACCATGTATGTCTTTTGAGGTATTTCATCGTCACTTAAACTAATAACTGAATTGCATTACTAAAGGTTGAATAAAGCCTGTGGATTGGGCAAACTTTCAAGCAGTTATTCAGCACTGAAGAATTGTACTAATTTAAAATAACCACCTCTTCCCCCTCTTGCTCCCCGCAAAAAGCCCATGAGCGAATGGATTCCACTGTACGAGTTTGGCTTCTTTGTGGGTTGTGCTCTTTGGGTACATTATGGGAACTATAAAATCTTAATCTTCAGCTTGTAGGTGAAAAAAATAGTTTGCTACTCCTTCCCCAAAAGAGTGAGAAATTAAATTTAAAAAATGGAGCGAAATAGAAAAACAGTAGCTTAAGCTGTCCTCTGTATATCAACCGTCCTGTTGCCATGCCACGATTAATCCGTAATCGGTCCTTGAAGCAGGCTTGCTGCTGCTCCAGATATATAGAACCTCTCTCTATGGGAATGATTTCTACTCCAAAATACAGCCCAGAAAATTCAGCCCTGTTTCGCTTAAAGATTGTTACAGCTTTCTCAGAAAAATGAGTGTTGGCCACTACTGTCAGCTTGGAATTTAGGGTCCTTGGAGGGGAAAGTGCCAGAGAATTATCTATCTTAACCTCCACTTGATTCAGTTTCAAGGTCTAATCATTTATGAGCTCTTTGTCCGGTAAGTGAAAATATAACCAAAGGAAAAGTGAGCCTAACCATCCTGAAGTGGGTCAAGACTTTTCTTCTAAAATATTTCCTAATCCACTGCATTAATACTTGGATTTTGTGGCAGTCGGCAGGAATCGTAGGCAATTTTTTAATTTTTTCACACCATCTAGTGGTTGAAAATGAGAGATGCAGGTACTGACAGGGGGGCGATGTGTATGCATCCAAAATGGTGTCATAAATTCAGCTTCAGCTGAACCTAGCTGTGGCTTTATTGCCTTTCTATCATATGTCAGCCAGGGACATTACTCTTGAAAATCACATTTTGCTGATAAGGAAGTAAGTACGGGTATAGCCATGTTATAGTAGGAAGGGTGAAGCAGTAACAAAATATCGAGCATATTTGTGCAACATGTAATAGTTCTTTGTTTTACAGTGAAATATAAATGGTATAGCCTGCTCTGATGAACGTGTTAAGATAGATATTAATCTCTCCCAGCAATAGTTATGCCAAAGCAATGTATTTTTTTACCAGATTTTCCCCACCTCATACCTGTATAGAAATTAGGGCGAAAGCAACTATTAGTTTCCTAGAAATGAGATCATTAGTATAACAGAAATAATTATGAACCAGTTTGGCAAATTTGGGCATTTATAGAATTTAAATAAAGCAAGAGGAGCAATATGTTCCATGGAAATTTCTAGGTAAATGTCTTTTAGATAAATGAGCATGGTTTCAGTTTAGCAGTGTTTACTTCCTAAAATAGCTAAGTATTATGCAAAGACAAGTCCCCAGAATTTGCTTTTAAATGAGCATCAAGACTCAGTGTTATTGCACTGAGAATGAGCTCAGACTCTGACAACAGATACCTATGCCCAGCTAGTGTAGTTAGTGTACAAAAGCATGTTTTTCTTTTTTCAAAGGTGTATTCAAAAACTATTTAAGCTATTTTCTAAATATTTATGTCAGTTGTGGCTTTTGTGTGGCAGCAGTCCTGTGGGTTTTTACAAGAAAAACCCAAAAGCCTCACAACTTTTTTCTAGGTTTTTCTACTAAGTTTCCCTCAAAAGCTGAGTTTTTAATCTGAGCAGAATTAACAGAACTATGACAATAGTACTTCTGAATTTTATTTAAAAAGAGTTAACATTTCAGATTAGTTGATCAATGCATCTGTACAGATATACTATTACTATTATTTTAATTTACAATATTCTTGAATATTCAAGTGGCTTTTATAATTTATGCTGTGAATGATGTGAACTTTCTGAAAACTATATATCCATATTCCATTTTGTAATAAAAAAATATAGCTATACTGATAAAGAGATTTGTTAACAACATTTCTTAGTTAATATTGACTGTTAGAAATGCAATACTTTGTAGTCCTATTTTCTAAAAGGAAGACTGCTCTTAACTCCTGCTCATTTATGGGCTTGCCTTTGCTTTCAAGCCCACGTGATAAATGGGAAAACAGACCATAGTATAGCAATCATTTTTATAAATCTTCCATAGCTCTACTCAAGAAATCAATTTCCAGAAACAAAGATAGCTGTGGATGGAGGTAGTTCTATTTTTTTACTTCCTAAGTTTTTTATGCACAATTTATGCCAGTGCAACACTTATAGTCCTTGTTCATTTGTTTTAGGTGTATGTTTTGTGTTACAAAGTTCTGTAGTTTCATCAGCCAAATGCAAGTCATAGTGAAAATTTATCTTGATATGTTAGTGAGCATTTGCTTGGTAGAATTACTGACATTTCTTAACATTAAACTAATTTAATATACTTCTTATTTATATTTGTATTAAATTAGAAAATGCTTCAAAATCAGAAATTTTATCTTAAACTGGAATTCTCCTTAATTGTTATATTTCACTGCACACCAGTGCTGCTCACTCTGGTATTTATGATTCATGGGAACCTCATCTATGACAATGTTTTGCTCCAGAATTTTTCATGAAAGTAGAGTGTTAACTTGGTGTTTAGATTACCCTGTATTTTCAGTGGTTGTAGTTTTCATGTGTGGCAGATTTTTGTTCTTTCAATACAATAAATGTTAAAATGCTCACATCTCATCCTGCATTTTTTGCCTAGTAAAAAGACAGAGAATCTCCACAGCTCATGTTGCTGCTTATGAAACAAAGGTGCAACTTAACCATACAGCTGTTCCAGAATCACTGTGAACATTTTGTTCACTATCTGTATAATCTTAATAAAATGAATTTTTTCAGTATTTTTCCCCAAAAGATATGAAAGACATACTAAAATCCTGAGTGTTTTATTGTGTCAGGTTGTTTTCTGGCTGATCATACTGAGGTCTGTAATTTCCATTCCATGGCCATACTGCCTCCTCTAGCAATAGGGAGTACCAGTGGGAGCAGATTTGCAGAGTGGAACACTTAATGCTTGAGCCCTGGTGTCCACACCATGCTTTTTCAAAGCTATTTGATGTCCAAAGAGGTCTAGCCTGGTTTTGTGGAATGAGAACACATTAATGATTGGAGCATGTTCAAGTGCATCTTCCATTTTAGCTTCACCTGAGATAAATGTAGTGTGTGTGCTCTGAGGCTGATGGCTCTGCAAAGGGAGCCAGCGGGGGGGAAGGTGGGAGCTTTGGGAGATTCACTTCAGTGGGATGCTTATGATCAAAACTAAAATGCAATACTCAGTTGTATATTACCCATTTCCTGGTTTATTTACTTTTAATCTTTATGAGTGAGGATGGGAGAACAGTAAGTATATGTCTGAAGACAATAGTGAAGACCTTTAAACAGAAGGTTGGTTAGAACTAATGCAAAGTGACTCTAGCTCCGTTGGTTTGCATACTGCTAATATGTAAGCCTTTACCTATCAGATTAGAAAAAAAGTTGGCCATGTGTCATCTAATGGAAAAATAAAATGGCCCTTCTATTGTTCCAGGGTGTTTTCTGGGGGCCGTTTTGGTTCAGAACTCAGTCTGTTTACTGTGATTTATATTGGAAATCTTTAATTGCTGTATATTTTCTCTCGTGTCATTGTGGGAAATAAAACCTAATAACACAACCATACAATAAATCTGGTGCTTATATTTTTAAAGATGACCATTTTATTGCTGTCTTAAAACAACTCTACTACCTGTGAAGAAGTCTCATTCAGTTATTTAAGACATTTGTCATTCTGTGCTTTTAGAGAAAATGCTGTTCTGTGCCAAAACTGCTCCCTGGTTGATAGTGTATCATTCAACAATTACACCAAAGGAAGTTCTAAAACTTTTTAGCCAGTATGAATCTCCTGGATGAATTGGAGATGTTTTAAACTATTATCTTGCCAAAATTGCACCCTAGGATGTTCTTTGCAAAAAATTTATCCCTGCTTCTGACACACATTTAGGTTGATAGTAGAGGTTACTTTTTAACCCCAAACAAGGCTATAGATATATTTTGCCTTTCAGTTTTAATGTTTGCAGGTATTCAGCCTATAAGTTAATATTACTCGCAGTGCCACTGGAAGAAGGAAGGAGAAAAATCTTGAATTCACATAATTTGGTTGTGTTTTTTTTAAATACAACTCATTTTTTTTCTTCAAGGCATCGAAATACAATGATAATTTTCAGCAACTCTTTTAAAGCCAAACAAATAAAAAACCCACACCACAAACACGAAACAACATACCATATGTATTCAACAATGGAGACTAATTGCACAAGAACTAGATGTTCTTGACTTTTGCTATGGTCAGTAGAAGTTTATATGCTGCAAAGCTTCTGGAGAATCTCATATTGGCAGAGGAACTGTTCTTAAGGTAGCAAATGCTTTGGAAATCCTCAAGTATAAAAACTTTCTCTTTTTTATGTCAAAATATCAAAATTCTCTTCTGTAGAGGACTAAAATCTTGGATTTAAATGGTATCTGTAGAAAACAGGGAGTGTGCTGCTAATCAGTGCATTTTCCCCAAGTACAAAAGGTTTTATGATCAGTGTCTCATGATGTCATGGGTACCTAGACATCAGTGCAGTGAAATGGGTGGGATGAAGACAAGGTGAAGCATTTGCTCACAGTGTGTTCAGTTGAGAACATTTAAGGAACCTGTAAAGCCTGATGGGATTTTTACCCCCTGCTATCCGGCATGCTGTACAGAGAGTGTTTTGCCAGCATGTTCAATGTTAAATCATAACCTGTTCCTTCCTGCCCTGTGAAATTACTTCACTTTGGTTAATAAATTTCTGCTGGGGAAAAAAATAATCCACTCTATGACAGTGGAAATGCCGAAGTAGCTTAGAAAGCATTTGATCATTTGTTAAGGTTGTTGTTTCATATTATTTGGCATAATGTATTCCATTGCCCTGGTCCTTGTCTTCCGGGGGTGGGGGGGAGAGGGTTAGGGTGTCGTGGTGGCCCCCTCCTTCCCCTGGCCCTGCTAACATTGCCTGGTATGGCAAATGTGCTCCCTGTCACATGGCAGAGCGTGGCTGCACACTTGTGCATTCTCCTCATTGCAGGGCGGCTGTATCTGGCCCTGCCCCCCTCTCCTATCCCTCTATTTGCCTTGGAGCAATTCATTTTGCAGTTATTGAATTTCTTTGGAGAGTTATTTTCATACAGCGAGCATCACAGCACCTCTGGATCTTGATAGCGTTTCTACATAAGGAGAAAGAAGCTTTGTGTTAGTAATTACCTAACATTGTCAGGAGCTGACTGCAGGCCTCTTTCTAGTGATAACAGAATAACCACATAATGTAGCTTTATAGCACATGATTAATAGAAAATAATTACACATCCTACAAAGGGATGCAATATTTCTTATAAATTGACTACAATGGTTTCCTGTAGATTAAAGGACTCTTCATTATTTTATCAGTCCTTCTGAAGTATAGTCGCTTGCCTATGTTAGCAGTGATATTAAGAGCTGAATGCAGTGAGGGATACCAGATGGTAAACCCAGTGGTACCTGAGAGCTGAAACTGATGCTTGCAAAAGCACAGTGTTTCCCAACTTTTTTGTCCCTATAAAACTCCTAACTGTATTCATATCCTTCTGTATATTCATCCTTATTTTCCACAAATGAGGATGGCAGACTTTTGTTCTGCACATCTTAAGCAGCAGTAATAGACATATGGACCTCACAACAGCAGTGTATTAATGAAATTATATTGCTGCAAAGGAGTTTGTAATTGATAACATTGATAGAAACAATACATCAATTTGGATTTTATGTGTGACTTCAAGAAAGGACTAGGGGGGCTGCTTATATGCCTCACTAGTTAAGCAGTCTTTCATGTTACTGAGGATAGGAAGGAGGGGTTAGGAGTTTAAAGAGAAACGTCTGTAATCAGTTTAAAAGGGAGTGCTATCTAATTATTCTAAAAACAGAGATTAAGGTTTTATGTTCTTGGTAGCCAGGTATCTGCATTATATTTTTGTTCAGACTTCTACAGACTGCAGATAGTTTAATTGGGATTCATGTTGCTCTTGAGACCCATGCAAAAAATAGTAATGTAAAGTAAAGGCTTCTGTGTTGCAATATTGTCTGTATGGTATAATGGTTGCAGCGAATCCTTAAATTAGTTTACTAGTCTGTTACATCAACATTCATTTCATCTTCTCACTTAGTTTCATGCCAGAGCAGTAAGTGGTGTATTAGTAAGTAGCAAAACCCAGAAAGTTTTCAAAACAGCAGCATGCTTTTAATTTGAATTTGAGCTATCTGAATTGTTTCTTTAGAAACAATTGTTTCTAAGTCCATGTAGTGTTGCTAAGTGGAACATTTTCAATGGATAATGTAATCCTCAGGCTTTTTCTGTGCCATTTGTCATATGCAGTTTAATGACTGCTTAACTGAGCCACTTCCCTCATTTCATGTATTGTTTGTTTTTTTGGCTGATGTCTAGCAAAACTTGCTTAATCACTCTTGTCAGTCACTGTGCAAATTCCATGTAGCAGCTTAAAATCTTTTGTTGCTTTCTCTTGGAGAGATTTATTGCTGAGATTCCAGTAGTATACGTGAGTGCTGCTCCTTTCAGCAATTTCCCACTTCAGTCTTGAAATCTAGTTTGTATATTTAAACAGTGTATTGTGAGATAAAGCATAGATTTTTAAACAGGCTGATCTGGAAGATTATAAACCTCAGTGTCAGGGTATTGTTTCGCCTTTAAGGATTTGGGGTGTAATGTGAAGCCCCATGGGAAAGGTTATTAACTTCTGTGGAGTGTGCACTGAAGATCAGGTTCAGATACTTCTAGACTTTCAGCACCAGACCCATCTCCAGCAGTCTGCTTTGCCGTGAGAGGGGGAAGAAGGTGGAATTATTTTTGCAGCTTTCTTGTTTGCATGTTCACATAATAAATGAAGGTTTTCCTGCTGTTTTTAAAGTGGATTTCCTTTAAATCACACTTAGTGCAGCATTTCATGAGAGTAGATAGAATCTTTTAAATCACCAATTAATTGTTAAGTGAATGAAGAAAATGTTTAATTGAAGACTAGTGTTCACTCTTCCACAATTAGAAAATACAGAGCTGTGTGTGTGCCTGCATGCAAGCATTAAAAAACAAAAGAAGGCAAAGAAAAAAAAGCAAAAAAGCCCACATGAAAGCGGGCCATCATAGTTAAGCACAGAGAGAGCTGAGTACACTTAAGTACCTCATAGGACCCCAGAGAACTCTTGACCAGGCAAAATATGCCAGCAGCAAATCATTATAGCTCGGGCTCTAATGAAACACCATTAACCCTTAAGCTCCACTCGGCTATTTATAACCAAAAAACTTTACCTATAGTTCAAAATAGTAGCTTCATCTCAGTAGGACCAGTAATTCAAAATACTGGAGCCTTTTGCTTTTCTCATTAGAAGAGCAGTGTAGCAGGAAGCAGATGTTGCTTATCAGAGATATCTGTGTATTTTGTATTTTATCTATTTGTTCCAAGGTAATTTCTATCTTACTAATCATTCAGTTTTGAGTACGGTCTCTGTTTTGATAAAGATTCCTTTGTAACTCAATATTTGTGTGTGTGTGCAATTTCAGCTGTTACAATTTATTGAACCATTGTTAGGATTGATCTTTAAATATCTCATAGGAAAAAAGTAAATTATATACCACAATATACAATAATTACATATCAGTATTACGTTATTTTATTTTTACAATAATTATATACCACAATACCACAATACTCTTACTTGGGACTGCTTTTGGAAGATATTATTTCTTTAAACGAATTCATTTTGTTTCATATTTATCTCACTAAGCCTAAACATATTTGAAACAGGAGTACATTAGTCATCTGTCAGGAATATGAGATCTGCTGTAGAATTTTCTGCAAGCCTAAAGCAATAGTAGACTTTGTCCATAGAAAGATATTATGTATTAGATATATAGTGTTCCCTTCCCTTTGAATGAGGTAGTTTTTAAAATAAGTTGATGATAAGTTTCTTAGACTTTAGCTTGTGATACTAAAAGAATCTCTGTTGATTGTTATATGTCAATGTTGTGCTATTAGGTTTTAGTTACAAAGACAAGGTTTTTGTATTTTTGATGAAAAGAGAATAAGGAGGTTGGCTATTTTTAGAAGGTGTTAGAGAAGCCGTAATTAAGAAATTTTCTTGAGTATGCTGAGTCTTTTTAAAATTTAGCTTCTGCCTTTGCCTAACTGCATGTGAATGCCTATAATAAAAAGATAAAATGTTTTAATTTTCAGTTGAAATGATTATAACTGTATATAAGAGAAAGCATCCATAAGGAGTTGCATACAAAACTCTATTGCATTTATATCAGACTAAAGGTTAATACTGCGTATTGTTTTCAATTAGGAGTACAATAGATTTGGCTGGTGGGTAGGAGAAATGAAGGGAACCATTGGCTTGGTGCCTAAAGACTACGTAATGGAGATGTATGATATTTGAGAGGCCTGGGTAAGTACATTTTAATCCAATCTTCTGTAATGGCTTATATGTTCCCTTGTTCTCTGTTTCATAAGTATGTCTTTCCTGGAACCTTTGTAGGAGTCCTGTTAACATAAAGATTATGGCAAAATATATTGAAGGTTCATTTAAAGTACTTTTTTTTCTGGGATTCTATATGAAATATTAAACCACAGGATACAAAACATTTATTTAATAACTGTGTTCCTTTTCTAGATTTTTTTTTAAAAAAGAAAATGATGTTGTTTCAATTTAGTTTTGTTACTTTAGTAATATGCATATGTCTGTGCAGAAAACTATGGAAGGGGATGGATATTTGGACAGGGTTTGATATGCATGTTTGAGGTTTTTTGGTTAATGATGAACTTTCAACTTCCCTCTCCTTAATCAGGAGAAATCTGCACTTGAAATGAAGAGTGGTGTGCAGCTGCAGTTTACAGACCCAGCCTCTGGACGAAGATTCTACTGTACATGTTCTGCGGTTTCAGTGAATGTAGTCAGATTGTTGCCTTGTGTATATTAAACATTATAAACTATAATTCATCATAACTTTACGGAAATGTTCTTCTTAGCTATTTTTTATAGAATTGTAATGTTAGGAAATTAATAGATGGTAATTAACATATGGGGCACAAGCAGCCATATAGTTATTGCCTGTTGCTCTTTTTTCTAACATGTTAGTAGCACTCTGTCTAGCTGTAGGTTTATGTTCTCTTTTCTTGTTCTGCATATTTAGAAAAATTAAGCAGAGCTTTGAGGGTAAACTATTATTCAATTCATGCGTGCATTAACCTTTTAATACTCACTGTACATCTTGTGCCATTTCATCAGAAAGTTGAGGGAAATTTATGTATAATATTTCAAGTCTTCAGGGTATTCTGTTTCCAGATGTTTTAAAGTTATGCTTTAGCCAATGATTAATTTTTCTCATATATTTAGTATTGTATTGTTAATTACTATTTTGTTGACACACAATGAAGACTTGATTCTTTTGCTGGTGTAATAAATGGTGCTGTATGGTACTACTGCCACGGTACAATTCTGATTTTGACAGGGTAATTCTATGAAAATTTGTGAAAATATGTTAACCCTGAAAATTTTTGCTAAGTCAATGCAAATTTACCTGCTAAATTGCAGGTAAAAATATTTTTGTCCATGGTAGCGTGAAATACTTTATCTGTACCTTACAGATACTTTTGCAGAGTCAAATCTGGATACCTTGCTAGTATGTGGAATTCTAGGTTGTGCAACAGAGATCTTCATCTTCACCCCGTGTGAATTAGCAACAGCTACCTGCATTCTAATGTCAAAACCAGAACTTTGTGGCTAATAAAAAACATTCACCGAAATATAAAGAAGTGCACTAAAATACTACCCCTTGTGTTTGGGCAAGTCAGAGTTAACACTTTACATACTCCTCTTGTGGAGATGTGCTTTACCATTAGAACGCAAGATCAACTTTTTTGGGTCCTCCCAGAGAGTTGATTTGTGAGAGCCTTGATATGCCAAGGAGGCAGCTGAGGCCAGCCTGTGAGCAGCTGAGCCTGTGCAGGTCCCCGTGTAGTTGCTTGTGCTGTTTATGCTTCAGGCAGAGCCCGGGAACACTGTGGGTTAAAAGGAAATGTTAGTCTGAACTCGGAATTTGGATCCTTGCAGTAAACGAAGATGTCTGCTCTGTGTTAGCTGATGTGTGGTGCTTGCTGGTATACTGAATTCTAATGGGCATCAAACGGGATTGGAGTTTTGTTGTAATTTTTTAAAGAGATAGTCATTGGAATTGATTCTGTGCGTTATCAGCGAAGCATTAAAATGATAGATTATAGTCTTCAGATCTTTTACTACTTTAATTTGTCAAGCGTGCTGGTGGATTGTGTACAGAATGTGAAGCGTTAATAGCGGGGATGGAAACGCTCCTTCTCCCTTGTTAACATGGCAGCGCCATAAATCTGCCCACCGAAATGGCTTTTTATTAATTACAGAATTCCGAATCCCACCACCACCACCACCATGTGCTTTTTAGGGAGCAAGCCCTCCCCCGCCTCCCGAGGGCTGGCGCGTTCGCAGGCGCTCGCTGTGGGCCCGGCCCGGCCCGGCCCGGTTCGGGGAGGCCCCGGCGCGGCCCTTGCGCTGCGCGGCCGCGGCGCTGGGTGGCAGCAGATTTTCAGCTTTTCGTGGGACGGGCTGAGGCGGATCCCGAGGCGGGTCCCGGTGCCGTCGCTGTCCCCTTCCCCCTCCGCGCTGTCCCACGCCGTTTCTGCCTTTTTTCCAGGAGAGGGAGTCCTTACCCAAGCGATGAGGGGCAGAGCTGCTCGGCGCGGCCTCTCATGGGTGGTGACAGCCGGAGACATCAAGTGGCTTTTGTCTGTAGTTCTCTTTTAGGGCTTCCCCCTGCTTAGTTCTTATTGCTAGGGGAGAGTAAATAAACTGCCTTGAATTCAAAACGTGAAAGATGTCCTGAAACTCAGTGGCAATATCTCTGAATAAACCAGCGGTGGACCACGGATGAACGGTTTACTTTAAATCCGTGCGAATACCATAACCTTTTTTGGATAAGAAAATCTCACTCAATACAACTTAAACGGAATGCGGGTAGAAGATGCTAATTGCTTAATTTTCTTTGTTCACTTAGATTGTGATTGCCTTTCTGTGAACGGTGAGAGAGCGGATTTTTAAAAGGTGATTGTAACTCACACTGTACAGTGTTTTACTTGATTATTTGCTGTGTTCTGGATTTGTATGGTACTGCCATTAGATCTTATAATAATGTTCTACTCTGCAAATTTTTAAGGTTCAAATAAAGTTTAATTGTTTGCAAACTGTTATGATGCTAATAATTCAACAGCCTGCTGTGTTACTAATGAAATTACTTTGTTATGATTAATTTGGAAAATAGTGTGTTGATTGTAGTAATTAAGCACAACAAGGTGAAGTAAATGATTCTAATGCCATCTGGCCTCCAGACTGAATGAAGAAATGAAATGGGGCTGTCATTTGAATTTATTCAGAGAAGTAAGGGTAATACAAATGCTTTTTATAGCAGAGGCACCCGGATATAATCATGCCACTCTGTAGTATCTTTGCATGTGCTGCTATATACAGATAACTGGTTCATGTATTTTTGCAGCATCTCGTTAGGATATACCTCTTTGTGCATACTGCCACTAATTACATGTACTGATGGCAGTGCATGCACTGTTTCTTCTATCAGAAAGATGTATGGATAAGATTTAGAGAGGTGATATGGCTCAGCTTACCTTTTGCTCCCCTATTAAGGATAAAAACTTTCTGTGACTGGAATTAAGCTGAAAGTGAATACTAATTAAGATCCCATTCTAAATTCAAAGCTAAATCCATAAACTTCTTTCTTTTTTTGGCTCTGCAGTCTGAGTATGACACAGTATTAGAAGGAACGTAAAGAATAACCCTTTAGAACCTAATCCAAGGACTGTTGAAACTGAGAAGCTATTGAATTCACTTGCTGTTGCATCACGATCTTAAGCAGTAACTCTAAACCAGGCAATATAGTTTCAAAGTGCTTTTTTGCTGAATACTCTTTGTCCTCTTTCTGAAAGAGATGCAATCATTTCCATAAGCTGAACCAAATGAAAAAACAGCACTGATTTCTCTAAGCCAAATAATAAAAATCCATTTTTCTATCTCAGATTCTTCTCAAAATGAAGTTGTGGGTGTAAATTTCCTGGCTTGATAAAGTTCAGTGGGATCTATAGGGAAGCTGTAAAATATTAAAATGTGAAAGTGCCCAGGTAGATGACAGTGGTGTACTCTTCAGTTGCATGAGCCATTTGAAGTTTCTCTCATCTCTCACTCAAGCTGATGAAAAATTTATTAGTATGTAACTGTGGGAATAAGCATATGCATGCAAACCTTACAAACAACTTTCCTCTTTACATAGCACAAAGTACTGATAAATTCTATAGGACCTTCACTTCCCAGGGTTTCTCTGAAGCTTCTATTTTTCAGATAGGAGTCAGTTTAATTCCATTTTTTATTTAAGAAATCTGACACTAAGCTCAGCAAAGAGTGCTCTGCCAAATCTATACCTCTGTCTTAGAGTTCATTTCCTGCCCAACATCCATTGTCTTGCTATAAGGCACCAGCACCAACCAGCTTCACGTTATGAACTTAAAATGGTGGATTCAAGCTGGGTGTAAGCACAGGATTTGGCACTTCTGGGATGCAGTTGTAACTTGACTCATCTTTCCGTCCTACAGGAAGAGGTAAAGGGGGCTTAGATGGTGGCAGGATGTGCAAGTGAAAGGAATTCAGCTTTTCTTATCCAAATGTGTTGTGCTAAAGAATATATATATTTATTTTCCGTTCAATTGTAAAGCAAATCAGGCAGTGATAACCCATTAGTTGTTCTATCATAAACTTTTACAGATTTGTTTAGGAGTGGTTTTGTAACGGGATCTAGACAGTTCTGTTTTTGCTGTCTGGAATTGTCGTTAGTCCGAACTATCACACAGAGAAATTCATAGAAATTCAATTGCTGGGTTCAAAGCAAAGTAGAGGAAAAACCTCTGTATCTGAAAACTGTGTTAACATAAGTCAGATTTAAAACCGAAACTGTCAGCTTCTTCCCAGCTTTTTGGGAGGACAAGTCTTTCAATTAACAGGAAAAGCTTAAAAATCCGAGGTGTCATCTTGTAGCAATGTGTTGGAGAACAAAGTACCACAGTGCAGGCAGTCTGAGAAGAAGAGCTGCTGGTAGATGAAGAGGCAGATAGTTTCAAATGCCACTAAAAACCAATCTATCTCTATTAATTTTCTGCTCTAGCAAACTGATATGTTGGAGCTTTTATCCTAAAGTATTCTCAATGTCTCACAACCCATAGAACAAACTTCCTTTCACCCTCTATTGTAAAGCAAGTGCTAGTCCATAAAGAGATTTGTTGGCTAATGAGCATTTTACAGCAAGACTTTAAAGTTTATGCTGTGAGATGAAGAAAAAAAAATCCACATTCCGTTACAGTGGGAGGATTTATGTTAGCAGAAGAGAATTACAAGTTTGGCCACTTCCAATCTGCCGTAATTGCTTCCATATTTGTAAATAGTGCTGTGGGATTTTTAATGGCCATGGCAATAAGGACTTTAGTTTTACACCTAATACTACAAGACAAGTACGTAGCACCCCAGAACCAGCCCCTGTGCAGAGCTGCCTGGAGTAAAGGAAAAAAGTATTGCACAGGATCATTATCAGTCTTTGAAAAGTCAGCATCATGGATGTGTGCCTTGGCAGCCTCCCACCCAAAAGCTGACATGGCCCAATGCTGCTTTTTAATAGTCAAATCTAATAGGGTCAGTGTGAGAGGAGCAGAGCACAGACAGTCTGACAGTTTGTTCATTGGTGGTCTTCAGCCTCTCAGACTTATTTCAGTGTGGAAGGGAAAAGATGAAATCTGTAAACAGTCACATGGCATCAGGAAAACATCTTCCTTTTCTGTTGCTCTCTTCAGAGAGGACTGCCATTCTTTCCCTATATTTAAATTAAAAGCAGTCAGGCATGAATGCACATGTGTGTGCAGGAAGCAGTGGGTTTTATTATTTTGTCGCTTACAATCTTGTTTTGATGCTGGTTTCTCCTTTCTGATGTTTACATTGACATGCTCCACACAACCTTTACCACAGAAAAAAAGATATTTCTAGCTTTAAAAAAATATATTTACAATTGTTGAAAGTCTCTATTCTATTAGCTCTTTTGTCATTTCCCACCATTTTAGTGTATTGTGTCAGCAATATCTTATGAAAATTTGTGTCTTTTGTGACAGTAATTTTTGCTTGTGTGTAAAATACTCCAGATTAATGTTTTGAAATTTCTTCTTGTTTTCAAGCTAATTTTGGGTTTAGTTTTAGGGTATTAGACCTCAATGAAAGGGAAAGAAATTAACAATCTGTTCACCTAGAGTTCTGTTACTTGACTAAAGAATAGGTGTTCCACATTAGCAGTTGTGAGAACTGTTTTGGAAGGTCTCTAAACTAATTGGCTTCCTTTCCTTTCATTTGTTTTTGATTCTGAGACTCACACAGTATGTCTAACCTCTTTTAGACCGAGACTACCTATTCAGCTACTTGCCTGCCCTGTGATAGCCACCTAAGGTCACCCCTAGGTCATTATTGACTTGTTCCTCCCTCTAATGTATTTGGTACTGCTTTAAAGGCAGAGCTCAGGAAACAAACATCTTCTCTTCTGAGCATTGTAACTTTTCAGGTGAACGAAAGTTCAAAATGCAGAGGCATCATCCAGAATAATCTCTCTCACTAAGTCATGTTTATGATTTGTATTTCTGTGAATAGTCTGTCTTCACTTTGCTCCTGCATTCATTTGCTTAAAAAATTGTGAAGAGGAGAATATGTACCACGAGATGTCTTCGTAAAACATCACATTTTGACAGAATTAGGTCAAATTAGTATTTCAGGTGCAGATTATATGAATGCTACTTGAGAGTGTGAACCTGAATCCATACCAGTGGTGGTGTCTGCCAGGCTTTGGCACACAGAGTAGAACAAAGAGCTACATGTCTGGCTCTTCGCTGAAAACTGAGCCTTGCTGATCTATGTCTGATATTATCTTAGGCCCTTCAGCTGCACTGTTGCTTCTGAGCATCTCTAATAAATTCAATGAGCTAGAAATTTATGCAGGTGTTTGTCCATCAGGTGTGGATCAGGGTTTTGAATTATAGCCTGATCTGACAGAATGGCATACAAAACCATGGTGTGATACGCTCCTATTTGAGGGTCCTCAGACGGGCTGATGATTCCAAGAAGCATACGTGGACCACAAAGGGATTTCATCATGCCCATTTCATTAAATGGAAATGGTAATGTATTTCAGTGGAATTCTATTTTGCACATTCTGGCTAATGTAAAGGCGGCCTTCATGCAAAATACCCTTGCTTAGATATCATAACATCTGAAACGTGGGGAATATGTATTAGAGTAATTCAGTCCAAAACTGACCAGTGTGACTCACAGGGATCACAGAATGGAGCACTGAGCAGCTACTGAGGGCACGCATATTTCATTTGGTAAACAGTGTTTGATTGTGAATTAATTGTGATAATGCAGACAATTATTTCAATAACTTTGTCTAGTTAACAGTCACAATAGACATACTGTTTTGAAATGTATTAACTGAAATTGCAGTAGCTATTCAGACTACATTCATCATACTTTTGGTAGTGTATGTCCTTCCCTTATCTGTGGGCTTGTGAGTATTCTGCTCATCCTGAGTGTTGTAATTTTTGCTGGTATTACAGAAAAAAAATTGAAATGTAGGCAGTTGTCAATGACACGAACATCTTCTGTCTTTTCCACTGTCTGCTTCTTGAAAACAGTCAGTTCTGCATGTATAGTTTGAAACAAGGGAATTTACCCATGTGACTAACTCAGCAAAAGTTATGTAGGTAATTCTTAATTTGAAAGAACAGTAGTAACTCTGCATTGACAAGAGTAAGCATTAGTCACATAGTTCCATTGGCTTTATTGCAACTGCTCCTGCAACTTTTTGCTCGTGAGATACAGGACTTAGAATCATTGCAGAAAATTAAATTTTTAGCAGTTTAAAGTATAGCGCTAGCCATCAGTTGACCACCTGGATACAGGGTGTCAGTTTATCTGTGAAGTGGTTCTTGATGTTCAGAATCACTCTGTACCCAGCACTTAACAAATACAGGGAGTATTATGAACACAGAGCAAATGGCTTTGGTGATTTTGATCTCAAGAGAAGATCTCCTTGGCATAAGATAGTTCTTGTAACCAGATGGAAGTATTTTACATCCTACTCATTTTGAACTCCCAGTTCACACCCTGATGATCTGTACACTCTGTGCTGGGGTCTGATTGATTATACCAGGATTAATTGGGTTTTATTCTTCTGAAAATGTTGCAGGTATGCCAGATGTGAGAAAAGTTGTGTTTGACCCTGTCTGTTTCATTGTCTGCTCTGTTTCCCTACCAAATTGGAATTGTGTAGGGGCAGATACTAGTACTGTCTTCAGGAATCTTTATTATAGACAGCTGTCAAGAGTAATTGAATATTTTAGCTGTGCCTCTCCTTTCAGCCAAGGAGTAAGTCTATAATAGTGAGGATTTATCTTGTTATATGAGTATACTGACACAGAATTATAACATCTGTATATGGGCCACTGACAGTCCCTATGTCTCCTAGTATATTCTATTTTCTCTAGGCCAAATTTATTGCTCTCATAATTAAGTCCTATCCTGAAAACTTAATGGAGTTACAGGTTCTGAAAGTAGCAGGAAATACAGCTCCTTGCCAGGAGCTTGTGCAGTGTCTGCTCTGGTCTGCCCAGGGTGTAATTCCACCTGTTCCGAGTGAAGGGTGGGTGACAGAGGACATGGCTTTAGAAGAAACTCCAAATTGGTAATTTTTATCATTTGTTCCATCTCATGTTAGGAATGCCTGAATAGCCTTTTGTTCTCGGTAAGTCTTACACCCCTAGTTGCTAAATGGGATCAGGTTAATCATGGATGACACCAAGAAATAACAGGCGTACATTGCTTCCAGGTAGAGGCGGATCAGGCACAAGGTGAAGCTTTCCAGTGGTGAGGGCAGTGAAGCATTGGGGCTGGTTGCCTGAGGAGCTTCTGTGATTTCCATTTCTGGAGGATTTGGAGAACCTGCAGGGAATGAACTCACCTGCTAGGAATGACTGAACCATGGCGATTCCTGCCTTGGGGTTGGGGCATGTAGTAAATCACCTCCTAAGGTCTGTTCCAGGCCAGTTTTTTGCAATTCCGTAAGTCAGCGGTGAGCTGACACTGCTGTGAAATGGCAGAATGAATACAAGCCCAGTCTTATTCTATGCCTGGTACACTGAAAGTGCTGCAGCTCTGTGGGTTTATGTGTTCCTTATCTTCCTTCAACTTCACAGTCTCCAAACAGGAGCCAAGTTCGCTATTTCTTACCCAGAAAGCATGTTAGTGCATAACCTCAGTGATTAATTTAACAATTAGTATATTTTTGAAAACGTAAAGGATTCTTTAAAGTATCATATACCTCAGTGTGGCTGGCTGTGATAGATCCAAACCAATTTTGACTATATACAGTTTTACATTGATTCTAATTGAAATAGAAAGCATTTCATTCACAATTTTTTAAAGCAAAATAGCTAAAATTTCAGATTGTGTCCATTTATTCACCTTAGGTAGTTAAATTTTCATTAACCAGTTGGGTGTCTTAGGAAAGAGAGAAAAAGATAATAATAGCTTTCAGTTTTATCTCTTGTCTCTTCTGAGAACAGAAAGGGATTTTTCCAGAGTTCCAAATAAATAGAAACATTCTCATCCTTACAATAGACTTTGGATCAGGTCCATATGTAAGGACAGTCGTCCCTCCCCGGCCGCACCCCTCCCCCCCCTTTTTTTTTTCCTTTTTTTCCCCCATACTCTTGAATTGAATGTATGACATATATTTAATCCTGGCAGTATTCTTTATCTCTATGAGAAGTCCTTTTAATTCTCTGTAAGAAGGTGTTCTGTGATGTGGCTACCTGATTTTATTGAAACTCACATGTCAGGAAAAAAAATTATTGCCTTCCCTGTCAAAACTGACAGTAATTACAAGGCCAAATATATTGCTGTGATTGACTTGTAAAACCAAATCTGTAATATTTCAAGTTTGTGAGTTGGCTTGTGCAGCTCTCAGGAAATATAACCCAGTATTTTCTTTGCAAACTGACATCTCTTTATCTGTTTCTTTTATCATCTCTTTTTTTTATTTCTGAGAGCAGTGAGCATACAGCATTTATATGGAATGGACTGGATGGTATTCAATGAGTCGGCTTCTGGGGAAGAGGAGCTAAACAGTAGCTAAAGGAAAGCCAGGAAGGTTTAAGCAACGATACCTTTTATGTGCTCCTCTTTATGCATAATCTTTCAGCAATAAATACTGCATATTGATTTCTTAATTGTAATGGAAACATACTTGGACAGGAGCAACATTATAGCCTATTTGCTGCCTTAATTTTTAAAGACATTTTAAATTTTAAAATAGATGCTGCACTAAATGCAGGACAGTGCTCTTAACTTGATGGAGAAGCACTTGCTCGTCAAGGCTGTGTGCTGAGAGCTCTTTCCATTTCAGCTGCCTTCCTCTCTCTTACCTTTGTAAAACCAGAAGAATCTGTAGTTGGTGTTTAGGCACACTTAGCATGTGTAAAATTCTCTCCAGATCATACAAATCACTTTAAACTGGTTAGGGAAGAAGCCCCCCAAATAGGTTTCTGCAAAAAAATTAAGTATAAAAGTTTCACTTGTTTATTTGCCTATGAAAAACAAAAGTCTAACATGCAATAGTTTCCAGGTTAATAATGAACATTTCTAAGGACTTGTAGTAAAAAAATTGATCTTTCTTTGGAAAGGAAAAAAAAGAGGACACCTACACATCAAATAAATGTATAAACCAAATGCTGGCTTACAGACTTCTTAAAGGTGGACTAGCAGCACTGCCCAAAAAATAAAATAAAAAGAGGAGAACATCTCTTAAATATCATGTAGTCATTTAGCTGGAGTGCAAAAAATAAATACAAGTGTTAAAACGATATATATTAACAGCCACAAAGAGACACTTGGAAGTGGCATCCACAACATCGAGTATTGTTTTGAATGCACAATACCAGATGATTTTGGAACAGAAAAGATGAAGTTGCTGTTACAGGAGAAAATATTCTCCATTTTGCTTCATCATTTCCAGTCTGCTGGGTGTTTAGATGGTATTGCTGTTGGGGTTTTAATTTTTTTTTTTTTATTTTTTTTTTTCTTTCAAAATTATTTTATATTGTATTCTAAATCCAAACCAGTGAAGCAAAGCCTGGGAAGTAGTAATTTCTTTGAATCCTAATACAGTCTGTCTTCTTAATGAGCCTACTGCACTGCCCTGAAAACAGTCCTTTACAAATAAACATGCTGGAAGTGATTTAGCCACAATGTCCAGACTGTGTAAACATCTAATTATTACAATAAAATTGTCAATAAATATACATTACTGCTCCCTTTTCAAACGTTAAACCAACTTTCTCTTTGCTTGATAAAAAGGTATAAATTCTATTTTTATGTCTCGGCGGGTTTTGTTTTCATTACCCTGCTTGCTGCTCTCCAGACAAAAGAACGCAGACTAATGTCTGAGTTATTCCTGGATGGTGAAGACTCCTACAGTTGTTTATTAACATAAAGTGCAATGTTTCCTTTCACAGCAAAACGAACTCCAAGCTTTCACAATCTGATGTTTAGTCACAGCATCTCCCCCCCTCCCCACCAAAAAACAAAGCTATAAAATCTCTTCTTGCAGTGGCTGTAACTGTGGCATAGGCACAGCATAGAAACGCACTTATGGAAGGAGGAGAGGACATAACGCTGCTTTAGGACTCAGAAAGAAGATAGGAAACCACAATAATTTCCTCAAAAATATGAACCTGTGCTTTTCAAATTATAGCATCGTGTTGACCATAAATGTGGCATCAGCTCCCCCCCCCCACCTCCCCCATACATCGCCCCTTTTCACATTTCTTATATAACTGGAACATTAACATTAGAAAAGCAGAGCGATATTGAATCCTAATGAGGTCTGGCCTATATGCTCCGGCAGGAGAAGAATGAGGATAATTCATTTGTATGCCGCAAAGCATTCTCAACTCCATGAGCATCCCTGTGGCTTCGGCTTGTGGTGCTGATCATCTGTTCCTACTTTAGGGGGTTTCATTGCTCTGAGCAGCATCTGAGCTGGGGAAAAAATAGTTAACCGCTTTACTGCTAGCTTTTGTTATATAATGACAATTTAATACGGTGGCTATTTTTTTGTTAACCTGCTTTAAAAAGGTCTTTCAAATGGTTAAATTAATCTTCTGATTAGCTGTGCCTGCCAGGTAAAATATAAGGAGGAAAATGATGTGGAACACAGCAGTGTAAAATGCGTTAGCCAGTCCTGGTAAACACGTCTATTTTAAATAATCAATGTAACGACAGGCAGCCATTTGCTCGGAAAATATTTTTTTAAAAATACATTTTATTCTATTTTACTGCTTGCAATCACACTGCTTTTTTTATTCCCCCCCTTTTTTTTAACACTGAAGATAGTCAGCTGAGCGACATGTTATTTAAAAAAAGAAAACAGAAATGTTTACCAAAATCAAGGTATAAAAGATCCGTGCAAATTGCCATGTAAAATGATCTGCACAAAAAGGCATCGGGGAAGAGGGGGAAGGCTGTGCCAAACAGATGGCACACCCTGCTGTGTTTTTGATTGAAAAAGAAAGGTAACATTTGCAGCCACGTCAAAGAGACAGTGATCAGCTAAACAAATTGGTCTCCGAAGTGCACCATTGCTGGAGCAAACCCTGCTGCAGGGTACGAGCGAGGTTGTATTTCACAATAATGCCGGGTGTGCGTCGCAGCTCTCCGAAGTGAAGGGAGATGTCCCCCTTTCATCTCTCCAAGGCGAGCAAAAGCCTTTGTTGAGATACCCTGCAATGTGCTCTG
>VRYO01002734.1:33656272-33746272 GCA_009812075.1 Sialia sialis | reverse complement strand
CCACATGGAAACCAGTTACTTGCAGTCAATATAATATTCCCTTAATGATGTTAAACAGCCATGTGGATTCCAAGTTTAATGTAAAAATCCTATCTTCAAACAACCAGAGTTATCTACAAATTAAGTTGCCAGAAGCGAAATTTATTTTTCTTGTTATATATTGAGAAATATATTACTTGGAACAGTATAAAATCAGGGATTTTTTTGTTGTTGTTTTGTTTTTAACCATTACAGTTTATTATTATTTGGGAAACATTAAAACAAACCATGGTCAACAGTTCTTGTGGAAGATGGGAGCACACTGTGAAGCAGAGCATTAAAGGATGCTCAGTGTGGAGGGTGTGTGGTAGGTCCTGTCATCACATAAATTCAGTGGACATTAACACAGCAAGTAATTTCCCATATGCAAAAAGAGCTAAAGCTGTTTTAAGAGCAATAAAGAGAAAGTAACTAATTTTGTTGACCTGCACTATTTATGAGTATTAAGTGATACAATGGTATTCTTGCCTCACTAGTAAGGGCCTCATGTCTTGGGTGTACTTCTGTACTTAGGTTCCCTAAATCCTGCACTGGTCCCTCCAGTAGCATCAAGCAGCAGCTCAGATCTTGCTTAGAGGTTTTGGGAACTGACCCACCAACCCAGGGTGGCATTAGAAGTATTTGTGTTCCTTCTGCTTACTAGGGTCAATTCTTGGTCCATGGGGGAGACAGCACAGGATCTGCATGATGGCTGCTCAAGGTGTTGTCACTAAACTGAGGACACCTGAGTGACTCACTCACTGATAGCTCACTCCAGTGCTTTGATGAGACAGACTGGCTGGCACCTTGGAAAGCAAGCCTGAATTTTTGATTTGCCCCTTGCACATGAGGTTTCAAAGGCATTTCTGGAGAAATCAGTCACTACCTCAGAACAAGCCTTTTTAAATTTTTTTTTTTTAGGTGGAGAGATAAATTTATAATTTTTACAAAAAAGGTGCTCTGGCTTCTGCTGAACATTCCAGAATTCTCTTGGTGGCTCCAGAAGTGGCACTGATACAAGCACCTGTTGCAGTGGAGGTTTGTGCAACACACCCCACCTCAATTCACAACCTTTGAGGATGACCTGTAAGGACTGGTGCTTTGGGCGAGGAGGAGGAAGAAATACCAAAATGGGGTTTCTTATGCTGTCCTTAGGCTTAAGCATGTTGCTGATAAGCTGACTGTTATTTTTTAATACTAGATGACTAGAGACCAAGGAGTTGTGATGACCTCAGTGATCTGGTGCAGTCTGTGGCTGCAAGGTCTGTGGGATGGTGGCAGCCTGCCAGCTCCCTGCACATCATTTGCAGTTTGCTGTTTCTGACCAGTGTTTGTTATTGTAAAAGAGTGACACTGCCTATAACTCATCCCTAAGCCTCACCTCGTGGGTGTTGGAAGAGCAGTGGGTACGTGCTTGTGCACACAAAGGCGTCCCCACAGGCACGTGCCCACCTACGCTACCTGCAAAGGACTTGTCACCGCCGTGGCTTTCCTGGGTGTGATTGACGATAATTAGGTTTCAGCTGCCTTCTGATGCAGAAATACACGGCTCCACAGCATGGCCAGCTCTGCCTCTGCAGCGGTGCCTCTGGAACGACATTGATTCCACACTTGTACATTTTTAAAAGGTCGTGGCAGTAATTCTGCCTGAATTGTGCGAAGTGAA
Organism: Sialia sialis; assembly: GCA_009812075.1. Classification (NCBI taxonomy): domain Eukaryota; kingdom Metazoa; phylum Chordata; class Aves; order Passeriformes; family Turdidae; genus Sialia; species Sialia sialis. Next base: position 33,744,588 of record VRYO01002734.1, on the reverse strand, counting down.
AATAGTTTGCAGAAGTAATACGGTTCCTGCTCACTTCCAGAGTAAACAAAAGACAGTGGTTTTTATTATTGGTTTTAGCATATTTTAATTACATCTATTTGCCTCGCTCTCACATCGTATCAATGAATTCCTTGTGAAGTTGTAGGGCAAGTGACCTTCAACATTATATGACTCTTGGTTCTGTGCAGAGATATTTTATTTTTCTATTATGTAAGATGTGATGGAAGTACTTATCATAATATGGTGCTCACATTAAAAATTAAAAGCATAAGATTAAAAATTACCTTTTTCCCCTAGTCCTGTCATATATCTGTCCATTTTAATAAGACAAACATATCTACAGCTCTATGACTATGGTATTAAATGTACTTACTTTTTGTAAAATATCATTGTAGTTGCACAAATAGCCTTCCCTGGCTTGACTGGGAACATATTGTACCCAACAATTCATTTGACTAACAGGCTATATAATGCAATGAGTGAACTTACTAGAATACATAGCTACTGCAGCCCAAGTGCCCTAGAAAGATGATAGAAAGCTATGGATGCTATGGCACAAATTATTTTAATAGCTGCACTCCAATTAGTGACTTTGTATTCTGTCTGGTTTACGGGACTTAAAACCAGGGCTAAACTCAAGAAGGAGAAAGAGAAGGTGAGATTTTGTTCATGGAACCTTCCTATCTTCTTATAGTGTTTTTTATTCCTGTACTTGCTTTGTTTTAAATAATTTTACTCTGTCAATCACATGTACATCAAGAGAGAACTTAGATTTTCTACCAACACAGCTTTGTGCCTCTAGATGGATCCACTGAAGGATAGAGCTGAATGTTCCCACCCTACAGCTTGGGTTTTACCAGGGAGATGTCCTCTGTATGAGTACATGGCAAAAGATTTCCCCCAGCTCATCTTTAGCATTAATGGTGATATATGCAGAGGTGGAAACTTAAATGTACTATGTTCCCATGTGCATCTACTCAGTCCCACTACAGGTACCATAATTCACTCCACAATTGATTGTTAATTTACTTTAACACACGTCTGGACCTAATGAATAGTGAGAAAGTAAGCATGTGATAGGCTATCCAACCTTCTTCATATAGATGAAGAAATACTACAGAGCTGAAATCCACTTGTTCTCCCTGAACACAATGCTGTATTCTGTTTTTCTATTCATTGTGTTGGAAATTTGTCAGCCAAATGGGACACTTGGTAAGATGTTTTCCTTTTAAAGTGCTTAATGGGAATAGGTATAACATTGATCCAAAATCTAGTCTAATGTTTCATATGGTGGGATCTGGAATTGTGTAGTTAGCTGCATAGAAGTTAAGTGGTCTTGTGTTCTTCTCATTATTTTAGACTGAATTTTGCCAACCTGACATTCAGCCTACTTTATATATGGAATAAAATCAGTGGGCAGTTTGGCCTCCAAATTCCAAGGTCATATTGTTTTTTCATACAGTGTAAAGTGGACATGGAAAGTAGGCAGAACACACAGACAAGCTTTTATCTTCTTTCTCTCTTTCCCCGAAGTGGAAGGGCTGTGGCAGTGGGAATTAAATAGCTGCACTAGGATACACCCAATGGCTCTCAGGCTAGTAACATGTTTTTTGACAAGTGAGACATTGATAGAATGAGATCCATGCAGATATACAGTGATTCTTCCCTAAAATATTCCCTGGCAGCCACTAATTTTCAGGTCAAGTGCTTCTTAAGCAGAAGCGATGACTCTATATTTAGTACCACTGATGGATTTTTCTTCCCTGGAAGGATAAAGTGAACTCAGTTATTCAGTATGATGGGTAGGAAACTTTGGAAACAGTTCACAGTGTGAACATTCATGATCAGTCTTATGAGCTCTTGAATGTTGGAGGTTTGAGTCAAACCAGGCTGATACTAGGTTTGGTTTGGCCACAGCCATACACCAGTCAGAAAAAATTGCGTTTAAAGACCAAGAGCCAGATGGGTACCAAAATGCCCAGTCAATAAAATCCCTTCTCTGAGAGAAATGGGGAAATGGTGAGGTGCATTTTTCAGACTTTGGAATACGTCTTTACTGAACTGAATTGTGATGTGATGAACATCTGCCGTGTATATAAACCTGGGTATGACACCAGGTTGGCATTTCTGCTACTGCTTAAATAAGGGTTAGCCCTGATTTCTTCTGTCTCATAGTGCTGTTTAGGAAAAGTACCATTTTCCCTAGAACTGTTTAAAGCTGTAAAACTGAAACTAACTAAACTGCTAAATGCTGAGTTAGAGGACAATGGCACAAGATGAAGACTTGTAAAATCAGTGAAGCCTTGCAAGGCACCCATAAAACACCCTGCACAGAACAAATTCCTTGAGAGTGTAGAGAGTCACAGGAACCCCCTTGAATCATGAAATGCTTTTAAAAAGCCTTTTGTTACTCCATGTGATCATGTCCCACCTACAAGCCCAGGATGGACAGTGTATAGCTCAGACAATGCACCCACAGCCCTGAACACACATTGATTTATGTTGCTGCAGCTCAGTGCTTATAGCCCAGGCTTTTCCCTGCCCCTTTGTGTTACATCCAGGTGCTGGGTTTCCTCTGAGAAGAATTGCATTTGTTGCAACAAAAGCTATCAATCTGTGACATTGTTTATAATGGGGAGAAAAAGTCAACATCAGAAATCTTTCCTGTGCCATATATTACCTTTGAGATTTATCACAGCTGGGATTTCTCTGAGGGTTGACTGTAAGAGGAGAGAATCAGCTGGCTTTTTGTTTGTTTGTTCGGTTTATTTTTATTTGTTTGTTTTTGTTTGTTGGTTCTCTGTGTATGAAAAGGCTCTAATAATCACCAATGCAGGCCAGTACAATAATTAAAGAAAGACCCTTAGCCTGCTTGCTATAACCATCTTTTGAAGTGGTGTTTTCCTCCCTGGTTAATAGAGGGGCACTGGTGCTGCTGGAAGAAAGAAGTCAGAAGTTTAGTGCATGCTGGTTGTGTACTTAGTGAACTTCTGCTGCAGAGAAATGTCAAGGTCAGAACATGATTGAAGAACCTTCTTCCTCTCTTGAAGTCACTGTTCCTGTATGATATTGTTTTCCACTGTAGAAGGTTCTCTTAAAAATGAGGTTGAGATCCCTAAAGAAATTGCTTCAATCAGCAACAGTGCTTAATGACTGTTAATGGGAAGTGAAGATAGGATAGTAAGTGTTACTTTGATTAATAAGAGAACTGCAGAGAATTTAAATTGTGCCACTGATGGATTATTTTCTTCAAGCTTGATAAGCGCTTCTCATTTGTTCTTAAATTTGGTCAATACTGTTAAAGACAGCAAAATGAAGTATAATTAATTCTATTACTGCTACTCAGACCCAGAGTTACTGGGAAACAGATTGCGATGCAGACAACAATGTTAGGTAACACTTTTGACAGGTTTATCATATGAGGACCTGTCAACCCTCAAAAGTAAAGAAAATTTTCACCTCTGTGGTTGGAAACTGCCCAGCACCAGCTGCTTTTCTTAGTATGTGTCAGTCTATTTGACTCGGCTGCAGAAATGTTTGCAGAAAAGAAAGCAGATGATTCTGAAATATGCAGACAAGCAAGCAGCTCCAGCTACTCCCTCACCTGATATATGGGGATAATATTGTTGGATTTTGGGGATATCACTACAGGTACTGACTTTGCAAAAGTAGCTTTGTTACAAAAGTAGCTGGGATTTTTTGAGCTCAGTACTGCAGTATTGAGCCCTGTGAAAATTTAAGGTATTAGAAGACTTCAGAGGGAAGGGCGAGATGCATTTTTTCCACTCCAAGATAATATAACAGTTAGTTGCAGACCCTGTGTCTTTTGAAATTAACCCCTCCATACACTTTTAGGATCCAGACATTATCCCAACACTATTTTCCCAAAAATACTTTTTGTTCCATAATCACGTGTGTTTCTTACCAGTCTTGAAGTCCAGCATGTGTATACACTATGGATTCATATGGCTTGTTTAATAAATAATGACATTATAGCAGCACCAGACACTACATCTAGGCCCTAGTTATGTCAGAGATTTGCAAACATTATAGTCTTTCCTCAGAACAGCTCTCACACGTGTCCTGAAGGGAAGCTTTCCTTGCCTTGGATCAGTGAGTCACTGACATCTGCAGAGGTTTCTCTCTGATCACGTGCATTTGTGCATCTCTTAGCACAGTGGGATGTGATCCTACCAAGGCTGGAAAGTGTTGATTGTAGCTCTTTAATGAGAAGGTGGCACGGCATTTGTGCTGGTGTTCATTTAAGTTATCATTATGCAGGATACCTATTTGCATGATACAATAAGCAGGGAAAATATACTGAGAAAGGCAGTTTATTCAGGGACCTTTGTGTCACTTCTGAAATCAGATTTTAGCAGAAGGTGATCAGCAGCTCATCCATTCTGCCTTCGCAGAAGAAATCCAGGCTAAGTGCAAAGGAATAGGGAAAATGTTCCCTGCTTTCATTAGCAGCAGCTGCAATTACCACTTAATTTAACAGACTCTGCCTACTTCAAAGTCCATGCTTCTCCAATCCTGACTGCAGAAAGTCATTGTGTGAGTTATTTCAAATTAATTTGAAACCAGAGTGTGTTGGCTAATAGTATAGTTATAAAATCAGTGAAGGTCTAATTCTGTTATTAAAAATGTAAAGCTTATGTATTATGAATGAAGAGTTCATTCTCTTCCAAGGATATTCCATAAACATAATTTCTAAAAGTATTGCAAACACAGAAAATGTATTTCAGGCATGAATTTCGGGGCAATGATCTGTACTCTAGAGTGAAAAAATACATTAAAAGACTAGGGTGGAAGGTCATGTTTAAAACTTAGAAGCAGAGAACAAAAACCAGTGACAATTCCTTTGCCTCTGAAAGCCCCTGTTTATAGCTCTGCTGACATTTCTTGCAGCAAAGGGAGCAACTGGAACATCTTTCATACACTTGACTTGTTTGCAAATGCTTGAGGGTGGCTCATAGGGAATGTGGTAGCCTGACTGAATCATTCCTTCATTGATACTTTTTTGTAGATAACCAGGCTAAACATTGACCCTAATTACCAGGCACCCTTTATTTCTACAGGGAACAATGTCAAGGGTGTCACAACCCTGGCGAGTAAAGTGATGGCACCCAGCATATAAAAAATAGCTGTGTCAGAATGCTGATGGTCTTTGTTCCCAAGGCAGCAGCAGAGTGGTGTGTGTGTATCCAGGACACACAATGCATTACACAGGTTTTAAGGAGAACACAATTAGTTCCAACCAGAAGCCTTGTGCATCATTCCTCTTTTTACAGAGAACCATTTGTCTAGATGGGCCAGCAAGTTTTTGAAAGATAACAGCTGGCATCGTATATTGCATCTAATGCACCAAAGACAAAGAAACTTTAAATTTTGTGTGTAATTTGTTGAACTAACCAGTGATTTGAAGCCAAATAAACCTTTCTCCTTTCCAAATTTTTCTGTTATTCCGTTTTAGTATCTGTCATCTTGATACAAATCCCCACACATGCCTGTAAGTGTGTGTATTTGTTTGTTGCCACTGTTTTGTTTTAGAGCACGATGGAAATGATGCTGGATAACTTGTCTGCAAAGTTGATTCACGAGGGAAGAAAGGTAGGTTTTATATTCCCCTTTACAACTACTGTCCTCCAGAATTAAGGGAGGATATTTGAAGGATTGTGGTGCTGTAAATGTACTTTTCTGAAGGTACTTTAATAGTGTCTGGTTTGCCATAAGCTAAGGCTTTGATAATGAAAGAGAGCCTCACATGCAGAGAGGGCCCTGATTAAGAGAGGAGTACTGTTTGTTACAGTTATGTGGGTACTTGACTATCATGTAAGTTTATTAAATCATATAAAATTTCAATTTACACCACAGTATTCTATGAAATATGGAGCACACAAAGCTAATAAGTATGCCGTTTTCTTTCATATATGAATTGTTTTTGGTTGTGTTAAAGCTGCCATTTTCAGGAGCAAGATTATTTATGCTAGAGTAGTAATTTCCCATCTCACAGTTAAATTTTGTGGAAGTTAATTACAGATTGAAATAAAATGAATGTGGTATAAAAGCTAGTAAAGTGCCAATATAGTGTTATATATTGTTGGGATGGAGAGGATATATGTGTGTCTTTATATAGTACAGATGTTTGTACTCATATTTGAGTCTCTGTTCATTGTGAACATAATTTTTTGGAAATGGAATAACACTGTCCTGATACAGCGTGTCTGGGCTTTGTTCTGTTGCAGGGAGGTGAAGTTACTTGTTTTTAGGCCTTGTTTTCCATCATCCTTCTAATATGCATAATGGATTATAGTGGATTCCGCAGTGTTTGCAAAGTCAAGATGCAAAGTCAGGCAAAGTTCTTTTTTCCCATTGGTATCAAATCATAGGATCTGTACTTTTCTAAGTGTTCTCAGTTAAATGAGGTTGGTGCTATACCAGTTTATTTTCTGTTGTTTCACCCTACCTGTTTTTTAGGAGATCATAGCTTATTTCTTCTTAGCATATCAGAAAACATTCAGGACATGCCTGAAGCTTGTGCTACTGTACCATACAGATTGCTGAGTGGGCTATTAATTTTGGTGGAATTGTACTTCTAGACTTTGCATCCTGAGGAATAAAATACCTTTATTTCTTCTTTGCCAGGTGACCAATCTGAGTTTCAACTTCTCCTGCCTGCCCCTTCCTGGCTTCTATTGTCATTGTGCTTTACCATCATACACAAGGCTTGGCAGGAATATCCCATTAGTGAGTGGTACTGTCCTGCAAATGTGTAGTCAAGAACTAGGAAAGGAGTAAAGCATCCTCTTTAGAGTAAAAATGAGTTAAAATAAACAGAGAGGGTGACAGTTTCATGAAAGGAATGTTTGGAAACGCTATTTTAAGGTAGGGGAAAGCTGGACTGGACTTGAGTGAAGAAAGGCATTGTCAGCACTCTTGGACATGATTCTTTACTTCAGTTGCTTTCAGCAGAGTTCTGGCATCTGTTGGGTTGAAGCTCTGGCCCCACACTGGAGGATGGAGAAGAAAAAACCATGAAGAAAAGATGGTCAAAATTTCAAGAGCAGTTGGGTGATTTTTCTGTCACACTGTAAGAATTCAGCAGATGGGAGAAACTACAGAGCAGCGGAAGTTTCTCTCCCTCTCCTGTTGTCCCATGTGTGCAGCCCTCACCTGCTGGTCCTTCTTTTTCCTTCTTCTGCTGGCACCATCGCTTACTTGTAGGGAAACTGGGACTTTGTGTTAGAACTCAAGATTTTATAGCTTCCTAAGCCCTGCAGACATGCAGAGCACAAATTATCATCAGGATAGGGAAACAGAAATCCCTGTCATTTGGATGTTGCACAGTCACTCTTGCTGGAGAGATCATTTTCTTGCTGCTTTATTGCCAGTCCTGCCCTTAGCTATGTAAGACACTCTAACCTTGCTTTTAAACTGATGAGGGTGCAGTGGGACAGCTCAGGACACATCACACAGTTTCCAAAGGGCTTTAGCCTGTCGTTTATGGCTTGTGCTTCATAAAGAATATCTCTTTCTGTGTAGCCTGGCCACCATTTTGGAGCAGGCTTGAGAATGTTATCACGATTGGCTTGCTAGGTGAAAGGCTTTTCTATTTAGCTTTTAATAGAGCAAAAGTGACTCTAAATTTGTTAATATTCTTTAGGTTATATAGGACAAATTACAGATAAGTGAATAAGTAATGAAATTTGTAATGAGAATTTCTCAAGTATGAAATGTTGGCGCAAATTAATTGCGGGATTTTACAGCTATTATAGTTTATATCATAAATGCAAAAATGACTAGGGCTTTTTAATTACAGCAGGAATACACTAAATTTTTATGGAGTGCCATTTTGTTAAAGAGGTACTTTAAGCGTTAAGAGCAAATGCCGTCCGTAACAGTGAGACCAGATATCTGTGCCACATCAAATAAATATGTTATGGCTATGAAATTGTTCCTCAGATACTGTACCTGACACAAAGACTAATGAGAAGTCTCTTTGCACACCTTCAGTTTACCGTGCCTTTTTCTGCTGGTCATTCTTTTTCTTAATTACTGTATGTTTGCACAGAGTCAGAGCAAATCCCTTGGAAAAATATACAGGGCTTTTTAAGTTAGCCTTCAAAGCAGCACTGTGAATAGCAAAATGTTGGTGTCTCAGTAGAAGTTAATATTATTGTGGAGAGGAGGAGGGAGGATGGCTGGATGCTAATTCTTATTAAATATTTGATGTGCAGAGAAATCTAATACAGTGGAAACTCAAAGAAATCTCATTACTTGGTGGAATACATTGCATACTAAGATAGAGATGACTCAGACTCGAAAACTAGCAGGCAGATTTAGAAAGGAAGCACATCTGAAGCAATGTCCTGCTGTTCTTTTCCATTTAAATAAGAAATCTACATATCGTCTGCTACCTTGCTTATCTGGACCATTCTCAGAGCCAAGAATATGTTTTTAAAATGTCATTGTATGCTATATTCCTCCCTGGTGATGTTTTAAGCTTTCCCCTTCCCCTTTTCACTCTGCTGCTCTCACAGCTGGCTGGTTGGACAGAGGCAGGTGCCACAGATACTCCTCTGCTTGCACATAGCTCCGAGGGTCCCCCTGAGCCTCTCCTTCCCCAGCCAATAAATATGTTCCACTCTGAGGCTGATGGCTTTGCTTAAGCACGTGAGACTGCAAACTCACATCCTTTTTTCAGTGCCTCTTCAAACACACACCGTGTCACAGACTGCTTCCCCAGTTAAGGTCTCTAATCCATCACTCACAATTCCTTAAGGGGATTAATTAATTTTAAAAATGGTTGTGTTTCTAGGTATGCTAAACGTCCTCCCTCAAGGACAAATGCTCATCTCTTCATTTGCACATCTCTCTTGATTTGTCTTATTGGAGTGGCTGGTATTATTCCTGGTATTATACGATCCCAAACCCATGCTTGGGAGGAATTGTAAATGAACTGATCATCAGAGAGCTCACTCATAATTAGCTCGTACTCTTTTCCTGAAGGTGAGGCTTGCTGGAGTGGATGTGGCATGCAAATATGCTGCTGTGGCATTCAGGGGTGGGAAGGAAAGTTTTGGAAAAGATGCTCTGACAAGGCACTGAGCTGGCACTTAGGAGTGCTGGATTTCACCTTTCACTCTGGCACTGGCTGGACTAATATGTCCTTTTTGACCTCACAACTAGTTTCATTATCTGCAGGTTTTTAATGCGATTCGCTTTGGCATCTGCATCCCAAAACTGTGATAGAAACACTGACACAATGACTGGCTGTCAGTGTGCTTCTGTCCCTGAGACATGTTCAAAGGAAGTTTTCTCCCATGTCTGGATCACCACACCACCTTAGTGCGTGTTGGTTGCAGGCTGGCAGCTGGAAAACATTTCCTTTGCCAAATCAAGGCTTTGACCTGAGTTTTTACTCATCCTTCTGCCTTCTAGGCTGAGAAATCTATCACCAAGAAAGTACAAACAAGTCTACTTTTGCATTGGAATGCTTCAAGACTCCCAGTGGGATGGGAAGCTGAGATAAATGTATACAAGTTTAACTTGGTGAAAATAGGGCAAGAAAATCTACCCGGGGGGGTGGGGGGGCGGAAAGAGATGAACATCTGTGTCCTAAGCATCACAGAGTTTCAGGGAACTCTGTATGGTCACTTTTGACACAGAGGAGTATTCCTATGCCTCTAGGATTGCTAGCACATCCAGTCACCCAGATGTTCATCAGTTGCCTACTGGTGCTCTGGCCTGACCAGTTTGGTCAGCCAAACTGGGGCTGAACAGCCGGTGTTTGTTCCAGCTGATCCTTGTCCTATCCCCCGTTTCTGGGAATTGTGCAGGAGCTACAGTCTCTGTTAACTCCCCATCCTATTTCCACAATGTGGATTGGATAAATGCTGCTCATTCCATTTCTCCTGCCTTATCAATCTCATTCCTGCATTCTTTTTTCAAGGCTTGGTGACAAACTCCCAGACTTGCTTGTTTTGTGCTTGTGTAAACAACTCAAGTTTATTTAATTCTCACCCCTAAAGTTATTTGTCTGGAAGGTTTTTTTCATCAATATGTCATTGTTTCCCTAACTGAATTTCCTGTAACCATCCCTCACCTTCTCTCTTTGTTCCTGGTTCCTTAATTGCAAAACAAAACCAAAACCAAACAAACAACAACAACAAAATGGAAAAGAAAAAGAAGGAAAAAAAAGAAAACAAAATCACATAAATCATATTAAGTCTTGATTATCTCCCAATAGAGTGTAAAGAAGGGCTGGGGTGTAAAGAACAGCTGAAGTTGCTGGAGGGGTGACCAGTGCCTCTGACTGATTGTGGTCTGGGCTGGCTACACTGGGCAGCCAGGCAGGTTGTACCTGCTTCAAAGAAGTCCTATGAAACATCTCTCCTCTGCTCTTTTCTGCAGTGTGAGATGTGATATGACAATAAGATCCTGCAACAACAGGGCTAGGATTAACCTAGCTGAGTAAGATAAAGAAGCTAAGCAATAGAGAACAACTAAACAGAAGCCACACCAAGATTACATTTGTGTATGCACTTACCATTGCTGGAAAAATGTACCTCATCAGACAACTCCTGAAGGATCTTGCTCCTCTCCATATGGGTACAAGAAAAAAAATACATGTTCTCGCAAATTACATTAAAATAGGAAGAAGAGATGTTTGCTGAAACGCTCCCTTTGTAAATGAAGGGCTTTATGTTTACACAAAAACCACTCTTGGAAAAAGTAATTTTGCTAATGAGATATTCCAGTATCTCATGGGGAGATATTCATTGCTAAGGCACTGTTTCAGATCCAGCACAGAGCTACAATAAAATGCAATAGCAGCTATCTCAAAGGAGTTAATGGCTGAGCTAGCTCTCCACTAGCAGTCTGTGCAGCACACCCAGCACACAAGGTGACAGGGATGCACAGTGTCAAAATCACCAGTGGTGCTGCACGAGCAGTTCAAGCCACGAGAAGTGAGACCTCAGTGCTCACCCACAGAAATTAGGTGCTGTTGCTGAAAGCCCAGGGTGTTATGCAGGTATCTCTGCTTTTGTATCTGAAGCAGCTACCAGACTTGCTGCTAATGAGGGAGATGACATCTCCCGGAGGCCTCTAATTGCCAGCAGATTTTCCTCAGGAGCTGTGGGATCATCCAGCTACTTATAACAGACTGGATGGCCTTTCATGTACCAGACCCATCAGTGGGTGGCTCTGCTGACTTGCACAGGTGTTGTGATGAATGTGAGAGGATTTTAGGACAGCAATCCTAGTCTCAGACTCACTTGATTTCCTTGCTTTGGCTACCTTTGCTCGCACAAATCCTTGAAACTTTAGCTAGAGTTGTTTGATCAGACTGACCCCTTTCCTGGCTGGCCTTGGCTGGCCACATTAGAGAAGTTCAGGACCAAGTAGATTTGGCCATTTAGCAGTTGAGTTCCAGGACAGGCTTCCAGTATATGGAGAAGAGAAACATTTGTTCTGCTGCTGCCTTGCTGAGCTGTTCTGTGGAGAACACTCTCAACAGCTGCTGGTGTCTTTCATAGGTACCAATTAAATTTTTATATGATGTTTTATAACCATAAATATACTCTACAGACTTGCACATAATTCCTCTGCTACTTTAACTGCTTTTCAAAGCCCTTTTCAGCAGGCTTATCTTTGTTTTGCTTGTGCTGATTAAAAGGCAAGATATATTTTTAATAGGGTAAGTAGTACCAGAGAGCACACTTCACATAAAAGAAAGAGAAATGCAGTCAAACCTTTGTTATCCAAGTTGAGTCAAAGACATTGAATTAATTCAGCTAACCGAGGTTTCAAATAATTAATGGGATTTTCAGGCTACTGAATACATCAGGGACTCTGGGTTTGTTCTGGGCAAACAAGATTTTTTAATGATCAAACCTCTGGTTGCAGGTAAGAAAGCAGCAAGCGAGAAGATCCTCTGCAAAAACATTAGAAGGCTAAACATCAGAATTTGAAATGAAAGACTTCTCTAGAAGTGTTTCTGAGACTCAATGAGCCAAAACTAGCGAGAAAACAGTCAAAAAAGAGCAGTGCCATCCATCTGGGCAGACCTCATCCTGAATCTACCAGCATGACTGAATAGTTCCACAGAGATGCTGGTTTCTTGTAAAGACTGTTCCGCTTTTTTCACTCCTTTTTTTCTTTTCCCTTGTGCCGCTTATTCCTCTCCCTGGACTGTTTTTCCCCCACAAATAACTCTTAATTGTTTGTTTTCCCTGCAAACAGTGAAGAGAGCCATATTGCACCATAAAAGTAATGTCATGTGGATTCCCATCTCATCAACTCTCCATGACTTCTGAGTCATGCCTGGGTAGTTTTCAAGTGCGACTACAAAATTAGAAGACATTTCACACAAGTCCTGATGATTTATGGGAAAGAGGGTGCATTTTTCCATATGAAATAGGCACTCTATGATCAAGGGGTTTTGGGGAGACCTCCATACATTGGAGGCTGGAGATTGGAGGAGATCTGGAGCTGATCATGACTGCCAAGGAGGACACAGACCTGATGCACTGTTTTGGGAAGGGTATGGAATCACCTTTCTGCCAGTCCATCAGTGGAGGGTGGTCACAACAACTTACCAAGAGACTGCAGTGGACTGGAAAGGCAAAGATGGTTGTGCCAGTAGGAGCAGCTGATGTGTAGAGATGAACTGCATCAGGGTGAGGAAATCATTGGTTCCAAAATGATAAAGTGGTCTTTAATTGTCCACATCTCAATGCCTAGGGGAGTACTGCCAGGGAAAGTAGAACAGACGGAAATGCTGCTGACATTATAATAATGTGCTGCATGTGAAACCACTGCAGAAATAGTTAAGTGATGCCTTTGCCAAGGCCACAGAGTGAAATGTTACTACACCATGGGGTGGATTAAAATATGCATTTTCTCCTAATTGAGCACAGCGGACTCAGCTGGAGGTCCTGTCAGGAGAAGAGGAATAATTTGTCACAGCAAGAAATGTATAACTTGACAGAGCATCTATTAGACAGTACAGTAAAAAATAAAGTAGGACTTGTACAGCTTTTCTTTATGCTCTAAACTCTTTGGCATAGGCACCCACATGCTGTAAGTACGTTTAGACTTGTTGGCAGTGGACCAGCCTGGTTGTATCAGGCTTGCTAAGCTCATGGCTATGATGACATGATGACAAGAAGGTTAAAATCTTTCTGGTTAGATCGGGTGATGCTCAGAAGCTCAAACTTTTGTTCTGGTCACTGAATTGCAGCACTTCACAGAATCCCAAGCCAAATCTAGGGGTCATCTCCCAGGACTGTATGCCACAGAAGCTATCTGTCACATCCATCCATGAGGCTGTGTGGCAGCTAAAACCAAGTAACTTCTATTCAGGCACATGCTCTTTATCTCCCTGAAAGGAAGAGCTCTGACTGACAGGGTAATTCATCATTTACCTGATACACGAAGAAGTCGCCTGGAGGAACAGAGCCACACACATTATTTTCACACTGGGGGAAGCGTATGCCCTGTGTGACATCCAATGTTTTTAAAAGTTTCTGTAACCCCAAAAAAGAAATTATGGGTTCTCTAGGGAGGTCTTATTGGGAATATTTGTCACATACCATAGCACATTGCAGTGACACAATGGGCAGCCATTTCCAGCCATTTCCACATGTAGCTGTGGTAGGAGGAACAAATAGACTGGGGAAACCCCAGTGACACTGGGAGATAGCAATGGAGAGATCAAAGGGCTGGTAAAGGATTGCAAAGAATCACCATGCCTTGCATCAATAGTGCAGATCACTGCTGCCCACATAATTTGCATTTTGGTGGGATCACAGGGCCACTCTCAGCTCTGGGATACTGCCCGAGTTGTGCTGTCTCTTCCTGTTAGCATGATATTTGTTCTGCAAAGGCCAAATACCTCCCATTAAGATTCTATTATTTGAAGCCCCATCCAACCTGGCCTTGAACATTTCCAGGAATGAAGCATCCACAGATTCTCTGGGCAACCTACTCCAGTGCCTTACCACCCTCACAGTAAGCGTTTCTTTCTAATATCTAATCTAAACCTACCCTCTTTCAACTTAAAGCCGTTACCCTTTGTCCTATCACTACATGCCTTTACTGAGATAATCCATTCATACATTTCTTCACATTTCTTTACCTGTGTTTTGTTCCTCACCCACTTCTGCCATTATGGAATATATATATAAAAGCTTATGCACTTCCTGTAGTCAAAATTAGTTTGATATGGTCAGACAGTTTATGGTGCTGTTGACATCTGGAGAAGTAAATGCCCAGTCTGGAGATGTGGAGCTAAGCACTTCCTCACATTCAATGCCAGATATGCTTCACTCATTTGCAGTGACATGGGACAGGGTAGGCTCACAGACTGCACAGATCTTTCCACCATAAACCAGCTGCAGTCTTTCTTGGAAGTGGATATGCTGCTTTTTGCTGAGCAGGTCTTGGTAAAAATTTAGTTGCATTGGAATTGCTGAAATAGAGGGCCCGTGAAAAACACCCTAACAGCAATATTTGTATTTGTTTGTCCATACATTCTTTTATTCTGATGTATACTTACTGTGTGTTTCTCTGGCAGGATCTCCCACAGAGAGTACCCATCTGTACTTCTGTCTTGCACTTTTTGATGTTAAATAAGTTTTTCTTTGCTGATCAGCTCTTTCTTTTAGTGTCTTTTCTCATCCCTTTTTGTGAGGTAGTATTTGTCCTACTCCATAGTGATTCTTTCCCTTTGCTGTGTGTAGCAAGGGTGGGAGGGGGTTGCAAATTCATTGGAATCTTTTGTACCTTTGAGGCCAAATCTTTGATACTTTCAGATTCTAGAAGTCTTAAAATTTTGCTTGTCTTGATGGATATTTTGTGTTCAAAATCATAGATCATGGGTCTAGGCCTGATTTGTCTTGCTGCTTATTTAAGATTTAATCAACTCATGGCCATTTAGACCAAACTTCTGTGCTATAAGTAGCTAGCTTGAAGTGTTTTGGTACTTATCAGAACTGTGGGTGATGTAATGTTGCTCTAGAGCATAGGATCACTTGCTGTAGAAATGTGTCTCTTTCATGCAAGCATAGTTTGTCCTTCTGTATTTGGAAGCATTGCTTACTGCATGGTGAATTCGAAATTCTTCTAATGATGTGTTTTCTTAGTTTCTGGTAGTAAGATGCTCCAGCCATACCAAAATCCAGCCATTAAAGTCAGTGGCAGACACTACTTTAATTCCCACAGATTGTCTTTTTCAGGCTTCCCAAAAGTGATTTTTGACTTAGCCTGTTTCTGGGTTTTACTGAAGCAATCAATTCTTATTTCTTTTCAGTCTACTTCATCAATTAATGAGGATTGCTACCTCAGTGCCTTTTACCTTTTCTTCTTTTTAAATAATGCATATCTTTCAATGCCTGTGTTTGAGGCAAGATTACTATTCCAATGTATTTCTATTGTTCTTGTAATATCCTTTTCTTTTGTTCTGCACCAGAGGTTCTCATTCCTATATGTATCTGGTCTTAATGCACAGCATTTCTCTTGATTTTTTCTGTTTTAATCCAGTTTTAAATAGCAAATTTCATTAAATGTATCACACAAACATTTATTCCTCTCTTCAATATTATTCCCGTATTCTCTTGCTGCCTATTCCTTTCCCCTTCCGTGTCCTATTACCCATTACAATAATCTCATTTATCTGATTTTCCTTTTTTGCCTTGCATTAGAATCAGGCATGGAGACTGAATATCCCAATCTCTCCTCTTTGTTTCATGTTTAAAGCTTTCATCAGTCATGCAATTGCATGACTCCATAGGGAGTTCATTCCTGAGAGTAGTCCTCGCACTGTGAACCCCTTTGTGGGGGCTCACACATCCCAGAGCCTTGCTCATAGTACTGGCCCACGAGCTTATCCAACCTCTTGAGTCCTGCCTTTGCTCTTTGCCTACTGAAGGACTCCTGTAACTTCATTAATTTCTGCATTTTCCCCTGGAAGCCATCCCTGGTCACTTCTAATGTGACTGTGGCAGTGCCATGAAGGACAGCTGGTCAGTCATCTTTCTTTCTAATCTTGTCCAGCCCCTCTGCACACCCTTGTGCCTGCTGCCAGTACCCATTCTCTTGTCTAAAACTGATTTTGACCATGTCTTCTGAATTGCTCTTAATGCAATTCATGGGTCACAAAGACCTTTTTCTTCTTAATGTGAGCAAAAATGCCTACCTACTAAGTCCTGCAGCTTCTCTTTTGTTTGTACAGTATCCCATGGATCACCTGTGCTCTATATTTGATTGCTGCCTCTTTCTCCAGTCTGTTGGGGCTGCTCTCATAATTTTTCTATTCATACTCCTTCCTTTTTGCAGTGGAGCAAACCTGTGTCTTTTTGCTTCTCTATTAACTGATCTTTTCCTCATTTTTTGATTCCTTAGTCTCACCTTCTACATGCACCATCATCTAATGATCTGCCTTTTGAGTGTCTTGCTCAGACCTTGTGTGATGTCTGACACCTCTTGTTTTCATCACTTGTTTAAACACCCACTTGAGATCCACCCACATCTTAATATCCCAATACCAACCTGCCAGAGTTTTGTAAAATCTATTTGTGGTCTTTCTCCTATCACAGACCAAAACTGCATCCCCTCTCCAGCAAGTAGGAGACGTTTACCTAGAGAACTGCGGTTATGAAGCCAAGGGCAAAACTGGGCTACTCCGCTGGGAGTGCACTTCAGAGATATGTTTGTGGGTGGGCTGGTGAAGAGTTTTATGCATTTTCCCTTTGCTGAGTTAATTGTTTCAGTGCTAGCAGGAATAAAAAGTAGTAGAAGTTTATTTTAGACACTAAATCAAACAAATGTGTTATAGGCACAGCTCAGGAATTAAAAAATCTAGTAATACATCTTGAAAATGTTTTAAAAAATATTCCGCTTAGTGCCATTTCAGAGTGTGAATTATTTTATGGATTTGGGCTCCCTTCTGTTATTAAGCACATTTGATTGATTTTAAGAAGCCTGGTTTTGATTCCTCTGATCCTATTATCTGTTGCCAGCATCAGTACTGTGCATAGTAGAGGAGTGAGGTCTCATGTCCAAAACTTGAGGTTATTACTTTGGGTAGAAGTAGCAGTGAATCCTGCTCCCATTTGTATATTTCTACAAAAGTGAAACTAAACACAGAAGAAATACTGACAGAAGACATGCATGCAAGAGGACAGGTCTACAAAAATAACACCTCAAAACCAGACCAAGCCAAACTTTACCAGTTTAAGTGACAGTGTCAAAATATTGACAATGTGGTAAATATTGCATGTGTCTTTAGAAGAATCAGCAAAATGTTGTGCAACATTTTCTTTTCCCTTTGTGTTTTCTTTCTAGTATTTTTGCTTTCCTCTCTATTCTTCCTTCTTCCCTCTTACTCTCCACTTGCAACAATAAGCAGTTTGGTTGTTGGAGACTTGTTTTATCTTTCTAGTTGTGCATGTGTGTGTTTTTAAATGGCTGGTTCTCACTTTATGCCACACTTGAATTACACAAAGAAAAGAAATCGTCCTACTTAAAAGAGAACAAAAGGATTTTGCAAGGGAAGTATTTGAAGAGGGATATGTCAAATTAAATAAAGACCATTGTTAAACTCTCTTTTCCTCTGGTATAGTTTCAGTTCTGAGACGAATCTAAATTTAGACTCTGAGCAGTAGGTATGGTTTCATATGGCATTTTGTATTGAGTCCTACATTTGAAAGAAAGATTTGCATTGAGCAACTGGCCTAAAGAGTTTTTTAGAAAAATACTGAGTGCTTTGTTTCTATTGTTCAAGAATATGTTTTCTGTTGTGTTTTGTCATGTTGCCGACTTTTAATGGATGGGGAAGGATACATCAAATGACACCTCTAAGTCAAGCAGCTTTTCCTGGTGCAGTCTGGTAGTGATCCCAAGCCAGCTGACGTTCCAATGGAAAGCTCTTTTTCCACAAGCATGGAGTAGGGTGGCCTGGTCTTGTCATACCTGCAATAATTACATGGAAAATTCCCACCCTATGTCATTTGCTGTCTGTGTCCAGTGATGGTCCAAGACTGAGAACTGTGGAGGTTGCTGCCATTAAAGAGAGCAATTCATGTGATCTGTAATATTTTAGGCAAGCTTATGCAGAAACCAGCATCTTTTGCTCAAAAGGCAAATCAAAAATCAGGAAAGGGCATCTAAGTGCTGGGCCCTGCTGCTGGGTGACTTCTACCCTATGCAGTGACAGGCTGGGGGCAAAGCAGCCACAAAGGGGCCTGATGGAAATGAGCCTGGGGTGCTGGGTGACAGCAGCTGAACATGTGCCCAAAGTGCCAAAAAGCCAGTGACATCCTGGCTTGTATCAGAAATAGTGTGGCCAGCAGGACTGTGGAGTCAAGGGCAGAGACAAAGTGCCTTGAATCTTTGTCTCCAGGACCACTGTGCTTCATTTTTGTGGGCTGCTGGGCAGTGAGGGGGCTGCGTGGTCAGGAGGGACCCATGAAGCTGTGTAGGAGGATGGATTCTCTTTCTGAGCTGTTCTTAGGGACAATCTACATATCATTAAAACTCCTGTGCCATCTGAATGCATAGCGGTACTTTATCAACTAAAACTTTATTTAATCAGTTGATTTAATTATGAGCTAGTTAATTGAAAAATTCATGGTACAAGTTCTGAAGGTCAAAATATTCAGAAGTTCAAAGAAGACTGGAGCATTTGTTTCACTTGAGCTCTGACATGCAGTGCTGAGTTACAGAAATCTGCTGTGATTCAAACTGGCAAACTGATCTTGGGACTAAACAACTGAATTACAAAACAAGAAGACAATTCACTTGCATTCATGAGGTGTGAATGTATCTACTGCCAGCTGTGGTTAGTCTGTGATTGATTTATCTGTGTGCTGTGGTTTCCAAAAGATTCAAGTAGTAACTACTCTTGCTGAAATGCCTTTAGCACTGTCCTGTCAACCCTTTTAGCCCTCTCAGGGACATGCCCCAGTCTGAGCAAAGTGCTGGATTGTTTGATTGGCAGACTGCTGTTCTCCCTGGATGGGAGAGACATGCTGAGGGCAGCAAGAACTCAAGATTCACATCTCTGGGTCACTGTGTTTCACTGCTGCAGGAAGGCTTTTTAAGAGGTTGCAGAGGCCAAGTGAAATATCTGGTTAATAATTTGCAAATAACCTGTATTTATGAAGCACTAGTTATGGAAAACACTGGTTTCCCTCCCCAATAAGCACAACAGAGTCAGGGACCACTAAGAACTTGCTTGAGATCCCTATTTTGAACTGAAAGTCATGTATATATCTGCTGGATATTTACATGCCTATGAAATACTAAACAGGAAAAACTGTAGTAAAAAGTCAGAGAGTTTTGGGCAGCTAAGGGCATCTGAAAATCCCAAAGCTTCTGTACAAGTCCTCTCTATGCTACTGTTTGTCCAAAATGTACAATCAGAGCAGGCTGAGAACAGCATCCTTTCTTTCACATCTCTTCAGGCTTTGTATTTTCATCCCTTTGTTACCAAATTTTGCCATTCTTATCTAGCTCTCCAGAGCACCGGCCTGGGTTCATCGGGAAAAAAATAGAATGGTAAAGAAAATAAGCAAAGGACAAAGCATATGAAAAACAAAGACAAAAAGCTTTCATACATATATAGATAGGTGAATACTTATTTTTGAGGTATGCTGCCTGTAAGAAGAGTGAAATGAATAAATAATAACTATATAGTCATTTAATACTGTTAAAGACTGCTTAGGAGACTGTCTTTGTGAGACTGCACTTCAGAGACTTTCCCTTTATTGTTGTTTACTGGAAGACTCATTTTTTTTTCTCTTGTTGACCTGCACTTACAGCACACAAATCCCCCAGACAGCGAGCAGGAATGAGCCCTGTTAGGCTCTCAGTGCTGAGATATGTGCTGGGAAACCTGAGGGTCTGTGCTCTAAGGAGCTGTTTCCTTACCTGCTGCTGTGCTATTAGGAGTGTGTAGCTCTAACACAGAACAGCTCAGAGAGGTTTTCCTCTCCTTGGATTTCCAGTTAGAAGCTGTCATGATTCATGCACAAATCCAGCAAGACTTAGTGGCAACAGTACTTCTTCCATGTAAAACTTGCACCAAGTTTTTTCCTATTGCTTTTAGGATACTTTTGCCCTTACGTGCCCAAACTCTTTGTCGAGAAATTCTTATGTTTCAAACTCATCCCTTAGGAGTTGTAAACCTGAATCAGTATGTTTTTAACATTCCTTTTGGGGATTTATTGACAATCCCCACTCATTTTTTTCAGCAAGGCAAATGCCCCTGAGGCCTGGCTGTGCCAAACAATGAGCACAGTCCTGTCAGTAGTGTCCCAGTCCCTAACCTGCTACAACCCCAGGCAAAGCAGAGACACCTTTAGATAAGGTGTGTTCTGGAAGTGCTGGCCCTGTGACACAGGAGATACAGATTGCAAGCATGGTTCATAATGTGGGTGTTGTGGGATCCCAGGACAAATACATGAATGCTTCTTTTCTCCCTAATCCATGTAGAACCTCCCCTCAACCTCAAGGTGCTGTTTGCAGTTTTCAAAGATTGTTCTTGCCCCCTATGCAACACTAAAAAATGGGGACCTCTGGTCTCTGCTGTGTCATTTCTGAGATTTGGCCTAATGAGGCAGCAGAAAGAAAAGACCAAAACAGCTGTAATACAGTGAAATGACTTTCACATTTTGCTCAGGTTTCCTGTCTCTCATTATAGGCTTTTATGAGAAGTGCAAAACATGTGAAAATTCAGAAGGCATTATTTGAAACAATAGTGAGTCTAGGTAATAAGGTACTGTATGCCCAAAAGCAAGGAAAATAATTGTTTTTCAATCTAATGTTGTATTTATCACTCCTGGGATGAACATGCAGCTAATACATATTTCAAATGTAAGTTGAAAATATTAATGTGCAGCCAAGCAAAGGTTATTTCTCACTCTCCATCTGTTTCTAGTGAGGTTACATTGTTGTTTTTCTACATTGTGTGGTTGCATTATCTTAATAAATGATTAGTTGTGAGATATTATTTCCCTTTAAAATGTATGACAGCAAAACAAGTTTTTAATAAAGTGCTTTGAAAAAGCAACAAACTGAAAAAACCCTGGACAATAGTTCAAATTGGTAATGAACTGAATATGCCTCTAATTATATTGAATTTACAAGTAATAGGACGAAGCAACATTTGAAATTACTTCTGACTGAAATTCAGTGCCTTAAGGCTGAGAATGTTTCTCTCAAACTTCCAGAGACTGAATGAAATTGCTGTATCAGTATATGTTTCAAATATCTGTCACTTCAAATCTCAGAATGAAGGACAGTGGGCTAAACCTTCCTGAAAACAGAGACTCCAATAAATATGTGACAAAAGCTAAATGTTTTCTCAAGGCAAGATTTATTTTTGGACTTCAGTTTGCCCAGTACATGCAACATTTGATGTAAGTTGGTCTCAGTGCACATTTAAATCCACATTTTTCAACTTGGATTCAGCTGTGTCAGTCTAGATGAAGCTCATCATAGGACTCAATCTCTGTGTCCCACGTCAGCAATTTAGGACTCAATCTTAATCTTTGTATGAAGTTATTTTGTATCAAATGTGTAAATAATTAATGTGTTGTGTATGGAAGCACTATCAGATTAATTCCTTTAATAACAAAAATCCATAGATAAATAGAGGTTGGTCAGCAAAGTGACCTTTTATCTCTATTTTTTTTAGTGACCTTGAATTAAATCCAGCATTGGCCAGAATGACCATTAATCATTTTGATCAGATTGCTGAGAGAATTACCAAGTCAGTTGAGTTTACTTTCAGCAGGGAAGAGGCACTGGGTTTGTATCACACAAACAATGCAATAGGCCCATGATTGGTTTCTGCAGGTCAAGGCTGATAGATATTTGTGGAGCAGCTTGGACCTTGTCTGTCTGCAGTGCTCTTCAAGTTACTGCAGATAAAGAAAGGATTTCTTCTCCCAGCATGAGTAACCTCAGGTTTTGTAAATAGATTTTCAAATGTCTTATAGCTAAAAGTTTGGGAAGGGATTTGTTTGCAGGTCGAGCAGAGTAAACAAGACTGTCTCACAGTTTCCTCTGGAGTTTAAATACGTTTGTATACTGCAGAGAAGGAAAATACAGGTTTCACTCCTACCTCAGCTGCTATTAGCACCGTGTGAATAAAAACACAACAGGAGAGAAAATATTAAAAGACATTTAAAAACTTGTCAGACCAGCTATTAGGTTAAATAACATGCACTATAACCTCAGCTTCATGGATTAGCTTTCCTGATGAGATCACAGCAGGTTAATGCAGGAGAGAGGCAGAACCAGAATCCGAGTCAGAAACGGAGAAGTCCATCATAACAAGGAACAGCAGAGTTCCTGACACAGTGAAGCTGTGTTCATGAGATATATTTCACTTTTTCCATGCCGAGGACAGTATTTTGGCAGTGCTACAGAGGATGAAAAAGATGATATGCCTAATTCATCAAAGTCAATATCTTGATTCTTGTGTGGCATGAATGATAAAAAATTAAAAGTGTTTCCAGGATCTCTCTTTTTAGGACTACAGCTTATTGGTTCAAGCTAGAATGTGCCACTCCTGTGAAACCCAGGATCTCTTGTCAGACAAAACTGCTGACTCAATAGACGGAAAAATGCCAGCAGGAATATAGGAAAACTGCTGCCCAGGAATCATGTATCACAAAACATAGGCTGGAAAGCAGTTCTCTTATCACTTCCAAAGTTCTTCCAAACTCTCTAAGAAAAGTATTACAGCATCTGTTTAATAGGCTTCATCTCCAGCAGAAATGAGCTGTCACCTTCCTGCTGACATCTCTCCCACCTTCAAGGCTGTATCCCCCTTTCCCAACATTTCCAGGTGACAAACCTTTGGGCTTGTGCAGTGATGTGCTGATGTACCAGCCCTTCAAGAACAACATGTATGGGAACTGCTTGGTATGATTTATTCTTAATTTACCAGGTTTCACATATCTGAGCTGTCACCTCATGTTTCACCACCAACATATCTGCATGTTGAGCATTCGCATAGTATTGGGCGCTCACAACTTTAACCTGAACAAAAGGTTAAAAGGTTAGCAAAAGTTAAAGTTTAAACTAACCTTAACAAAAGGTGGAGTGCTATTGCAAGGAGGATGTGATGTTTGAGTGTGCTGCCTTGTCTAGGAAAGGACCCTGAGGAAACTTTATGAGAGACACATTAATAGAATTTCTCAGAAATGTTTTCTAACAACAGTCATAGCTCTTTTTTGCAACAAGTGTTTGTACTAATTGCAGTCTAGTTTTTTCCCATTCTATAAGTACCTTACCTTCCTACATGCCCGTGAGTTTTCTTTCTCATTTCAAAATGGAAGCTTTTAAGATCATTGCTGCCTTATCTTCTGATGTTCATCTTAAAAGGATTTTATCTCATCATGTCTTGTAAGAAGAACTTTTTCTTGTCCCCTTTCTTTGCCATCCCAACTACCTCCTCAGCAACAGCAATAACTCACATCGAACACCTGCTACAAATATTACCCAAACATACAAAGAGTGTTGTGGGCAAAAAAAAATTTCTGGCTGACACCAAATGATTCAAAAGCCATTTAAAATTATTTATCCCAAATAGCTGTGCACTACCTCTGTGTGACCACAGGGCAACCTGTGGTAGGGCTGTTTCCCGTCTCTGCCAAACTGGACACAATGGAGACCCAAAATTCTATAGCTATGTTCTGTGAGTGAAGACACATCCTTCTCTTTTCCGAAGTCAAGATGAGATGGAAGTGGCACACACAAGTGAGATAAAAGACCTATCAGAGGAAGGGAGGGCAGTCACAGGTTTCACAAAAGCTGGGAGAAGCCATGTAAGTCAGCCTATAGCCCCCACTCTCTTGGTCATTGGGTAGCAATGCGTGAGCATCAGAAGATGCAGTGCTGGAGATGGGGACCAGGGCTCCAGGCTTCTGCTCTTACAAAGGTCACTGGACCAAGGACTTGAACTCCCTAAAAGAGTGTTCAGGGACCAGTTTGCACTCCTGTAAACTCCATGGATATGGGACTAGATTTGTTTGTTTAGAGGTAAGTGATGGGACAGTGCTGACCTAGTTGGTCCCCAGCCTCTTCCTTGTTATATGCAAACACTAAAGGTCCAGGCTGTTAATCACTAACCCAGCTGCATCTGAACTGGGTGTGCACATTCGTGTTGCTATGTCTGTCTAACAGAGGTTTATAGTGCCTGTTTCTCTGTGTGAGTGCCACATGCAGTGCAGCGGAACATTTAGCGTATTTAGCTATAATTCAGCATGGTGATCCAAGCCAAATTAGTAACCTGCTTTCTGGTAGCCATTTAATAACATTCACAAATGGCCTGAGGAAATCCCCACTTGTACTAAAAACAATTCAACAGACACAAATGTGTTCCTCTACACAGAAACTTCAAAGGAGGCATTTTCACAAATATGTGCTGCTTGTTGCCTTTCAACTGGCATTCCTGCAATGCTTGGTTTAGTCAGAGTCTTGTCTTTGTGGGCTGAATAAAGGGTCAGCTGGAGTGAAGGGCTCCCCCTCTTCTACTTCTTGCTAAAATCATTAGCCCAGATCAATTTTATATTTCCATATTCCTTTAACACAGAAATATGTTCTTAGAAAGCATCAGCTGGTGCACCACGCTGCCTTTTATAGACAGGGCTATTGCTTCATCATTTGCTATAAATTAGGAGACATTTCAAAAAGTGGATGCAAACCAAACAATCACGTTGGTGCACTTTTCTCCAAGAGTGTTGTGTTTAGCTAGATACATTATCTATATTTAAAATACATGGAATGGAGGTATACTTAACGTTCAAAGTGATATATTATAAAGATAGAAGAAGGTGAACTCTTGATATATTACAAGCCTTTCATACCATGAAATAACTATTGCCTATTATTTTACTCCTGACATTTTTATTTTTAGGGGAATTTCAGTTGATTTGTATTACTGACACCACTGATATGTTGTTTCCAGTGACCTTACATCCAAAATCAGTAGGGTGTGACATTTGATGGCCCAGATAAAAAACATTAATAGTAGAAGAGAGGGCTTATTTTCCTGCTCATAAATTAAGTTTAAATAACGCAGAATTTATTTTTAACTCTCCAGTACTTTTTACTGTCTACACAATAAATGTATTCATTACTGGGAGCTTAACTCAGGTTTTCTTAGTGAAGCAGTTTACTAAGATCCTTTTGTACAGCCTTGGCTTCTTGGGGCAGTGTTTGATATGAAGCACTGCTTTCCACAAACAAAAGGAGATGGCTCCCAAGTAGCAAATTTAAAGGAATATAGTGGCAGCAGCAGCATTTGGCATGATGAACAGTAGCAGAGTAAGACTCAGAGAAGTTTGCAGTGTCTTTGTAGAGGTTGATATAAGTACTAAGTGCATTGTATAAATATTAGTGTAACCTAACCTGTAGGCTTATCACACCTCTTCACAGTCCTGCCTGCACAAATCTCTCTGCAAATGTTCTCTCGATGAATATTTCATGAATGTCTGTGAACAACACACCATTCTGGTGTATATTTCTCCACTTTGAAATATTCAAAGACCATGATCTCCAGATGCAGCTTGAAAAGAGGGGAGAGAGAGAGAGGGAGGGAGAGAGAGAGTGAGATAGAGAGAAATTCACTGATCAGAACTGCTACTGTCAGTCCTTGGGACACAGACACCTTTATGTAAAGGAGAAGTATGGCTGATGCCTCAGCAAAACCCTTAAAAACCTTGGAAAAACACCCTTCCTGCTCCTCTTTGATCTGCAACATTTATGAACATGATAAATTGTTATTGGATTGTTTTGAGAACTTCTATAGCAGCAAGAAGAGAATTATCACCATATATAGACTCTTAAAAGACAAGATGGGTTTCTGCAGCACAGGGTTATACTCTGTGTTCCCTCCTGTCATATTTTATTGCACAAGTCTGTTTAGGAGACCACTGCATCTCTTTCACTGTCTCTGGATGGTGATACAGCATCTGTTTGCATAGCTTAGTCCTGAAGGCACTGACAACAAAGAAGACTCATGGAACTTTATTCTCTTCAGAAAGGTCTTTTTGGAGTTTCTCATGCAACCCATGCACTGAAGCAAAACCAAGCTCTCTGGCTTGCTCCTTCCCAAGAGAAGAGAGGAGCAGATTACGTAGTTTGCCTGATTGAAGATGCTTCCTATTTTCTTTCTGTTGATCAAATGCCATCTGCAACTTCAGTGTGGGTGGAAGAACACAAGAGATCTTGGATATGAGCATGTGAAAGCTTCTTCCCCTGTGCAAAGTCTTATTACAGCTAAATTTTATTTCATTATCCTAAATGGACTCAGGTCCAGCCTCACAGACCTAGTCTGTGGGTGGAATTTGCCTCTCTCATATTTTAGGCATGATTCTTGTTGCAGCAAGACAAAGCAGCATTACTACTAAAAATGACTGCTAGAAATGAAGTGTTTAACTTTCTCTTTTGGTTTCTCTATTTTTACGATGAGCTCAGTTCATATTTTCTTCTGCAGTCATTTCTGGAGTGATTAATTTTGTATATTTGGTGGGAGTGGGTTTGGAATGATTTAAGATTATTCCTGTGTAATCTCTTGATTCCAAAATCAGAGCCTTAAAAGAAAAGACCTGAAATAGCACGAGTTGGCAGTGCTCAAGCTGTATAAGAGCTATTTGAATGTACAAGTTTATATTTTTTATACTAAGTGAAACCTACTGATTTCATCAGTCTACAATAGGTGACTTGCTGAAGAGAACCAGTTCCCATGAATTCATGTTAGTACTTTCCAAAACATTTCCTATACAAAATAATCAGTCAAAGAATAATAAACCCACCGTTGTTTTCTTTCACAGTTAGTTCTCCTAGACTCATGCTGCTGAACTGGTACAGGAGTCATGTAAATGAGAAAAAGGAAGGAATTTCAGATCATCCTGTAGCCCTCTCCTCCAGAGAGCTGAAGAAGTGGAAATAGTCTTCAGCCGATCCAAGCAGGGCATGAAGGCTCTTGTCTTCTCCACTTGGACACTCCTCATCAACTTACTGGGCAACTAATGGTAGGGTGGGAGGATCCCAAGGCACATCTGTATCTCCTGTCAATGATTCATCCTCCCCAGTGGGTATGCCTGCTCTCCATGTGGCAGGGGGAAAATGTAAGCTCCCTAATCCTGATGCTATGGGTGTATAGGTCCACAAGGAGTGGGGCAAATTGCTAAAATAGCTTTTTATCTTTCCCTCTGCCTAACCTCAGGACTCAAGGGATTTCGTGGACACTAACCCCCACTAAAGCTCTCTAAAGTTCTTTATTTCTGCTCCACAGTCCCTTGCTGGGAGTGCATATGAGATTTTAGGGGACATTTGGATTTTTGTGGGATACCCATGGGGATTTCTGTGGTCCTAGTGGGAAAGGGATGCAACCAGTGGAACAGCACTTCAGTAAAGTGACAGACTGGCTGCAGAGACCATTCTGCTCCTAGTGAGATCTCCAGTCTGCCTCAAAAGAGGGAAGGCCATTATGAGAAGAGAGATGCCCCAGCCCTGGGGCATGACAGAACCCTCTTCCCTCCTCACAGGCACAGGGCAAAGCTGTCCTGCTATACAACTAATCCAGCCTTGGGACATGACCTGTGGCCTGAAGAAACCTGGGCCAGCCAAAGCTCCTAATGACAGCTGCACTTCCTATTCTGGGATGCTTATGCCCGCTACAAATGGGAATAGGGAGGTGAAGTAGAGGTCATGTAAGAAAATGGCATCACTGGAATTCCTTAAAGGATGTAGCCCAGGTCTTGCTTTGAACAAGTGGTCTCAATGTATCACTCTCTCTTCAGCTGCTTTGGTGATCTTGGAAAGGTTTTCCTAACAGTTGTACATGTCAATTTTTCACAGTTCACATGGGTTTCTAGGTCTGGAAGTCAATATGCCAACCACTAATATATAGCATGCTTTTACTGTGAATTCATGAAGTATCACTGCAATTAAATTTCCCTGTTAATGACATGATTTATAAATGAAACTAGACTCATCCCAAAGCTCTTGAAAAGGAAAATAGGGTTGATTCTCCCTCACAGTGTCATAAAGTTCACATTAGATACAAATTTTGAATGACATTTTAAAAGGCTGCCAAGCCAAGGAACCTAGTGTGGAGAATCAGAATTTGCCCTTTTCCAGACAACTCACACAAAAAAATCAGAAAAGACAGATCAACAGAGAGAATCCCCAAAGCAGAAAAATCCTGAACCCAATGCCAGATAAAGCCAAAAACCCTCCTGATAAGGAAAAGCACAGGAGTCTTCTATTATTTTTCATCCTCTCCGTTTGAAGCAATATAGTGCTGAGATGTAAAAGCTTTTGTGTGGAAGTTGAAAGTTTCTTGGAGAAGGCTAAAGACTAGAACTGCAGTATATGCCAGTATAGAATCAGTGCCTGAGGCTTGCAGCATAAAAAAAGCATTAGTATGGGGCTCAGATGATGGTCTGCTGGCCTTTTCCATTCGTGGCAGGTGGCCTCCAAAAAAGACCTCGGGATAAACAATAACTAAGCCAATCGAACAAAGTAACTGCTACCTCAGCCATACCTGTAAAGTTCACTTTATGTTAATGGGCTCCATATGGTTGCAGAAGTTCTCTGCCTCTTTGCTATATAAGCTGTTGTTTTCATTTGTCGGGTTCTATTTTTATTGTTTTTCTTTAATAAAATGCTCTAAATATTTGCTGTTGGAGGAGAACAACGCTATGGGAGGCTCTGAAGTGATATTCATAAGAACTGCAAGCACTGACTAATTGATTAACCAAGAGTTCTCGAAGAGAATGATTTGATTAGGGTAATTTATAGAGATTGTATCTTTTGTCATCATTTGTCTTTGAAAACACAGAAGAAAACTGCTTCCAAGTGCATGTAGCCGCTGGCATGAGAGATGGTGTGCACTACATCATCAGTTACAGGAGACTGCTCAATTTTGTACCTTTCCAGCCAGTCAAATATCCAATAACAACACACACACATGCAAACGCACGCACACGCACACGCACACGCACGCTCCGGCTCTCTGCAGTCCAAACTTTTCCAACATGTGCTTAGAAAAATATTTGGGGTTGTTCACTGCTCTGCTCTCTGTAGCATAAACATTTATTTAAATGGGGCTGTCTTTTCAGTAATGAAGAATGAAGGAAAAACAATGGTCTGATTTTGACAAATTAACTTGTGATTTGGAGAGTCAGTGAAGCAGGGAAGAGACATTCCTAACTATA
Organism: Sialia sialis; assembly: GCA_009812075.1. Classification (NCBI taxonomy): domain Eukaryota; kingdom Metazoa; phylum Chordata; class Aves; order Passeriformes; family Turdidae; genus Sialia; species Sialia sialis. Next base: position 33,715,342 of record VRYO01002734.1, on the reverse strand, counting down.
CTAATTAAATGAGCTTGCAACATTTATTTTAATGCAATGGAACCAGCCATATGAAGATGAACATTTTAATTTATTTTGCGGTGACATTATGAAAAATTTCTCTGCTGCAGATTATCTACAAAAACAAATCTCATCAGCACCTAGGTTTGTGCATGAAATTTACATCTCTCACATAAGTTTGACCTTCCCCAGTGAAAACAAATGGAATGTGCTAAGTTAAAAAGTTTTTGCAAAGGTTGTCTTCCCATTGATGCGGTGGTTTATGTTCAAATTACCTCTGTGAAAAACACATCCATTTTTCATGGTGCAGTGTAGATGAAAAATTCTGAATCCTTTCTAAGGGGAATGCAAATTTAGCTCATTAGTTCAAAAACATTTTTCATGAACGACTGCTGAGTATTTTCAGGCAGATGAGAATGTGCAGTTTCAGCCAAGAATGAGCACCACATGTCCTACTAATTGTTTTTTAAACTTGTTGCTTCCCTCTATGGCATTCAATAAGTCTAGAAACTGAGAAGATACCTGGAGAAAAGAAATTATAGGTATCCTCACTTACAGCACATACTGGGTCTTTTCAATATACTGTGCAGTATGAGGGAAAAAAATAGGAGCATTAGCTTTCAGATATTGTTATATTCAGGCACATGACATTTCTCTCCTTGGAGTTTTTTCAGGTTTCAGTAATGAGGAGGAATATTATTTATGGGGTGCCATCAACAGAGAGAGTGTTGTCCTAAGGTTCATATCAGTGATGATGTTATGGAGCTGCTGTCAGTAGGAGCTGCAGGGGCTCATTGAGTTTTGGGATTTTAACTAGGTTGAGTAGCAGTAACATATTTTCATTGTTTTAAATTACTCTAAAGAAGGTGCTTATGCCAGGATTTCCCTCTCTTCTGCAAGCTTTCCAAAGGTTTGCTATGAGATGGCCTTAAAAAGCAGATTTGAGCAAGAAATCAGGATGCCAGTCTTGCCTTCTTGAGCCTGAAAGATGGAACAGCTGAAAACAAGGAAAAAAAAAGATGCTATTTAGAAATTATTTCAGGTCCTGGTCACTGTTGAATCTCTCATGTCTCTGAGTGGTGAGCCTCCATGCACCCACCAGCTGCTCCTCACCACTGTGGTGGAGGGTGACTGCCCATGGACCATTCTGCAGCCAGGCCCATCCTAAGAGCTCACACAGGTCTTTACCTGGGTCACCTGGGCTCAGGAGAACTGCCCCTGTCAGGGCTGACACAGGTTTTGTGATGGCTACAGTCAGCAGCACAGCTCCAGCCAAGTCAAAACAATCAGGGCATTCTTTGGATGAGATTCTCTTCACATGGATAAATCTGCAGCCCTCAGTCTCAGCTGCAGACAGTGCACACACTTCCTCTGTTTCCCAAAGTTCGTGCTGCTTAACAGACTCTAGACATCTATCTTTTATCTTGGCCCTTTATTTGCTCCCTATGGAGTGTGAGATAATCTTATAAGACTAGTTATAAAAAAAAATCAAGCCAATTGTCATGAACTAGGGTTTCCAACACCTGATCTCTCCCCTTCTTTCTGCCTCTTGCCCGGCATCCATGGACTCTTGGGATGTGCCTCCGGGCACATCCTTTTCCCCATTGAGGAATCTGCAGGCCCTGGCACACTGTGAATCATTTTGCCCACATGCAAGCTGCAGCCACCTCTGGACTGAGCTGTGGAGATCTTCCACCCATGCACATAAACTGTGGAGGGCTGTTAGCTAGGAAAGGTCTTATTACTGAAAACTGAATTGGAATTTAACTGTAACAATGATGTCAGCAAAGCATATGGACCTAACGACAGTCAAGTATGGAATCTTAAACCAGCCCATGTTGCCCAAGACCATAACATTGTTTTTTCACCTGAGAAGCAATCCTGTGCTCCCTAAGTGTTTGCTAAACTCTTGCTCATTACTCTTTGTTCAACATGGAAACCTGCCAGGTACTAAGTAACAACACTGCCCTGTACTTGTTGGTGCTCTGATGACAGCTGTCATGCAACCACTGTTTTCTTGACTCAGCGTATCAGTCACTGCTCTGCTGTTTAGGTCTGCCTTTTTTGGCTAGCAGTCTTAGAAAGGATTCTCATATAATAATTTCAAGTGTCAAAGCTTCTTCACCAGAACAAAAATATCCTTCCAGGAAGGTTGTCTCCAGGGGGAGACTGGAAGACTGCAGACTGTCAGGACTGCCATAGCACTATAGCACTCGGTAACTCTGCCTCCAAAAATCCTTGGGCAATAATTATACCCAGAGATAACCAAGCAACCACACTGTGCATTGGCCCCAACAAAAGAGATAGCTCAAGAAGCAAACCTTCAAGGCATTTAAAGCCACACAAAAAATGCCAGTGTATCATCTGACAGGGCAGAGAAAAGTAGCTTCTTCCTGTGTGATGGAATTGTTTGATTAAGGATATTTTGCTGGTCTTGATATATGGAAGTATTTTATTATCACTGACACTTACCCATCTCTCCTAAAAGAGCCAACAGCCAAGCTCCTGCTCACAAAGCTGAAGTTACCTAAACCACCTAAAACTACCAAAGCACTGAAAAGGTTGCATAGTACCAAATTTGTCCACAGAGATACTTCCATGGAGCTATGACTCCGCAGCAATAGATCTGTTCCATGTTTTCCAGTGTGCTGTTTACAAGCAATAAAAGCTGCTGTCACTCTTCCCATGATGAAAGAAAAAGATGATGCATTTGTACAGGAGCTAGCACATAGACCTTCAAAAAGGAACTTTTGTCAATTTGCTTTTGACTCCAAAGTAATGTAAAAAAAGTCATTGCTCTTTCTGAGCTCATATATATCTTGTGTTTCTCTTGAGGAACCATTTCTCTTCATTCACCTTTTTACTCTGTTTAGGCAACCAGATTAATGTTGTGTGCCTGGACTGGGTGCTTTTCTGACTTTCATGCTGTGAAGATAGCAGCTCATATAATGGCAAGAATCCATCCAAGTGGGGAGTGGCTTTATTTCTCAGCAGTCTTCCTGACTCCTCTAGAAACCACATTTCTTCCCCTTTTATTTGTCCCCTCTTCCCCTTTTCCTTCTCTTATTGCAATTACCCTTTAGCTAATAAGCATCCAATAATATTACTGTTGCTTTCTGCCATCTATAAAGAACAACCAGGTGCTTTCATCCTGATAAATATTTATTTTAGACTGAAGCAAACAAGCAACAGCCCAGTGAAGCTTTCTGGTGAGAGATTAATCTGTGTGTTCTTCTCCTGCAGGAGCTGCAGCCCACTGTTCCTGTGGAAGATTACCAGTCACAAACTGGAAAACAGTGTTTTCTCCTTGGTGAGCACTGGAGGCACAGCTAGCAAACGGACACTGTGGTCAGGATGCCAAGAATTACCAAGGGCTTCCAGCTGCAGCCCAGCCAGGGCCATGCAGGAACTGAAGAGTGTGAAGCTACTATTCTCTGGTGCCAAATCTCCGAAAACCTCCACCTGCAATTCTGGTGTTGCCAGTTCTGTTTTTTTTTTAACTTAGGTGACCAGAGACCATCTTCTGCCAAAGTCAAGTTGGCTGTAAATCCCTATTCTGCTGCAGATGTCACACTGAGACAGCACTGGCTTCATGGCTGGCTAATGGAAAGTGGTATTCTGATCTTGGTGGGTGGCTTAGAGATCTTTCTGGGCCTGGCTGCAGCTCCTGCATTTTCACAGTCCTGATTCTTTGACATGTGCTAATTGTGGAGTGGCTCTATCAGCCTGCAAGACTTTTTTTTTTTTTTTTTTTTTTTCCATGAGATGCTAGTCTTTGGATAGCAGGAGTGCCACAAATGAAAGTTAACAGACAGATATGATAATGAGTGTTTCCCCTCTCTCTTTCTCTTTGTCTCTCTGTCCTTTAGTGCGGTATGAGTTTGCAGGAGATTAATTTTATGTAAAGTTTTACATTTCATGTTGTGATCAGCATTTTTTTTCTCTTGGCTGGCTCTGAGAAAACATATATTCAAGTTTGGGAATTCATCATGTCTGATTAATGATGTGTATATAGAGCTTCCTGTATCATCTTCCTTCTTTTGGTCTTTTTTATTCAGTTGTTTGCTGTACTCCAACCCTGCGGATAGATGGTTCTGCAGTGATAAATGTAAAGTTTGCATAAGCCATGTAACAGCAGGACAGCCTATTATCACTGTACATTTTCCATGGCTGTGCAAACCTCTGTAGGCTATTTTATTGCTAATAGATCCACAGAGAAACAGTAGTGATTTTATGACTCTTTTTAAAATGGAAATTCATGTTTGAGAAATACAACTGGGAGGAAACAGATGTAAACCACTTAAGCATTTGCAGAAAATTGAGATGCACACTCTTATTTACAGACCCACATCGCCTCCATCGTTTTATTTTCAAAATTAAAATAAGCAATCTGTTTGCGATGGGAAATGAGGAACTGTAAACTTGTTGTTTTTCCTTTACAAAGCAATGGCCAGCATCACTGTCTCTGTGCTTAATGGCATTAGAAAAAAGGGATGACAAGTCTCCCCCCCTAGATTTTATTGTCTATAGCACATTCCCTTTGTAATCTGTGTAAGAGGTATGCAAGTGGGAAAGATTTTAGTATAACCATGTGCCTGAATTCCCATTATGTTATAAAAGCTAAAAACATTGCCCAACCTATTATAAGGTTTTTACCCATGTATTTAAAGCTATTGGAAAAATTGATTAAAAAACTTTAATAGCAAACAATTGCAAAGCATTTATACCCATGCCAGAGTGCTCTTGTGCTTACTGCCTATATCAGCAGAAAATATTTCTTTCTTCTTGCATGCTGATTTAGATTACTATTTAGAGGTCCAAACACCCTACTGGAAAACGATAAAATACCTTTATACGTTCTTTTTGAACTCATGAAATCACGTGCCAAAAAAGGGACAGCATTTAACATTCAGTAGTTACAATAATAATTCACACTCATCTACAGCCCAGCATAGATGGAGTCTGGAACTGTACACCCTCATTTCTTAAGAAAAAGATATATACTTTACAAATAACTAACCAGGGACACACAGCTTTACAGATTCTATGGATCTATGTCATGGATTGTGGAGGCCTGAAGTTTGGGAGTCAGTCAGTCAGTCAGTCCTCTACTTCTCAGTAGTCCCCACCACTGGCATATTTGTTCAGGCATGTATTTCTGAATAACTGCTTGTTTTCCAGGAGAGCAAGGGGGCTGCATTGTTAAAGTACTTAAAAGAACATCCAATACAGTATTATATCTAAAGAAGGCCACTGAGCAGTGTAAAAACCTCTACTTTCAAAAAACCTTTGATATGAGGAATGTGAAAAAGCAAAAACTTAAAAACTTAAGCATCAACTGTTAATTGAAGGGGGAGAAAATGCCCTCTGAGGCACTGGCCTGCTGAATGTTACATGAGAGCTGTGTCTCATAGGAAACTATCTCAGCAATGTCCTGTGACAGACAGGTGCATACCTGCAATAGCCCTTCCCTGCAACAGCTCCGTGGCCTGGCAGGCAGGAGCTGTGTGTGCCTCCTGGCCACAGCTCCTTGTAAAAGCTGGCCTCAAAGCTCAGATGAAACCAGATCCTTCTCTGCAGCTACTCTGGTAGTCACCTGGATGCTGTTTTCTTCAGACAACCTTGAAGTTGCAATGAAGAGCTTGGAAGAAAATAGAGGTCATCACTGAGATGCCCCACTTGCTCATCCTCCTCTGCCATAAGAAGAAGTAAAGGAGAGGAGGGCTGTTTTTTTTATTTTAAGGTCAAAGCCATCTGACCCATGCCTGGATCTTGTCAGCACAGCTTGCAGGCTGGGGAGGAGTAGGAGCAGACAGGGAGAGCAGAGCTGGCGGTGTAAAATGCCCAGGGACCAATGCTCTCAGAGAGCACACCAAAGAGAAAGAAAAATCAGGTGTCAGGAAAGAATGGCCTGGGGAAGTTGGGAGGTAAAACAGCTGGGATGGGGGAGCTCCCATAAAGAACAGAGCCAGACTCTAATTCCACTTTTGGGAGAAAAGACTAAGATACATATTGCATTAAAGAGAGCTAACAACACAGACTGCTTTCCCTAATGTTATTCTTCCATGCAAGTGGTTTCCATAGTGATGTTGCTTGATTGCAAGTGAGAGAGATGGCCACAAGGCAATTTCTTCTAGGATGCTGTTCACACCATGGAAAAGCACAAGACCTCAAATCACTTTCTGAAAAAATCCTGCACTGTAGTTGCTCAGTCCCCAAAGTCTGTCTGGAAGGAAAAAGGTTGGATAGCACTTTCTTCCCCCAGGGCAGAGTGGAGAGACTTTCCCTCTCCATCCTGGAAAGCCTGCAGAAAGCAAAACCTCTCGCTGACCTTGCTACATCTGCCACCAACAGACCCACTGCTTCCCAGCCCTTGGGAAACCAACCAGAAAATGTGCTTCAACCCTCCAGGCCATCATGAACACGGCCAGGAGTGACACTGGTAGGCTGGAAAAGCTGATGAAATTTCACTCAAAAATTGAAGTGAAAGAATTCTTTCTTATACTCTCCTACACTTCACTCAACAGTGATTAGTACATTAAAGAGCTTTATTGAACCCTGGCAGTTGAACGGAAAGCTTTCTTGTTGTAGCACTGAAAGAAGGGACAGATTTTCCAGCAGCTGTCTAATATCTCTGTCAACATGGAAATGAAATAGATTTAAGGACCTCAGAAAAGCATCCAAACATTTAGTGCCCAGTAATAATGCATTCCAATTTCCACTTGCAGAAACTGGAATTACTCTCAGTCTGTTCTACCAGCTTTATAAATAAACATCTGGCACAACTTTATTTTTAGAAAGACAAAAATCACCTAAAAGCGGGCTACTAGCTGACCATCTCTTTATTCACCCAGTTACAGAGACACAGTGTTTGAAAAATGCTAGTGTGAACCTGTGTGTCATGTCCAGGCTCATGGGGGGAAAAAAAAGGGTAACAATAAATAGCCAAATAAGAGACTAAATAGGAGTTCATTTCAATGGGATTTGTGAAACACACCGGAACCCTTCAGATCTGTGTACAGCGGTGCTCAGATCAATGAACAAAGTAAAAAACATCGCAGTGCTTCCATCCTCCAGCTGCACACAGCACTCCTTGTTCTTAGATCAAGGCCCTGTGATAAAGAAAGATCAAGCAAAAGTAGCCTGAGGACCTGTGAACAGATGTCAGCTGCTTTCTTTGGTCCAGTCCAGCCTGCTACAGCAAGATTAAGCAATTATTCCCTATATGCCTGTTATTGTTGTCCAATAAAGCAGCATCTAAAATAATAGCTTTTCTCTTGCCACCCAAGGTTGAGTACTGCAGAAAAATGTGTTGAAACTGATTAGGGTAGAGAGATAGGTCTGCATAAATAATTGCTGAAAGCCAACTAAGTCAAAATAATAATAGCAGAGAAAATTAACTTTCAGATAGAAAACTACCTGTCTGTGCTCTCATTTGTATGCTAAAGTCTAATTCAGCAAATGAAGAATACAATTCTTCGGACAAAGTAGATAACCCAGGGATTTATGGTGATAGCTGTCACAAAAAAAACAGGTCTACCTTGAGATGAATTGGCCTTGAGAAGTTTTAAATTAATTTTTATTTTTATTATCTTTATTATCATGGAACCATGTTAAGATTTACACATTTCTTGTTTGGTTTGCCCTGTATGTCAGCAAGGGAACTTAGATTTACAGATAATTAGGTAGAATACTTGAAGCAATTCAAGAATTCCTTTCATGCAGTTGAAAGGTGTCTTTCTTTCCTTGAATTTCTTTTTTTTCCCCCCTGCATCTATCTGTCATCAGTTACTTTCTTCAGAACTGGCAGACTGTACAGAGTAAATTTCTCCTTCAATAAATATCACTGTAGTCATTAAAGATCATCACTTCTCCATGCAGTCAACAACAATTTGAATGTGGAAACCTTCATGACAGTCCTCCCTGCCACAGGAGAGGAAATATCTTTGGTCAGTATCTCATCCCTTCAAGGTCTCTCTTCCTGGTCTTGAAATAATATTTATAGCCCCATTTTTCTTGTCAGTGCCATTCCCTCTTCACAAGAAGGAGCCAGTTCAGAGTAATCATCACCACCATGTTTTATGCAGGAGTCTACATCTAATAGCAAATACTCCTTCTGGGCCAAGTTGATGAGAGCAGTGTCGTGTCTGCTGAGCACTTCTGCTGTCTCTGCCTGGCTCATTCAGCCTGGCCTATTGGTCTCCTCTTCTATTTTTACTTCAGTCTCTGTATTACTGTTCCAGAAATGGATATGTTTCGAGTAATCTGACAGGTTTTCTCTCCTTCCTGACTATTTTATTATTTTCAGTGAAATGTATTTTGTACAGCTTCTTTTGCTCATCATAATAAAAACTAAAGTAGATTTTTTCTGGCAAGTGAAAAAAGTCTGACAATTCTGTATTCAGAACTGAATGCAAGTTAAATGACACTGTGCTGATCCACTATGAAAACAAAGTGCACAAAACATTCCCCAAAACCTGATATTTCAGTTTCAAAGGGGCTTTCCTAACAACTGAGCTGTGGCTGATAATACAGTGCATCACTTTTAACTTCAGTAAAAATATTTTCTTGTACTTCCAGATGAGCAAATGTACCACTCCTTATCTACTAGTAGCAAAAGACTTGCTGTATTTTCATTCACATTCAGAACCTAATTTGGATAGTGTATACCTGATGAACTTGCAGCACTTGTGAGGTATATCAGTACTGAACTTACAAAGTTTTTATTTTGAGGAGTGTTTCTGCATAACATTTATTGAGCCTGAAGTTACAGAGTATATGGCTGAAGGCAAACTATTTGGGAGACTACAAATCACTTAACCATAGTCCACAGGAATGAAAAAGGAGTAGTCCCAGAGTCCTTTTTGTCTATCACATAAGAAACTTGTAAAGATACAGGTAACATGGAAAATGTGAATAAGTGCCTGATGAAAACACTTGCCTGATACCACAAAGAAGTAACATTGACTTGAGGTAGATTTTGAAGTTAATGAAGAACTTTACCTGTCATCATGCACCCCGTTGCAGACTCTCCCTACTTTATTGCAATCATCATGTTTTTCTTAAAGTTTTGCAGTTTTCTTTAGCTTGCAGCTTCCTCCCTTCCCTCTCTGCCTGCCCTACCAACATTTAAGTCCTTGCAGTTTCAAAAGAAGGTGGGGAAATGTCAAAAAGGCAATCAAAAATCAGAAGGCAGAATAAAAGAATTGTGAGTCTGTGTGCTCTAAATTGCAGGACTATTAAGGAATCTTACTATTATTAAAACTGCACAAGAGGAAATTCTTATGTGTTAAGAAACCGCATCAGTTTTGGAGTACCTAGAGTTGGCAGTACTGAGTGACTTCTTGCAGAGGTCCACAAAGCACTGAACACCACCAGGCTTCCTGTATCTGGAGTTTTAAAATATGCAAGAGCATCCTGTTCCTATTAGATGCCCAATATCCATATCTGAAATCACATTTTGGCCACAAAAGGGAAATTATTGACCCATCACTCACCATTTTCTAAGGTAATTAAGGAGTTGCTCTAAACTGAGCATTGCAAATTTTCCATGTGTCAATTTGCTGCCACTTTTTAGTGCACTGGCTGAGAAGCCCAGAAATCAAAGAGATGCAGCAACTTCAAACACAAACACCTAGAGCTGTGCTGTTCTGAATGAAAATGGACACAGAGATGAACATTTACATTTTTTTCTGCAGATTCTTTCACATGGGTGTGTTTGATGGTTTCTTCTACTGGGTCTGAAGCTGGGATTGAGTAATGAATAAACATGTCTTATTGACATGACTTTGACATTTCAACTAAGTTTACATATTAATTAAGATAAGGTTGTCCTAGCCCCCCAACAAAGAGGAGCAAAAATTTGAGAGAACCTGGTGGCTGAAGTATAGCATAAAAAGCTGTATGAACACTTTGTTAAATGCACAGATTTAACCCTGCTGGTTTGCTCCTAATCATTATTAATTGCCTCCAGTGGTGGACATTAATTTCCCTATTGCAGCAACATGCATCTTGAGTTTGAGCATATCCTAATATATCAAGTGGGACAGGTGATATAATTCAGCTGGTCACAGCTGGAAAGAAGACAGCCACCCACATGCAAGCAGTCTGTCAGCCTTAGTTACGCTGCAGACACCACCACAGCCTCCATAACAACATTGTACATTTATCTCTGGGGATAACTTTACAAGAAGTACGGCCGATCAGTTCATCCTATTTAATCTGCTGTTGTCTTATCAGGAATAAGAATGCCTTAGGCTGGGCTTTAACCCTGAATTTGGGAGAGGAAACATTTGCATGTGGGGCTGCTCGTGCAGGAGAGCCTGACCCTCTCCTGGTTGCTAGAAAGGGGAGGGAGTTGATCCAGTGTCCCAGAATAGGGCATGCCCCAGTGGCCACAGTGCTGACATCTGGGCCATGCAAGACTCGTGTTCACATCCCTGAAGTACCCAGCTCAGACTGGAACCTGCTTGCCAAGCATTGTGTTTGTAGGCTTGTGTAATGGTCACTGTGCCAGAGCAGCTCTTTCAGCAGATTAACCACTTCCATGTGTACAGGGGCAGGAGAAGTGGGCATAACTCCACCCTGGAAGAGGCTGGTGGCAAGATCCTCCATTTGAAGGCAAAAGATGCAGCTGCAAAAGCCTGCTCAGCCCACAGTCCTGGTGGGAGGAGAACATGCTTCTGCTTTCAGGCAGAAGTTTTCATTTCTGGACTCAGGAGGGACATACATTTCTGCAAGAAGTTTCTGGGTTTAGAGATGGCACATATCCAGGTGAAGAATGTTTCCTTGGGAAAAAAAAATGCCCAAGTATCCTGATTATCTAGTTAATGAAACATGCAAATTACTGCTAGCTCAGAGTTCCTTTCCCAGTATGCCCCATAACTACACCTCAGCAGCTGTTATGGTGTATGCACTGAATTTAAGCTAGAAGATAAAGGAAGTCTGAGGAAACAAAAGATGGCATAAAAGGATATTGGGATTTGGCCCAGAGGAAAGATGAGGATTTAAACTAAGCAGAACCAGGCTCCACAGTTGCCTTTCTTAACTGTAATTAACTGTAATTTTTCAGGTTACAATTACCTTTATTTGTAGCAATCAGCAGTAGATTAGCCATAGAATTGTTTAGCACTTCGTTTAATAAGTGTGTGCAAGTTATTTTGCCTGTCCAAAGCCTGTCCAAATAGACAAAGTACATTTGTCCATAGGGTGGTGAAAATTTTTGGAATAAGGTCTTCCATTTACAATTTTTCAATGAATTGTGAAAGTGCATATCCAAATGGTTCTTTCTTCTCAATACAAAACAAAGAATGTATTTTTGGAACCTAAGTGTCATGCTCCATTTGAAGAGGCTTTCAGACAGCTCTTATTCAGACCACCTTGGTGATTCCGGGAAACTACTTCACTCTTGAGTTCACCGCTATAGAAGTGAAGTGAAAGAGCTTAAAAAAGCAACTCAGTTATTTAACAGAATGAGTCCTTTTGTAATAAACTGATATGAACTTGATGCTCCTTCTTTCTGGTTCTTAGTTCTTGTGCCTTTCAGATTATCCTAATCATATAGGTGTAATCCTGCAAATTCTTGCTGCATTTTGCAGATATGCCTTATCATTCAAGGATGGCACCACACAAGTGCAGCTGTTTAATTAATCAGAACACTGAGATGAAACTAGTCCTTAGCATCTTAGCATGCAATGACACTTTACACCTAGCCCAAAAGCATTATATAGTGTGTTTTTAAATGTTCAGTCATTAGGCTTGATGCGTTTAGCCCAGGTGAAAATTGTGAGCACTAGAGATAAAGGAAAAATACGTTTACGTGGCCTTGAAAGGGTTTAATTCTTCACCGTGTCTGTGAATGTTCCATACCAAATGATACCTTGATAATTAGATCTCCATTTCTTTAGAGGTGACATTTTGTCCTGGCAGCATCTAAATTATGTTGTTTTCTTTTTCTGTTGGGATAACACATTGTCAAAGTGAATCATGGTGAATTCTCTCTGTCTCCTGACTCTGATCCCTGCTTTTTCCCATAGAAGAGTCCAGGCTGTGGCTCAGCAGTTTGCCAGGGCTGATCAGCTACTGCAGGCATCCAGGGCTGTGTTTACCTCTCTCTTGTTCCCCAGCTTTGCTGGAAGGAAAGCATTCCACTCGCAGCTCAGAACTTGATCTGTCTCAGCCTTCCTTGGAAAACTCAGTCTGCTTAGCTGTGGACAGCTTTATATTTCATCTGGATTGGCATCTGGTTTGGAGGTCTGGAACACCGTGTTTATGCTTGTCTCTTCTGTTTTTTACCACTTCTAAGGCAGGTTGTTTTACAATCCAAGAATCAACTGAAGGCTTTAGTAGGGGAGAGATTTGCTACAAAGTCCAAGAAGGAAGGAAAACAATTCTGGATATGCTGCAGCTGCTGTCATGACCTTAGACAAGATGGGTTTTTTTTGTTATCTAGGCAGCAGGAGTCATTGGGTTAAGCTGCCAGTGCAACTCCATCACAAATCTCTCTGCCAACTTGTGAATCAGATGCTCATGATCAAAATGGGTCAAGTAAACTGTGGGGTTGCCAGCTTTGGATAGCTCGGCTGAACAGCCTTGTTTCAGCTAGAACTGTTATTTATGAGTTATCACAGAGGATTCCAGTGTTACGATCACTGTTGTTAACATGAGTTTAAACGAACAAAGGCTTTGTACTAAAAAGGAAACAGTCAGGAAGAAGCCTCACACAGTATTATGTGGGCTGAATTCCTTACAGCAATATACATTTCCCTCTTAATTAAAATAGTTAAACTGTGGAACTAGACATTGATGCAATATGTTGTTCCCATTCTAGAAATACATTCACGAAGAGTTAATAAATAATCTATGTGTTCTAATATTTTAAAGCCATTTCAGAGGGATGAAGTCATCTGCTATAATTGTAAATGCAGTACCTCTGCCTTCACTGCTTTCAAATGTGAAGGTAAGAAACCGAGTAGAGGTGCTGGGTTGCTAGAGGTAGATGCTCCAATTTAAATGCCACACCATTTGTTTCTAAATTTGTTTTCAAATTGAGACACTAGAATAATGTTTCCTTCTATTGTAAGGTTTTAGCCCTGTATTTCTACCTGCTAACCCCAGATTTAGCTGGGAAAAGGGATAAATTTTCTTCTTACTGAAGTTGCAAGGATTGCTCCAATCAATATAGGCTGCATAAATAGACCAGATTTCCCAACTACACAGCAATAGTTTCCCAGTGCCAGACCTCCAACACATTCTTATTCTGACATCTGAGGTGAATCTAGCTGCAGCAGCAGGTAAAACTGCTTTTGATGAATGTAAGGGCATTTTTCTTCTTTGTTTTTCTTTTAAGAGGAGTTGAGCCAACTTACCTGGAAAATCAAGCTTTCCACATGTCCAGTTTCAGTCCAATTTCAGATCCTGAACTGAAAGTACATGGCAGGCTGTAAATCTCCCAAAGCAGTGCTCATTGCTGAGTTTGGTCTCCCACTTCCAGACTGCTACCAGTCTTAGGGTGACTCACTTAAAACCAGCTTGTGGGTGACTTTGTTGTCTAGCAATTGCAATCAGAACTGCAGCATAGATGCTTTAATCTCTGATACCCATGCTTCCATAAGCAGGTTTAATTCTCTTGTTGACAGTCAAACTAGCTGACACAATGCTGCCAGCCTGTGCAGGCAAGGATAAGCCACACCAAATTTCAGATTCACTCAGCTCCCATCAGTTGTTTACTTGTGACAAAATGTCACAGTTTGGAGTGTGACTCCTCCTCATCTGTAGTGAGTAGTGAGTTTTAATTGCAATCATATAATCAAAGGGCTGCACTAAAGCCCTGCTGCATTTCTTGGTGATCAGAAGTCTAAAGGGAATGACTTTAATGAAGCAGAGAGCCCAAGAACTCCCCAGCTAAAGTCCTACCTAAAAAAACCCTCAAGCACGCTTGAAAATGCAGAAATACTCAGAGCAAAGATCTAACTTCCCTTGCACTTCCTGGAGTGTAAGAGAAATGTTACTCAGTGGAGATCTAGCCCTGACTAAATCTTGTGCAGCGGAAATGAAAGACAGGCTGCGCCACTTTCCTGGGTCATTCAATACCCCAGCATTTTAGGTGAATATCAATGGCAGCATTGTCCAGTGTGTACATTATATAGAGACAGTCAAAAATGGAATATCAATGATAGCATCTTTAATAGCCATAAAAATAAAGTGAGGAAGACAGAGGGTGATAAATAAGGAACAGCCTGTATTGATCCATCTGCATTTGGTTTGTTAGAGTTTTTATACAGTTCATGGCAACAAAAATCTGTCAGTTCTTCCTCCTTCAAAATAAACTGCTTTCCATTAACAGGCAGCAGATGATCTCATGGGAACATGCAACAGAGATCTGCAAAAGAGGATATGATGAAGATTATTAATATAGCTATAAATTTCATCAGCCTTTCCTCTTGAAACTTGGACAAGTGCACTAAGCAATAAAAATAATAATAATTATAGTCTGAAGCTCTTCTGTATCTCTGTAACCTCTCTGTGACACTCACGTTAGCTTTATAAGTGGTGCTTAAGCCCACCTGATAGGAAAATATCACTTGCAATGCCTCTAGTGTGCATTAATTCAGGATCACATGTGAGGCAGCTTCTCTGGACTCTCTCCAGGCTGTCCATCTTTGCATAGCGGAGACTAAAATTAAACAGAGTATTCCAGGTGTGTCCTGGCAAGGTCTGCTAGTTTTACCTGTGGTAGAGTTAAATTTCTTCACAGTGGCTGTGTTTTGGACTTGTGATGAAAACACAGTTGATAATACAGAGACATTATTTTTGTCCTGAGTGGGGTTTACATAGAGCCAAGGCCTTTTCTGCTGTTCATACTGTAATGCTGGTGTGGGGCTGGGGTGTACAGGAATTTAGGAGGAAACACAGCTGGGACAGCTGATCCCAACTGACCACAGAGATATTCCAGACCATGTGAAATCAGGTTCAGTACATAAAGTGGGGACAAGAAGCAGGAAGGGAGGGGCATTTGGAGTGCTGGCATTTGTCTTTCTAAGTAACTGTCGCCTGTGATGGGGCCCTGGTGTCCTGGAACAGCTGAACACCTACCTGTGAATTAGTTCCTAGCTTTGCTTTTCTTGTGTGCATGGCCTTTAATTTCTCTATTAAGCTGTTTTAATCTCAATCCATGAGCTTCTAAAATTTATGCTTACTGTGTTCTCCACTGGTGGGGGAATGACCAAGCAACTGCATGGCCCTTGGCTCTGTCTGGTGTTAATCCACAACACAAGCTCTTAGTACAGTGGGATAATGACTTTTTTTATCTCAGGTGGTGATGTCCTTGTTGATGTAACCCTGCTTCCTGTTGGTTTCTTTGCTGCAGAAATGCACAGTTCACTCATACAGAGCTTGTGGTCCACCAGGTACCCCCAAGTTCCTTTTCCACGGAGCTGATCCCCAGCTGGGTAAATTCCAATCTGTATTGCAGTCCTGCATTATGTTTTCCTAGGTGTATGATCTTAACACCTGTCTTTGTTGAACTTCATCAGTTTCTAGTTAGACCAGTCTTCCACCTTATCCAGGTCTTCCTTCAGGGGAGCTCTCCCTTCTGAAGTGTCCACTGGGGTCACTCTGTTTGGTATAACAACAGAATTTGTCAGAGTATATTCAATTCCAGCTTCCAGCCTAAAGTGTATATTGGTTTTGGCAGATTATGATAAATGTCAAAGTCTGTTCAGAGTCAAGTACACAGAGGATTTCGGAATATGTGTGTACGTGAGCGTGGTTCAGCTCCATACACCCTCTAATATGTGAAATATTTTAGCCATTGAGACCCCAGGTGCCTGAGGCTGCATTCCCAGAGCGTGTGGGAGGTCTTTCACAGGGCTTCTTTTTACCTCAGTGGAGAGGATGAGCACTGAGCGCACACTATTTACCTTCCAGCCAGACATCTGCTTACATACTTTGGAGTGGAACAGCAACAATTCTAATATAGACAGCATTAAGGAAATGGCTCAGAAATGCTCCCTATTTTCAGTTAACTCAAACTGTCCAACAGCTTAATTTCTGCTGTGTTTGGAGCGTGATGCAGTTCTGATATGTCACATTGCATTAGGACTTTGCACATGCTTTTTGCCCATCTCAGTTTCAGGCTTCCTGCAGTATGAAAAAACACTTATTTTCTTATCAGATTCCTATTTCATGCCCCTGAGTCATAGAAAGAATAAAGCCCTCTATGTAAGACACAAAGAGCTGTTAGAAGCCCTCTGCTGCCATAGTTCACTGGCTCCTTAAATTCCAGTTACTTCACCTTTTTCCCCCTCCACAAAGAAATATTACTTAAGCTGACCACTGATCTGAAGTCCTTTTCAAGTGGGGGTGAGATGAACAGAGGAGGGAGCATCAGCCAAAACCCTTGGTATGCTACCTTTACAGATCATTTTTCACCTTGAAGCTGGTGGTGGTAGATGACACTCAATACTGACAGCCAGGGTGAAAATCCTGCCATTTCATTTGGAAGGCATCACTTCATATATATGATGCTCATGTGCAGAAATGCATTGTATTCTAAGCAAGCTCACCTTCTAAGAAAAGTGTGACAGCATCTAAACTGCCTGTAGTCCCAGACTCTTGATGATTTCTAGACCATACCATGGGACTGACTGATGGACAATCCCAGGTCAGTCCTGTCAAGCTGAGAGCTGAATTCCAGCACTTGGAAATGGCTTGAGCTACTGCTTTGGAGAGACAGTAGCTGGTACAGCCCTATTGCCGCATGACTTTTCAGCTTCCCCATGTATTTTACACTACTGTACAGTGTATTCTGTTATAGCTTCCAGCACTGTTTCAAGGAGGGAGTTCAAAAGTGTCAAGCAATATTGCTATAAACAATTCTTTAACTCAATATCATTGTTTGACAGATTTGAGTTCTTTATCCTGCTTGTTTATCACACATGCACAGACGCACAGACACACACAGACACACAGACATACACTTATATAACCTCTTTAGTGTAATGCTGTGGTACTCTCTTTGTCCTTGCATCCTTTCCTCTAATGTTTATGACCCATTTTCAAAGGCATGCACTGGTATCTGATGATCTGTGTCTTTTCAAGTCTGCATGCAATCTTACTGTCTGGGTAATGCTTCCAATGGACAGCCTTCCAACAGACTCATTTTCCTCTTCCATCCTTTGCCCTCTTCCCATGGATAAAAATGACTGATGAAGTCCATTACTTATCTATCAGATAATAGATCTACTTTAACACAGATTCCTTATAAAGCTTGCTCTTAGCAAAATCACTTCTGGACATCAAGAAGGCACTGGGCTAAAACATTGCTTTTGTTGGTAGGTTAATTTAGCATTTAAATTATTTTTCTCTACTGACTTTTTTTTTGTGGAAAATTGCTCCACTATGTACAGCAGAATTTAACTGATCTGTACTCCTGTGATAAAAAAAAAAGTCTGTGTTACAGTGAAAAAATTCTCCCCATTATGCTGACAGCAGTATGTCTTGTAGACAAGATTAAGATGCATACAGCAAAATCCTGACACCCAGACTGGGAAAAGATGGCAACATGAAAAGGGATTTAGTTACTTTTTGTTAGTTCTAGACCATTGCCAGTGATTATCAGAGACAAGCGATTGTGCTTTTTAAGTTTGACCACATTTCAAAGCACTGTGCACTTCTGCACCAAGTACAGATCAGTTCAAGCCGTGAAAACCTTCAAATGAACTTCAAGAGGGTCAATTCACTTCTGTGCTTTGGGCCATGCTTGTGTCCTGCCCTGGCAGGGCCTGAGATCCTCTGGCACGTTGTGTTTTCCATCCACACCAAACCCTTGCGAGTACATTCAAACCCAGAGAAACTCAGATGTGCTGGTCAGGTCATGGTGCATTTTTGACGACTGGAAAGATTCTCCCAGATTAAATTCCAGAACTCCAAACCCAGGCCAAGGTTTCTGACACGAGGAATTCCCAAACCCTGTAAGCCACAACATCTGGAGCTGCAGCAGTCATTGCAGGGCCTGCTTACCAGACAAAGAGCCTCTCACAGCCTGATGTGACACTTCCATCCACCTTGTGCATCCCATCAGAGCACAGAGCGGAGCAGCCTGGGGGTCACACCCCAGTGCTGTCCTCCCCAGTCTGCATGGGGAAACCTGCCTGGGAACCTGCATGCCTGCAGCTCTGCAGTCCCCCCAGCATTGTGGGGATGTCTATTTTGCATTTCTCTTTTCCTACAGAGCAATATGCTGGCTCCTTGGGGGCTGCGAGGAGTAGGGAGAAAGAGAGTGACTGGGGCTGCTGGGTATGCATTTTTGTGGGGGAGGTAGAGGTTACTACAGTTTCCAATTTGGCACAGCTCCCAGAAATAGCTCTTGCAGAAATATATATCCCTGAAATGACCTAAAAATAACCCAGTGGCAACCTGAAGTGTATATAAAGTTGTAAGATAAAGATGTGGAAGGTATAAAACACACCACTCTCCCTGTGTCTGAGCCCCAGGGAGCACCTTCATGGTGGTGTTATTCCAGCCCTTATTGTGCCTCGCCCCTCCACACCACAATGCTCTGCTCTGGTTTGAAGGACTTGGCTTGAAAGCTGCAGAAGGACTGATGCTGCCTTGGCTGACTGGGAGTCACCCATGCCTTGGAGAACATTTTACTTGTCCATAGGAAATGAGACCCTCATGAGATACAAGTTCTTGTGGGGACAAAGGACCACTGCTCTTCAAAAATATTATAAAGCACTCAAAGTAAAACAAACCAAACCAACAAAACAGCTCCTCTCATACACCATTAGTTTTAATATTGCCTGCTGTACAGAGATAGAGTTAAATCAGCTTCAGCAGTTTTATCTCCGTTTTTAACAGCAGAGTCCTTCACAATTCCATATCCAAAATAATATATGAATATATTGAGAAATTGGCACAAAATGGTCAATATGGCAAACTTATTTCATATCTCCAGACAAAGGCAAATAAAAATCAAGAATCTCTGCAGCATCCATCCTGAGGGGGGAAAAAAAATAGAGAGAGAAAGAAAAGCATCTTATTGAATAAATTACACTTGAAGAAGCAGCAGTGTTTCTTTAATGCTTTAATGGCCACAGATTGATTCTCAGGTCCTGAAGCCTGAGCCAGCAAACAAAGTATCTGCTTCTGTCTGTCCCATCCTGAGAGCTCTTCACAGCAGAGCTGAGTAAATAATTCACTGTAGATAATTTACCTGCACAAAAGCTTTCTTTTTTTCACTTAGTGAATGTCAGTACCTTGATTGTGGCTTCCTCTAATTTATTTGTAATTCAAATTTACTTGTCCAATTTATTATCTTTCTTTTTTCCTAACAGGTCAGATAGACTGTGAAGGGTCTGCTACAAGTATTTCAACCTGCCTGTTCAAAAGAGAATTGAGTTCATCACGAATAGTATCAGACAGCTTCCTGTTTTTTTCTCTCTCTCCACAGGAATGCAAATTTTGTGATCAGGGGAAGAGCTTTGGGTTGATAATAAAAATTTTATTCTGCTGGATAAAACCTGAGGGGTTTTTCTCAAAGCTTCAGCCTTAGAAAAATGGTGGCACTGCAGTCTCTGTTGTCTCTGTGCAGAGCTGAAATGAAATCTTTTTATTACGTTCACTTGAAATAATGGCACCTGCTACTTCAGGCACAGTCAGAACCTCATTCACTTGCCTGTGTGCCTGGGCTCTAGAAAAATTTCCCAGTGAACTTGAACCCCCACTGTGTTAAGCAGTGTCCCTTTTAAATGTAGTAATTGCAGAACATAGATTGAAGAGAAATGGTCACAGCAGTGGCGGATGAAGAATTTTTGTCCCTCATTAGGTTTAAGCTCGAGGCTCTGGTAGAGCTTTGTCATCTCAGCCCAGCACTTCTGCTACATGGCAGTATTCGAGCGTGCAGACTTCAAATGGGCTTTTCATGGGCGCTCATGCAAGCTGGGCTCACCACTCCAACATCTGCAGAGAGCAAACAGCAAAGAGCTGGGGAGCCTGGGCAAAGGGAAGGCATTTTCAAACCAGCAGCAACACTGGTCCACTTAATGCGATCCCTGTCTTGGCCCCTGGATGTGGAAGCTGATTAAAACAACGAACAGACCAAAGCCAGAAAAAAATTGGTGTCATCCAGCCAGATGTTATGGGACACCAGCTTTTAATGCAAGTTTGCTGCTATTCACACTGCTGTGTACCAACAGTGTTTCCTTCAGCTTGCATAATCAGATATAATCAGTGAACATGCTCATGCAAATTTGAGTAGAGGATGGATTTGTAGGCCAGGACTTCTCAATTAGAGTGGGCTTGAACTAGAAAGATGCGTAATCCTTACCAGAAATTACCACCTTGGATAGAATTTCTGCCATTTTAAATTTATTTTCTATAATTATTTTCATGTAAAACCCAATAAAAATTAGAAAAACTTGCAAAGTTTGGTTATTGTTTGCTAGTGTGGATGTATGAGGTTTGGGTTTGTTTTTAAAATCCTAGTGGCCCATAGCCATTTTCCCTTGCTCGAGGGCTCTGGTCATGGGTTGGCAAACTTCTGGAGGGCCAAACAAATCCAGGTGTGGATAGGCAGAGATAAGATTTAATGTGGTGAAATAATCTGCTCCAGTTTTGCCTAAAATCTCAAATGAAGTTGCCACTCTGTTAGGCTGACAGTTCTCACCACTCCAGTGCATTTGCCTCTGAAACCCACGGGAATAATTTTCTCATCCTTTGCTCCTTTTTGCTCCTGATCTTAGCTGAGAGGAAAGCACCACATCAATGCAAGAGGGCTGCACTTCTGCAGGGCAGAACAGAAGCCCCTTTTGGCAGCAACTCAAGCCTGCCCAGTGCACCCAGGACAAGGAGATGAAACATCCAGCAGGATCCAGTTGTGATCCTTGAGACCTCAGCAAGAGGAGTCCATTTCTTCTGGACCTAAAGTGGAGCAGGCTGCCCTTGCTGAATGAAACCTCAGCCGGGAGAGAGAGCAACAGTGCTGGGCTGAATTACCCTGAATTATTCTTTGCCCTTCTAAAAAGTATAACTGCTATTTAGAAAGGTTCATAAACCAAGAGTGCATCTAGCATATAAAAGAGGAAAAAAAATCACTGCATGAACCTATATTTTAAAATAAATTTCATTTATCCCAATTGACCCTTTTCTGAACCACTAATGGAACAAACCTTCATGACAAAAGCTGAGGAGAGATGGGAAGAAACCAAGGCCTTGTGGATAATTCAGGAATGATAGGCCATGCTTGGGAAATGGTACTGAAATATGCATGAGAAACATTCTGTTAAAAAAAATGGATTGTGGAATTCTAGCTTGCTTGGAAGAATCAAAATCAATAAACAAAAAGATGCAAAACTCCGAAGAACCTGAAACTGAGAGCAGAAAGCTCTCAAAAACCAGACTGAATTGGAAAAGAAGGGGCACTGGATTTTTCAGAGAGGGGGAAAGAAGCTGTGGGGACATACCTGAAAAAGATGCTGTGTATGAAACATGGCCAAGGTCAGTGCACAGAAGGTGTAGCCACCATCACAAGCAGAGATTTTTGCTCTGGAAAAAAAATTTTAAAAGTAGAGATTTTTGCTCTGGGAAAAAAAAACATTAGATCTGGAAAAGCCAAAGCTGGAAGGAGTGCCACATCCAGTTTCTCTCCCTTGGGCTGCCTGGCCCTGAGCTGCTGCAGAGGGGAATGGTGACTGGAAATCAGCACGACAGCTGTGGGGAATGAAGATGTACCAGCGAAACACAGCCTGCCTGAGGTGAGTGTGACATTGGTTTTGTGAGACTGTCATACTCAGACTGGTGTCCAGGAGCTGGAGATTATTGTAACAATGACATGGCAGCAGATTGAATTTCCTCAATGGCAGAGGCAAGCAGGAGAGACCAGGGATGAGTGTCAGCTGGAGCAAGCAGCAACACTCACTGGTATAAGAAATGCCAGCCTTCACCTTACTCCTTGTTTTATTTTTAACCACAAAAAACACATCATTTACAACGCACAGGGTGACCAAATAAATACAGAAGCTACACTTGAAATTCAAAGAAGACAGGGATTATTTTTTTTTCATGAAAAAACCATTTCATTTGCAGCTACGTCTATAAAGCAAGATTGAGGATGTTATTAGACATCAGACACTGCCCGTCTGGTGAAGTGTTTCCTGAGCCTGTAGGTGTTCTTTGAGGAAAGTGAACTGGGTAATTGCCTTTCTCAGGGCATCAAACACAGGGATGGGGTGGGGGGCAGAGAGAGCAATGAAAAAGTAGCACAGTACTGCCTGCCTGATGATATGGCAGGTGAATGTGTGTGTGCCTCTGTGCACACCTTCAACTAACCGAGAAATCGAGTGAATGCTGCAGAGTTTCCCACCATTTTAAAAGGACTTCTCTGTTGTGTGTTTTAGTGTCAGATTTATAAAGGTAACTGATGACACTTCCCAGGCTTGGGAAGCAAAATGTCCCCTAGCAGGAGGGAGCCAAGAGCCCAGGGGAGCTCTTGGCATGTCTCTTTGCCATCCTCCTGGCAGCCACCAGCACAAGAGACACATTTAGGGTCCAAGTGATACCAGCTGATGCCCAGCTGTCAGACCCTAGTGGAACCCCTTGAGGCAGAACATGATGGTCTCAGCTGAGAAGAAAAAGTGCATTGAAACCACCCTGACTCATTCAGGCTCCAGTCACACTGACCACTCATGAGATTGGCGTTTTCTTGTGACAAGGGCCTGAGTGCCTGGCTTGGGAAAACAGGGGGAATACAGGCAGAATTTTGCAGTCCTGAACAAACGCTCTACCCATCACTTTCTACACCTCTACCCATCACTTTCTCATCCTGAAAGATCCCCTTGGTGCTACTGTGTTCTTAAAACCTTTTTGATATTGAACCCGGCCAGCGTATGGTGAAGCTGACAAGCACAGGACTGACCCTTCCATGTTGAGCATATCTTCCTTCCCTGCTGAGATATGACTAGGAAGAAAGAAAGGCCTTTATAAACTGGCTAAATTTTCAATTGCCTGAAAAGGGAATTTTTAAAAAAATAAATTAATACACTTCAATTTTTTTGTTTCACCTTTATTCAGAAGGGAAACCAAATCTTCCACTTGTATTTCTTTGAATTAGAGAAAGGAAATTCCACACGTAATTGTTTTGTTTTCTTCATGCTACTGATAGCTTATGTACTGATGACTTTTTTTTGATGTTAGAATGTCAAGAGGCAAGGCTGGGTTTTTTAAGTATTTTTTTTTAAATGAAAATGAATTAATTCGTTGTTACTCTCATTTTGACATGCTCTGTGGAGAGTGTATGCTCAGCAAGTCTAAAAACTTTCAGGACAACCTGTCACAGCCTCTAGGAACAGACTAAATAAGTGTTAACCAAAGCATGAAATATGAAACACAAAAACACAAGCCAGAATGAAGTGAAATTCTGCTCTGATTTTAAATCATGCATAAACAAATTTCCTTGCTATAAGCAGGGTGGCTGATTTTTTTTTTCTGTTTCCCTTGTGTTTTGCTTGTCTTTTCTTTTTCAGCGGAGGAAAAAAAAAGTGGCATCTCAAAATATTTGACCTCCTCCAAATGAAATTATTTCTTTTATTCTAGCTAGATATGATAAACAGTGAACAGAGAAAACTCTTCAGAAATGTGGTATGTTTTTAGTGCTGATTTTCCTCTGCTCTTTCTACCAATAATATTGCTTGGTCAGAAGGCAGTAATAGCCCTCCACAGACAGCTTCAAAGACAAAGGGTCTAAAAGTCAACAGATTAGTTCAGCACCAGTTTCCCCATAAATATCACCCAGCCCTTAAGAAAAACCTTGGCAAAGCATAACACTTACAGTGCCTTTTTAAAAAGGAGGTAGTCCTTGGCAGTGATATTGGTATCTTCCATGGACATTTGCACATTGCACATATTTTTCAAATTTTCTATAGCAAGGGTGTTTTGAGAATTAAAAGAGACTTGGTGAGTTGTTAGTAAGTGAAGTTCTTGCAGCTTCACAGGTTTCAGTAAATCTCACACCTCCCAATATATTTCAGTCCCTGTTAGATCCTGCCTGCAAGCAGTTGTGTGACACTGATGTCTTGCTGGAGAGAAGTTGCCAGAAAGCAAACAGTGTGTTTTTTGCAGCAAGTGCAGTTACTTCTGCAGCCCAAGCATTATTTTCAGGTTTTAAATCAGCCTTGCTCAAGAGACCAGTGTAGCTGTCCCCTGAGGGGTTTCCTTCCACTGCCCTGAAACAGTCAGTGCTGCAGACAGCCAGGACTGGAGACAGGGCTGAGTGGACCCCTGGTCAGATTCAAGGTGGCAATTCACATTTCCTTTAGTTTTGGAGTGCACATTAATATCACCCCCATAGAGATTTCCTGTTTTCTCCCCTGCTTTATGGGGCCCTGCAGTCCTTAGCTGGTCAACCAGCTGTCAGTGCACACAGGGAATGGCTGAGAGTTGGAAATTCAATTCATGCTTGTATGAATTCAAGCAGCTTACAGTGCTATGGAAAGCGGAGATGCCTTTCACTCGCTTTCCTGCATTCCCCATACAAACATGCCAAAAATCCCATTGCTTTCGGTGACAGACCTCACTGCAACATAGCAGCACCTGAAAAAAAAAGTATCACAGATGCACACTCTGCCTTGCAGCTTCAGCTGGGAGAAATGAGAGGCACAAGCTCTGGAAATAAATCTGCCCCTCGCTCAGCACCAGAACTGACAAGTGTTCGTCCATCTGCTGTGAGCAGTCACACTGTGAGTTCACTGATGTGATGTTACGGCAGCATAATTGACTGAGGCTTTTTGGGCCCTGGTCCATGCCTGTGTGCTGCTCTCCTGCAGCAGCATTTGGGGTGAGGGCTGAGGGGCACAGAGGCTGCTTGAGACCGGGCTGATGGAGCTGGGCAGCAGTGCTGTGAACGGATGGCTGGAGCAGAGACACTGCCTGACCACGTTAGTGCTTTCTGCCAGCAGCAATGATGGAGAAAGCTCTTGCAGCTGTCCCTCAAATCCCTCTGCCACATAGTCAAAACCCTCTCTGCTTCACAGCTCATCTGAAGTCACTTGTATCAGTTACCAGCCCTGGCACTGAGCTTCTGCCTTAGTATTTGGGTATCAATTCCTTTTGCCGTCACTTTCTCCCAGTGTCCTTAGATGGACGCGAGATGAAGGCGATGGTAACGCATTCCCTGCAGCATCACAGCATCCAGGTGGTGTGACCCACACACTGACAGGGATCCACAGCCATGAGCATGAAAGTCTCCTCCCCTGGCTCATCTGGTGATGATACCCTCAAAGGAAGTTGTGTTGGTCCGTGAGGTTCCCCAAAAGTTTTGCTGCTGATGGAGCAACTGAGTAAAGGAAACTCTCATGTCCTACGTTGCATCACCACCACTGCATTTACCAGACTGGGTTACCAGAGGGTTCCAGGGCCAGATTGCTGTCTCAGGGGTGAAGCAACACTAGGATCAGGAGATGAAAGCAATGCCAAATCCATCACAAACAAGGACACTGAAGAAAAGTGTAGGGAAGATTACACACAAGTTGTAGCTCATTAAAGGACAACATGCTGAGATATTTTTATGTTGCTGTTACTTCTAAAAGAGTCAGTTAACACAGCTTATTATGGCAATTACAGCAATGTAAAGAGAGACCTAGCAAAGATTACAGCTCTTTACTACACCATCATCATAGCTAAAGTGAAACATATTTAGGACTCAAACAAGACATCTCCCACATATCTGGCCAGGGGATAAAAAGACCAGAAGATCCCTGCATCAGCTGCTCAGGCTGCTCCAATGTCCCCAGGCAGGCAGAAAAGCTGTCAGTGTTGGCTCAGTGTGAGGCAGAGGACTGGCCAGAGAAGGCTGGGATGTGGGGCTGGCACTGCATGGTGGCCACAGGGGAACCAGGGTGGCAGACAAGATGGGACAAAGATGGACTGTGGGGAATGTGGTCTCCAGAGACATGATCCTACAATGGTCAAACAGCTCAAAGATCTCTCCTTCATCACCTCCATCACTCTGTCTGATGCAGAGATCATGCACTGAGAAAAAGATTGAAATCCCATATTTGCCGCGTGATCTGGCATCTCTGATAAATGCCCTTTTTACACCTCCAGTTTTCAGAAGTTGGGAGGAATTAAACCATAGAATTTAATTACCCTGGTGGGATTTGCCATCCTTTAATTTATCCAATCCATACAGAATTTATATTTTCACCCCTGGAAGTGGTATCACCTCAGTCTGTGTACTCCTCTGCACCCAGATTTATGACAGTTTTTAATTCAAAACTCCCCTGTAATTCTTTACACTGTAAATGCTAACTTTTTGGTCCTATTTGATTTTGATGGAGCCCATCTTTCCTGGGTGCTGCAAGAGCTTCCCAAATTCTTAAAAACCCCAAACTCCTCTCTCAGCTCCTCCCAGCTATCAACATTTCTGCATGTCTCTGTGCAGGGAGCATCTCAGAGAACATCACCATGAAGTCTGCAGCCTGTTTATTTACTGTCACCCACCCATCTTCCCTCATATCATCAAATCTGTTATCTAGTTGGTCATGAGGTCTCCCACCTTCACCACCATCATTTGCATGGCAGTGGAACTCTCACAGCTATCCCAAATCTGGTTCGACCAGCTCGGGCTCAGGACTTAGCTTGTTTCTAGGGTAAAAAAAATCATTGCAGTGCATATAACTCCCATAAGGTCATGGTCAGTGAGGCTCAGTGTACTCTCAGAGCTATTCCTCGGCTGGATTTTCATCTGTCTATTGCTTCACTAACAGCTGTTTTGCTTTTCTTAGAATTATTTCTTTATTCAGTTTTTTGAGAAGCCAGAGCTGGGGAAGCCTGCAGCCATATCCTCTCCCACAGCTAAACTACTGCTGCAGCCAAATTCTCCTCACTTGGACTGGCTCCCACAGTCCCAGGGGCACCCACTTCAGCCCAAACTGTAAACAAGTCGATGCAGATCACGTTTTCTCATGAAGGAATACCATGCAGATCTGCATTCACACAACCTGATGCCAGTCTCCTAAAAGGAAGCATGGCATCAAACAAAGTATTACTCAGGTTGGGTTGTCAGCTGTGATTTAAGTTATGTGAGAAGCCAGGCCAGCCAACAGCATCCATTTCACCCCTTAGCAAATATCCAGATGGTACTTGCTGAGCTGAGAGTGAAGTGTTCTTTCAAACCTCAGAGTCAACATGTGGAGCTCTCACTGCTGGTTGCACTGTAAAGGTGGCACTGGGGAAGCTTGGAAAATTATAGGAACGTCTTTTCCCTTTTTAATTCAATGTACGAATTTAGAAAGGGCACTTGGTGGCATTTTTAGGGACAATGACACACAGGCCAAACAAAGGCATGCAAGACCATGATGATCTCAGTTCTTGTGGTCAACACAAGCTGCACGGAGCTACTCACTTCAGGCCTCACTAAAAAGTGGGGACAGAGTAGTTTGCAAATGTAAAACAAGTGGTTGAACCACAGTTAACTTAATTAAGACTCTCCGCTGAGCACATCCTTACTCCCATTTAGCAGAATGCCACCCTGAATAGCCACAGTGAATGTGCCCTCCTTGGCTGCTGGTGGCTTTCCAACCTGCAGGAACATGAACAGGTAATATTGCTGAGCAGGACACACAGGCACTGGTGAGGGCTTGTGCAAAAGTAGATGTGTACAGTGTTCTGTCTGGGTGGCAGAAGTGACTGATCCTAGGGGAGAGTGTTTAAAGCTCTGGTGGCAGCTGCTGGGCTGGTGTGGCAATGCCAGCCCCCATCAGCCAGCACCCAATGCAGACATGCCCCACATCCTGCACTTTGGGCTGGAGTTGTGGCTGCTGACACTCAATCCACATTGTCTCAGGTATGTGGAGATCAGCTGAGAGCCTTTACTGCCAGCAGAGCTGACTTACAGCAGCAGAACAGGGAGACAAACCAGCTTAGGTTTCTGCTTCTGCAGCCACCAGCAGATGCACTGACCCACCACAGCCAAGTCTGGCCTTGAAAACTGTTCTCCTTTAAGGAGACAATTAAATCCCTCATGTGCAGCCTTGACATTAAAACATATTTCAATTTAAAAGCAATATTTAGTAATACAGTTGGGGTTTTTTTACCAGTTTATTTGGATGCCAGAATCCAGCAGAAACCTCAGGACTGGCTGATTCATGCCTGTTTCATTTTTCCTTTCAATCCATTTTCTCTGAAAAGGAGACATAAGCAGTGAAGCCAATATAGTTTTATTGGATCCAGTGCATTGCCACTAAAACAAATATATGTACACTCAGGCCACTACACTTTTATTAAAACAAATAGAATTTAATTCAAACCAGCATTCAATAGCTACAGATTTTGGTGGGTGGTTGGTTGGTTGTATTTTTTTTTTTTTTTGAGAGATGAAATTAAATCCTACCAATATTTTTGCTCAATATGTTTTCACAATCAGATTCATTTGACCTAAGCAATATATATTTATCATAGGTAACACATTTTTATTAAAAAGAAATTTATAGAAACCAGATTTCTTTTGAGTGTATAGACAGAAATTTCAACCCATTGTAAGATTAGACCAGGAGGACAGAGGGAAGAACCTTTATTATTTTTTATACTGGTAAAAGACACTTCTACTTAAGGGGTTCTTTTGACTACTACACTTGGGGTGACAGATACCTTCTTATAAATAAGGCTTTTAGAAGTCAGTATCTTGCTAGGTAAAATACACTTTTTACAGACCAGCACTGAAAATGAAGATAGTGCTCATTGCAATCAAATGCATCCATCAAAGGATTACAATAGAATCAAACAAGAGCAAGGGAGCTAGGACTTGAATCAAGGTGTATCTGCATAAGATGTATTTAAGGGGAAAAAGCCTGTGCGTCTGAAAAAGACGCAGAAAAAAGCTCAATACAGTAATAAAGTAATAAAACTGAGTTGTCATTTACAGTATTGATGTTGGTTTTATTGCAGTTCCACACCTCTGTTTGTAAATGAGATTTTTACAGATGCCAAAAGGAAGTACACTTCCTTTTGTCACTAAGTGTTTCAGCAAATCAAGCCCAGGTCTCCATGAGTGTCTAATAGAAATCATGGTTTTATAAAAACATTATCTTGCACTTCCAAAACCTTTCCAGTTCTTTATTCATTGCGATATATCCTTCGATCTGGAGCAGTCATTGTCCTCCCTATTTTCTCTGCTTCAGTTTATCAGAGAACAATGCAGAACTTAGGAAGAGTGCATGGCAAACCATTCACCTCCATTCACCTTTTTTCTTGACAACATTTTGTAAGAGAGGGACTGATCCTGCTCTGTAAGCAAAGCTGTTTTCTCCCCCTCAGAGGAAAACACCTGGGAAGGTTGTTGAGACATCTCTGAGCGACTCTGAATGGAGTGTACATTTCCGTCCAAGTCAGGAGAATCCATGCACTTAATTCCCATGGATTTATTTGAATTTATCTCCCTCTGTTATTACTAAAGTTTGGGAAGAAAAAAGAAAAAAAAATCCTGCATGAAAATCAGCTGTAGCAGATCTTAATGGCCTCCTCTGAGCTCAGAGTGGTAAGAGAAATGAGGATGCAGCGCTGCAACCATCAGAGTGGTGCCCTGGCTGCATTCAGACCTGCCACAGCTGGAAACAAGCACATCCACAAGCACTGAAGCACAATTTTGGCTGCTGCTTGAGTGCCCCCAAGGCTGACAGAAGATCTTTGGTGTGTGAGCATCTTGGTGTGTTTTCAGAAGAAGTGCATATAAATACATGGTAGTACAGGGAAGTTTAGTGAGGGGGGTGTCCCCTGCTTTTTCTCACTGTATCCTAAAAAGTATTGTCTTGTGTTGACCTTCCCTATTGAATCAAGGGCTCTCTCTGGATGTCAGTCAGGAAAGCATCATTAGATAGCAGTGGTGGGGGAGCACTATCCCATCCATATGGGCTGAACAGCTGCCTTTGCAGACTTCTCAGCCAGGGGAGCAAAGGATTAAGTTCAAGACCCATATCCAGACATACTTCCCCACATCGTGCTGAGTGGCAGCACGGTGCAGGTGACAGAATGCTTCCTCTGTTTCCAATTCACTTTGTCAGAGACCAGCTACTTCTCCTTTGCCTCATTCCCTGTGACAACATTTCTAGTCAACAGCTCAGCAGCTGCATCTGCCCATCAGGCTTCTCCTCCCTGCCAGCCTGGTGCAGAGACAGGAAAAAAACCCGACCCTACTCCGAACAATTTTAATTAATACTGACATTTATCAAGCTGCAGAGGAAGCAACTGCTGCTTGTTGCTTGGGTTTATGTGAAAATAGTAGAAATAAATTGAACTGTCATAAAGTTGTAGACCATCCTGTCTTCATTACATCTAGTGCCTGGGAGAAACGAGTTGTGAGCAGCAAGAGATACAGGAGCTCATGGGGCAGCTGATGGACAGCCCAAGCACTTTCTCTGAAAAGCAGGCTTTTCCCAAACCATGCTGCCCTCTTCACATGTAGACATATGGAGCTGCTTGGGATGTTGGACACAAGCTCTGACCCAGTGATTACCACCCATGTCCCTGCTGTGCCATGTGCTGCTCCAGAGGTGGCAGACCCTGTCCCTTGTGATTAGAGCACACTGTGCTCCTGATATCCCGACTCTGCCTCAAAGCCCACATGGAGTCCTCCCAATTGCTGTTCATCACCTGCCTCACATCTGCCTCAGGACTGCAGCTCTGTGACCTGCAGGCTCATACACCTTTGACAGGCTCACCATGGTGGAAAGGTCAAACAGCTGCACCATATTGATGCAAAATGCAAATAGTACATGCTTTTCATTTCATGCAAATGCATAAGGTTTCTGCATCTTTCCAAGCCGTCTTGCCCATTTGGTGATCATTTAGAGGCCTTTTAAATGTTGTAAAAGCTGTAGTATTTAGAACAGCTTTCTACCAGGGCAGACTTTGGACATTTCTACTCTGCTTATTGTCATGTTTTCCTTAAACTCCTTTGCAGCATTTATTTGCTAGTAAAAATGTAAACCCTAAAAGAGAATAATTTCTTGCATCCTGACTCTGAAGGCAGAAAAGAATTGCTCTTCCTCCCTAGATGTGCTCCTGCATCCTAGGTGTTCTTTACTTTAGCTTAAAAGCAACAACAAAGAAATAAGGAAATAAATAGAAGGACTTTGTATGATTGGTCTGTAATGGATGCAATTTCCTTTGCAAGAGCTAATATCTGACCTGATATGAAATGCTAACCGGTCCACTATGTGCTTACAATATACACTATACAAATAATAATAAAAAGAATCCCCTCCCAAAAATCAAACCCAGTATCCTGTGAACCAGTTAAAAATAGACATTCTAAGCAAGAGATTTGTAGGAGAAGCTTATCTATAATCCCTCTGGGAAAAGTAAATCCTCCTGTGGCCCCAGAAAAATCCAGTCCTTTTGGGGCAGAGAACACTGGTGTTGGTTTGCTGTTCTTCTGAGAGCCTGCAGCTCTGGACGCACACTAAGTACTATTCTGAATGCCATTTTTGCTCTTAACTCCTCAATGAGCCTTGTCCTCCAGGAAGGAAGCCACATAAGCCACACTAGTGCCTTCCCAAGCTCTGAAATAGAGCCAGAAGCAAAGAAAATCTCAAATCTCCCAGACCCATATTAACTTTTTAAGCTCACTTAAAAAGCTCACTGTGTGAGTGGACTGATGAATTTCTGTAAAATGCTCAGTAATCACAGGATCAGCTCCTGATGGCAAATAGCTGTAGACCCTCAAAGCAATGGACACCTCCCACTGCACACCCTCTCCCTAGCCACAGTCACACAGGGTATAAGACTGAGATCTTGTTGCAGCACACAAGTCAGGTTATCTTCTGTAACCTTTGCTTTTAATGCAATTGTTTAATATCATACAATAAAGCAGTCATCCTATAGTGACTTTCAAATGGGCCCTCTCATCCTGAAAATGCACTGTGAATGATAAATGATTCTTCCCAATGTTGCTAAAGTGAAATCCACCTCTTTTTGTCTCCTTTAGCTCTAGCCAGCAGCAACTGTTGGCTGCTGATAGCAACAGACAGCACATTTCCCTTTCAGGAAACAAATATTGTTTTATTTTGTGGGAAAAAATATCCCTGGTAATGTCAGCTATAAAGTACAGCAACTGGTCTTCAGCAATACATTGGATTATACACACCTAACTGTATTGGAGACTATAAATTCATCAGATGGTGCAGGCCAGGGGGCTTGGGGAGTGGAAGGGATTTGTCTCTTGTCCCCCTCCAGGGAGAACTGTCACCCCAGTGCTGAGATATTGCTTGAGCTGTGACTCTCCAGGGGCAGAAAAGGCAGAACTTGCTGAGTCTGTTTGTGATGTGCTTATCTATTATTGACATTCAGATCCCGTAATAACTCAGGGAATAAAAATAGAAAATGTGCCCACTCAAAACACCTTTGGATCCTGAAATGACAAATTCCTACTGCAGGGAAGAGACTGATTTGGTTCCTGCCAGTCCAGTTCCCATGGGAAGATAGCTTGCCACATGCTGTGGTAAGTTTTTAGAAATGCACATGATTGTGGGGATGTGTCAGAAAACATAAAAGAAAATCACAAGTAGTGATAATGTCACTGACATGGCATTAAAGCTTACTCGCAGCTGTTCAGCAAAGTTACATCATGCAGTGATAAATATGATTTTTTTTTGTTTCCTAGTACTTACTATTTATTTTTCACTGATTTTGGAAACCTAGTTCTATTACTTTTCTTTCACTGATGTTCTCCTCCGACCTTTTCTTCCAGCTTTTCTAAGTACCATAAGGTGCCCTCTTAACAGCCTTTGAGCAATATTTCATATCTAGCCACCTTTGTGTAGACAAAGCAAATTTAGAGTTAAATCTATTTTTAAACTATGTTTTAATGGAGAAAATTAAATTTAATATGGAATGAAAAAAGATTGTATTTTTCGGGCAAAAGAAGAAGGTCAAGTTGTTGGAGTCTTTTACATACATTTTACATATATACATTCACTGCTATGTTATTTCTATTATGGCTTGCATTGTAATTCCTAATCCATGTCAATTCAGAGCACCTAGCTTCCAGTTAAAACACAATATAATCTCTTTAAAAATAGAAGAATCCTTGCCTTTGCTATTGAACATCTTCATTTGGTATAACTAACTTTCTACAGTACTTTTTGTCATGTCTACTGCTATTTTTATCTTCCTGTACTTCTCTCATCAAATCCATCTTTATTTTTAATAGTTTTGTCAAGAACAAAACAAAATCTCAATAAAATGATGAGACTGTTTCATCTTATGGTGCCTTTTCAGAAGTTTTGATTAAGATGCCAAAATATGTCTCACATCACCACATGACTTACATAACAGGGAGGTCTTCAGTCACTAATTTCTGTCAAGTCTACCTGTCCAATCCAGTGATTTTAGGTCAACACTGAGATCAAAGGCTTATTGTTTTTAATAAGCTGTTTTTATTATAAACCTATGCATCATGCTTATTACTTTTAGTCATAGAATTTTCATTAGAGATCTGTGCCTGAGATCCATGCATGACTCATTGCATGACAATAGATACATTATACTTGTTATAAATCATTCAAATTTGGGGACAAATTTGACCTGATGTAGTACAGTGTTAATTCCTAAAATGATAATGTTGAGTTTATAGCCCCTGCATCTATATGGGTGACTGCAGGTTTAAGCTAACACAGGGAGAAAGGCACAGAAAACCCCTAATTTCAATCTGTGCTTCTCCATCTTAATGCAAACAATCAATCATCACGAAGGAAGCACAATACCAATCCTTTCTCCACTGAGGTCAAGTAGTGACTTTGAAGTGAGGGAACGGGGTTCACTGATAAAAATTATAGACAATTAGTGCGTGTTGTGTTTAATTGGAATGAATGAACTTGATTATTTGGTTTCCAATGAAGCAAAATAAATGGTACATATATCCATTAATTATGAAGAATCTTTGGTTATTTCTTTGTTGTTATTTTTGATGCTCAGAAGTGGGTCACTCTGTGTGTGCATAAACAAAGAAAATAAATGGCTAGAAGAGGAATGAATTTTCCATAACCTGATTAAAGGATACGTCTGGCTCCTCAGAGAATGTTATAGTGCTTAATGATTTTGTTGTTGCTATTCTTAATGTGTCTAATGTTTGCTGTTTAAGAAAATCAAGAATAATGGTAAAAGGTTGCTCCAGAAGGGAGCTGTCAGCCAGGAGGAGGAGAAAGCCTTGTTTAGCCAGCAAATTCTCCACAGGCAAACTGCAGAAGCAGAGAAGACCCCTCCCACTCTCAACCCAGGGTGAAACTTCACTGGATCTAAAATGAGGAGGCAGTAAATTGTGCAATGTGAGCCCCAAGACCCACATCCCCCCTGACTGCAGCTCAGCTGGAGCATGCATCGTGTGCACACAAGCCCCAGGTACATGCCCCTTGGGACCTGGGCTCAGGGGAGAAATTCCAGCAGTTTAGAAATTCTGCTATAGACCCAAGATTCTGCCTCTTTCAGCATCCTGTTCCCCAGAACTGAGTGCCATCGCAGCTGAGAGCCAGAGCACCCCTGGGGTGCACAGGACCAGACCTCCCACACATGGTCTGACCTTGAGTGCTCTTGCAGCCTGTGCCTAGGAGACCAGGCTTGGCCTCTTTGCTCCCTGCCTCCCTGCAGCTCATATACGACAAGAAATGTGTCTCATGAGAGGTCCAAGATGTGGAGCTGGCACTCAGCCAGGATGGGCTGCAGCACTCCCCAATCCAGGAAATGCTTGCAGGGAAGTGACCAAGAATGGTCTGCTCTTGGCCCCAAATGCCTTTTGGTTGTGTCCTGATACCAATTCAGATGTGGATGTGAGGATATCCCTGGATCCCACTGATTAGATACAGGCTCTTTTGTCCCATCAGATTGCACCATTTCCTGGTATCAGCATCTCCCAGTCGCTGCACAAAGTTCACTTCTCTCCCAGCCGCTTGATCAAGATCCAAGTGTTTCCAGGATAGCGTGTGCTCTTTTGGCATTGGCTGTGAGACCAGACATAAAATCCTAATGGGCTGTGTTATTATTTTAGCATGCTGCTTGTTCCGTGCAGAGCAAACTAGGGGAGGCAATTGGCAGATGCTATGAGATTGCGGTGACAAGAGTTGAGAGAAGTTGCGTCAACAAAGCAAAGACAGTTCCCTAGCTTTGAAGGGCTTTCTGCCTGCCAAACTGCAAAAGTCTGCCAGAGACAAATGGAGCCACGAGAATCCCTAAAAGATAAGATGCATAAAACACAAATAATATCATACGAAGGCTCCTTTGCATCTTGAAATGACAAGCACCCTAACCAGAGCAGCTGCTCTTAGCGATTCCTGAAATGACAGTTAGGAGGATGATGACAGTAATAATACACCTTTGAAGGATAAAGCCTTTATTAAGGGAAAATTAGCAAAATTAATTCCTAGTATTACTCAGTAATTTGTCTAGGGTCACACAAAGGTTGAACTTGACTCTCTTTAGAGACAATAGTTTTCCCAAGTCTGCATCCCCTTAAGAAAAGAAGCCCTGTTTATTTCTTACAGACATGTTTGCAGTTTGTGTAGCTACCTTCATAATATCATCAAGCTGGTCTTTGTTAGCTCAGGAACCTTTTCACATCGCTCACCATTTTAGTTCCCATAACAACGGAATGCATTTGTAATATGGAAACTCGGCTTCTCTCAATTCTTCTGGGCAAGCTTGTTTTCTTCACTTAATAGAAGCTTGTAACATACTGGAGGTTACATATAAACTTGCATAGTTTAATACAGTAGGTGATCTGATGCAAAGTTTTGATGAAATTATGATGAAATTCCTGTTTAAACAACATAGTCAGGTAAAGTGATAATTTCAAATGTCTGCAGCTTTTGGCTTTGGTATAGCCAGGGATTGCCACACCATATCTGCATTTTCTAATTGAGATGCAAAATACATGTTTTTGAATATGCCTTTTTAGATTCCAATGAATTCATTGTGTATTTATTGGGTAAAAAAAAAATTGAAAAAAACTAAGTTGGCTAGCCTAGCAAGCTTTATCTTCAGCCTATAGCTCTTTCCCTGAATTCAATACTGCAGGCACAATTTAATGCAAACCCAATTTATGACTTAATGCTCCAGGGACCATAGTGGGAGATTGTTACATTATTCTTTTCTAATCCTATTTGTGTTTTAATTTGCTAAGTCTGTAATGAGGTGCATGCCTTGAATAGATTCAAGATCTTCAACATTGCTTTTGACTTTGTTTAATATAATAGATTGTACAGTTTGCATTCAGAATTGAGGTGTTCCAGTCAGTACTATCTCTTCATTTTCAAAACTAGAGTGGATAAAATTATGTTCTGAAAGTAATTGTATCCATGTTTCCTTGTTTATCACTTAATGGTGTATTTCCTGTTATAATTTTCTGTTACAATATGTGAGGTCACAAAAATCAATTCTCAGCAGACTCTGACTTGACTGTTTGAAATTACTCCCCAAAATGCTCTGAAAAAATTATGGAGAAAATAAAGCACAGGGTAGTAAGTGGCTGGGTCTACTAATTCTTTTATGTTATTGCTTTCCTAATTTTTTGTGCTGTTGAAACTCTAGTAAAAATGTAGAGAAATGGAGTCAAATGTCAATTACATGATATACTCAAGTGATGATAATCAACATACCCCTATTTATGCTGATGATTTATGGCCATAAATCTACCCCAATATACCCATAGCATTTTGATTCTAAAATTTATTGCCTGTGATCCCCATTGCCATTCATCTATATGGAGAATAGAAATCCCATTTCAGATCATCTCTAGACTTTAGCTTTGCTTAATTCTTTTTGGAAGAGAAAAAACCCAAAATAAACTCCATAATACATTTAATTTTATTTTCGTGATCATATTTTAAAACATACTATGCCACAGAAATGTAACAGTTGAGAAAGGTAAAATATTTAAGAAGGAAAAATTCAATGCCTTGACACCTAAGGGAAGGGGAAGGGGGTAACATCACAGTGACTAGGATTTAAGCAAGACTCTTGTTTTCAGACAGCACACAGTACAAATAATATTTCCCTAGCTGGTTCTCAATGCTATCACACAACTCTGTGTCCTGAGTCACCTCTGTCCTGTAACAGCCATAACACGGGAAAAATCAGAATTTTGGTTCCAAATGCCAGTTGTTCTTTTTCCTCAGTTCTGGCACTATAGGAATCTCTATTAAACTCACAGAATGTAGCTGGAGCAGCTATGTCACTGACCCAAAATAAGCTGTAAGCAGACACTCCACAGAGCATAGCTAACAGTGTTTACACTGATACCTTACAGATATATCCCACCTAAATGCCTTCTTGTAATATTAGTCAGACATTCCTCATGATGTCTCCCGTGTTTTCCTTTCCTAGCTATGGTTTTGCCTAAATCTGTGCCTTTGGAAGCAGGCAGAAGGCAAAAAAATATACAGGATTTTGTAAAAATCAGAAGGCAGTCAATCTTTTCCAGAATGCACCCATCCAGGGCATGGAGTTTGCAGCAGCAGTACAGCAGGACCACGCCTTATGAGTCACAAATGCAGGAGTCCAATAATCAGAATAATGAAAGCTCTTGCAATTTAATTTCTTTTTCAAGCATGCATTCTATTTACTTTCCACACAGTCTTAAGAACTAATAAATCAGAATAATGGAAAGCTTACAGAAATCTTGCATTGTATTAAAAGCTGCTCTTAATTTGTGAAACCTCCATTCAGGTCAACCAATTCTTCAGTTTCTTATTTATCAAAGCAAGCATGAAGTAACTCCAGCCTTTCTCAAATTTCAGAAGAAGGAGAATGAGGAGTTTGGATTCATATCTCTGGCTGAGCAGATGGATGCTGGGTTAACTGCTACAATGCCCTTCTCTTCCATCTTGAATGCAGCTAAAATCTCTCATAAACTTGATTTTGGTAAATCCAGGCAGTGGGAAACTCAGAAGCACCAGTGAGGCTCTACACTCTCTGACATTTTTGAGCTCTGAGAAAACATCTATGGGTATAAAGACACCAACCAAGCAAATTCCCATCTTCCTTCCTTGGTTAGTACTGAACAAAAAGCCTGAATCTCTAGTAATTATCTTACAGGTAAATTAGGCCATCTTTATTTCATGTGGCTGAGAATGAAAGACAAACCATTAGAACAGCCCTTGGTTAAGACCAATTATTTTTGGATGCAGTGCTGCCAAATTTTTTGCAATGTATTTGCTCCCCCTCACACCAGGTTGTGTCTGATGATGATACTGAGGGGGAGGACAAATGAGGAAGGTATATGGGGTTTAAGTAGCATTTCCACTGGCTTAATAAATAGAAAACACCCAAGTCTAGATGGAGGATTTTCAGATAGTAATCTTCATAGACCACAAGTGGTCTTTGGAGTTCTTTCTGATCATCTGGAGAATAGAATTAATTTTTGTCTTATTATTGAGGTTCTTGGCAGGCTGGAATTCCTTAATATCACTGAAAAAAAAAAAAAAGGCATGCAGGCTGTATAGGGAATGTGTCCAACAGACCTGATAAAACAGCTTTTGGAACTAGAGCTGGGTGGCTCTCAAGAAGGGCTGCTGGCCATGAGTTAGCAGAGGAACCATCATCAGATCCATCAGACACATTTAAAAATGACACTCATGACTGACAGTCAATCCCTGCTTCCATTACCCCCCACACAATGACTGGTTTAAAAGTGCTAGATATCCAAAAATTCCTGCCATACAATTTAAAGGGTTAAATGTCATCCAGCATCCAACCCTTGCTGTATGCACTGCAGGCAGCCAGTCCCCTGCCCCACATGGGTTCCCAGGGAGAAAGCATGGAAGCTTCTGAAGTGGACCTTTTGTGAAAATGAGATGCTTGACCCCAAGAATGCAATGCTGGAGACTTTCTCACAGTTTCTATCTTGCCCAAATCCATCAGTACTGCCTCTCTATTTCACCTTTACACAGAGTTATGCCTCTCTGCTCTGCCCTGACCTGGCCATATCAAGAAGTTAGAAAAACTTCCATATTAGTCCCTGGATGGGTAACCTTTGGACAGGACTAATACACCACTGGGACCAGCCTGTGCTTAGTTGCTTACTCCACTGCTGTAGAAGGTGCCAGTTTGAATCTTCTCAGGCAC
Source organism: Sialia sialis (assembly GCA_009812075.1). NCBI lineage: Eukaryota > Metazoa > Chordata > Aves > Passeriformes > Turdidae > Sialia > Sialia sialis. The sequence goes on along the minus strand of VRYO01002734.1, from coordinate 33,676,237 downwards.
ATGAAAGAACTGAACACATATTTCCCACTCTCCGGGTAAGAGCTCTGCCACATGACTTTTGCATAAAAGCAGGGTATGATGCACTTCTCATACGTTCTAATTTTCAAGAAAGCAGCAGCAGTTACCCCTCTTTCTTCCAAAATTTGCAGTGGATGCCAGAATTTTTGGTGTATTCATTTCCTCTGAGAATACCCACTGGACTTAGATCACCCAAAGGTTTTAGTCAGAGCAGAGCTCAGTTTCTGTTGCTCAGATAACCCTGAGGCACATGCTGAGCTGCTGAGGAGGGAAAGCACAACATGTGGGACAATATGTGCCTTCACAGGTGACAAGCAAGCAGGGCTTTAGAGCTGTGTGCCATACATTACTTGAAGATGAGTTTCATCTTAATTAATATTCACCTTCTGACTGTTGGGCAACTCAATTACATTCATCCTGACTTCTCCTTGAAGGAGCAAGGATAGATGGCATTTCCCAGAGCAGACCTGCTTGCCAAAGAAGACTCACCATTGCTTGATGCAAGCACCTGAGGATATAGTTTCACTTTTCTCTGTAATTGGCAGTTTTAAAGCTCCTCATCCTTTCCCACACATGCTTGCAGCCCCCATTGACTGCCCTGGCCATCACAGGGCTTTCAGACTTCCAAGCCAGGACAGTAAAATCCTGTAAAGCAAGTCAGAATTTCCCATTCTCCCTTGACCACTACCCTGGTCAAGGTTAATTTTGACTTCCCTTTGTTGATGTGTGTCCAGATAGAGTAACTGGTTTTCTGTGATAGTAAGAAAAAAAGAGTCTGAGGGAAGGATGTCTCTTACCTGCTAGAGTCCAGGAGGCATTTATGAGAGGACACATCTTGTTTATCATTGAAGATGCATACTAAAGCTTTAAAATACATATGTGACTTGATGGTCTTGTGTGTGTAGCAAAGAGCAACTGCACAGTGATTGCACAGGAACCCTGTGTCTAAAGAACATAGAGTGCCAATGCTGCAGGAGAATCCCTGGCAGCAAAAGGCACTTGCAGAGAGCAGAAATGCACATTTGGCCAGGGAATATTTCCCACCATGGGCTAGGAGGGCTGTAGTGTCCCTCCTTTCCTTGCCCTTTCACCCAGTGCTGCACAACCCAAGAGGACCAGGCACCTGCACAGCCCACCCTGCCCATCCTCACTCCCACCAGCAGAGACACCTCCAACCTGCAGGTCACAGCAGCTTTAACAGTAGGCAACTAGGCAACCAGGCAGCTGCAGACTATGGAAAGACAGGCAGGGAAGCATTTCCAACAGAGAAAAAGAAAATAATTCAGCGCCCACAAGATAAAATGTATTCAGTGGGTAATGTGATGCCTGCATGCTAAAATTCCTGAAGGTAATTAGACTTCATGTTTGCATATGCTTATTGCTTTATCTCAAGTGTATTTTTCCTAAAAGCATTAAATATTTTGTTATAATTCCTTAAAGAAAGCATCAATTTCTCTTCAAATGAAATCAGATATTTGTGTCTGTTCCTTCATATAGATGCATGTAGGAAAGTGTAAGTGTACATCTATATGTCTCTGTTGAACACAATAATGTGCACGGAGGTATCTAACCTTATAGCTGTTATTAGAGAAACAAAATAGGAGGAAAGCTGTTAGGTGCTCTTTCCAGGAAGCTGACAGTGCTGGCTGACCTTTATCATGGCACGAGCAGGTATTAGCCAAAATAATACCTTAACAGTATTTTAGTACCCGACTATATGTTCTGTTCTGAGGAATAGCAAACGTTTAATCATAAATATTTTAATGGCTTCAGGGATTCATGGTATTCAATGACTGTGTTAAATGATAATAATCACATCTGGTTTATTACTATAGTAATTCAGCAGCTTCTCTTCAGTAGTTATTTTTTATTATATGTGCTGTGCTACTGTCATGGTCATTTATGGCGGTAATATTTTAAAGTGGCTCATTTGTTTGTTTAAGGACAGTTTCACAATATATTTCTGTATTAATATACATTTTGTACTATTATTTTCGAGCTGCCACTGGAAAATTGATCCTAGCTTGTTACAATGAGAGGGGCTGAGACTGATGCAGAATGCCAATGCTGAGAGCAAGCGACAGAGCAGATGGGTAGTGTACTGGTCTCCACTGGGGCTGTAATTGCTGCTGAGTTTTATTCATAAATGAAGGGGTCCATTAAGAAATAGTTAACTAATAATAAACATGAGGGGAGGATTTGAATCAGGCAGAGCACAGACAGAAAAATGCCATAGTTAAACAGTCAAAAAGCAACTGGATACGGCCATTTTACAAATTATTACCCAATAATACTCCCATTTTTTGCATGCTAGTGCACTTATAATGGAGGGACTTTTACTAGGGAGACAAGGGAGAAATGATTGATTTTGCTGATCATTTTATTCAGCCTACCTGCCCACTCTCAGTCAGATGAGAGAGGTCTCATTTATCTTAATGGGATCATTTGTGAGAGTAGAGGTTTGGAGGATCAAGCCATACATCAGCACAAATGGGAAGAAAGTAGCAGGAGTTAGTTACCAAATTAGAGGGGGGACCACTCAAGACTGGAAAGACTTTACCACCATTATTTTCTCACCTTGGAATTGCCATTTTATAAAATCTTTTTCCTCAGCATGCTGCACTTCCTATCATGGCATTCTCAGGCATCTGGGATTCAAGCTATTTACCTGGAGAAAGTGACAGTGGAAGGAAAGCAGATAAAAAGGGAATGTCTTGCAGAGCATGTCTGAAGATGTGGCCATCTCTCACCAAGCCCTAACAGCACCCATGACTCTCTGCTCTCCCAGCAGCCCAACCTTGGGAGGTTTATGTTGAATTTAAGGGCAACCAAGAAGTTACTGGCCATGACGACTCACATCAGAGCTTGCCCATTGTATTGAGACATTGCATTGCCTTTACAGCTGGCACAAAATAATTAGTAACCATGTTTGTGGGTGTGAAAGATATCAATAAAGGCAATTTGTAAACCTTCTTTGTGAAAGAAAAACTGGTAGAGCAAGGGTGTACATTCTGCTCTCATTTTTTGCTCCTTTCTCTCTCTTTCCATTTCCTTTCCTGCTTTTAATGACCTGGTGAAGGAGGTTCTATTTAGTCAGCAAAACCTCTCCACTATCCCACCACACAGGATGTATTGAATTGTTGCAGCAAAAGTTAAAAGGAAAGTAAGGACAATTGTTAGTGCTTCTTTCCTGCTCTGTTTTCTCGTTGGTTTGATTGGTTGGTGAGCTGAGGGTAGATGGCTTTTATAGCACTGAATGATGAATGACTCTGAAATAGTTTGTAACCAGAAGTGCCCACTGACATGTTGCTGATGTAACTGACACACAGGGTTATGTTTGTATAGAGTCTCTTAAATAAACATGTGTTAGGCTCGAGCCAGCTATACCAGCCCTCCTTCTTTACTTCCCCTCCACCCTTCATTTATCACTAAAAGATAATGATAATGATTTGATCTTCCTATCAGTCATTCATTATATTAATTAATTAAAATGTAATTGTTTTAAATGCCTCTCCACTGCCGTGGGTACTTTGTACTGCACTTAAAACACATACACTATCAGAGGACAAAATAAATCCTCAATAAAAAGGCACACTCATCAAACGGGCTCCTTCAAACTAGCAGCTCCTTTCATTCTGCAATTATCTCTGTAGCCTTCAAAGTGGTCTTTCCCTAAATGCTCAGGAAAATAAATTGGTCCAGAAGCTTGACAAGGAGTTCAACTAATCCCAGGTCTTACAAAAGGAGCCAAAGAAAATTACTCAGAGAAAAAGCTCTTCTAGGAGACTTCCTCTTTCCTCTACTTGTACTTACCATTGTGCAATGCTTCTTCCTTTGTGGCTTTCTGCGTAGCTTCATCAAACCTTATAAAGATCTTTATTCCTCTTTATGGCTTTTCTGCCTCCCAAGTAAAGTGCTGAAATAAATTTCCAATCTAAGCTTTAAAGTATATATACTGGCATTGAAACCCACACTTCTGTATGATTATACTAGGCAAGTCAGTATGCAGCAATCTGGTTTTAATGTGTAAATCATGGAAAAGTACAAAACAAGGACAAGAATTTATGCAAGGGCCTTTTCTATGGGTAGTTCTTCTGCTTGGCTTTGCGATCTTTGACTGACCTAACACTCAGCAATTCTTTAGGCAGGCTTAAATTTAATAACTCACACATCAGAAATATATGGTTACTCAAAGTGCCAGTATGAGATAGCATCCATTTTGAGACTGGTTTAGGCACACAAGGATGGATTACTTTCACAAGAGGGAGTAAATGGAATTTAAGAATTCTATAAATTGCATTTACCCTGATTTTATTCTAATACTCTCTTTGTTTATTTCCTGTCACTATGCACTGGGAGTGAACCCTGCCTTGCCACAGCCAGTTCCCAATTTCCATAGCAGCATTTTGCAGCAGTGCACAAGATTGCCTATCCAAATAAAAGAAAAGGCTGGGTAAAACAGTGCACTGAATTGCTAATCTTAAACATCACCTGATATTTCTCGGTTTTAGTACCTCAGTACCCTGGGTCCGAGCCACCACTAATCTTCTCCCTGGCATTTCCCATTTGACAAATAAGGCTGGCTGTTCTCAGACCATCCTGCCCACGCTGCCATGAAGACCGGAGAACAAACAGACTTGGCTACTGTCCACATGAAGATGTTTAATGCACTGACTTACTAGACACAGCAAAGCCTCCTAGCCATCTCTGAGTTGCTAATCCATATATAAGCCTTCAGACTATCCCTGTAAAGGGCCTCCTAACTGGCTTTTTAAGCCTGGGATACCTGAAGTAAGGAGGAAAGGAGCTGGCAACCGCTTTCAGCAGTGTTTGGAATTAACTGTTGGGACAGAAACAGATAGGATGGAAAGGAAAGCTCTGCAAAGCCTTCTGGGCCCCAACTGCCTCCGCTTTCACCTCTGTGCAGCTGGGCTGGGAAGCCCTGGTGGGAGCTTTCCCAAATTTACACCATCTGCTCTTCATGCCTCCATGCTTCAGGTAAGTCAAATGGAAAGGAAATTCTTAAAAAAGCACATGGTGGATTCATGGTGTAAATCAAAACCGGGAGCAAATCACCATGGCTGTTCTTGAGAGTTTTGGTTTCAGACTTAAATGTTTGTTTTAATATGGTGTTCTTTCACCCTTCTTCTCCTTGCTTTCTCAACACATGGATGGCTGTTGCCTTACTTTACACTCAGCTTGCTTTAATGACGTCAGCCCAGTCTTTGGAATGAAATTGCTAATTAACTCCACACCCTTCCATTCTTGTTTTCTGAAAAAGGGCTTCTTGCACTGGGAGACCTGAAGTATTACAGGACACAGCAGTAGCTGTGGCATTTAATATCTTGTTGGAGGCATGAGAGATTTAGCACACCCTTGCCTGGCTATTTGGGTTCTGGAGAACACTGTATGCCTGATTTCTATCAGGTCTAAGCAATGCCTCATTGCAGGCCTAAATTGCAGGACAGAACCTCTTTAAGGGAAAAGGAAAATGAATACCACCCTCTATAAATTAGCTGGAACAAACAAACTAGTTGCTCAAAGTTACTGTACTCCTGCCAGGAGTCATAAACCAGCTAGCTGTGTTTAAGAAAAGTAAAAACTGTTTTTCCTGCCATGGAATAAACATTCTCTGGGTTGTATTCCTAACCACAAATGGCAAATGTATGCAACTCTCTGAGAACCAAATTCTGCTCACTTTCCAAATTCGCTTAATCTCCAATCCTGAGAGATGAATTAACTAGACAGGGAAGCCAACACTGAACCTGGAATAGAAGTGTTTTTTGAAGCAAGTGGTGTTCAGTTCATCTAAAGAAGCTGCTCAGCTGAGGCCAGAAGAAAAAGCTGCAGTATTTAACCTAGATGTTCCTGTTTTCCAGTTTTGCAAGTAAAGTTTTTGATTTTAAGTAAGAGACCTGAGAAACACATACTGGCACAGATATGACCACCTTTTAAATGAAAGAGGAAGCATTTATCTACCTCCAGAATTAATTCCAGAGATTTCCAAACAAACCTCAGAACGAGTACAGCTTCACAGACCATATACAATACACATGTGGTAAAAATGAGGTTTTTTTCTTTTTTCAAGGAAAGAGCTAATCCTCTAGTTCAGTGTTCAAAAAGCAGATCATCCCACTGCTCAGTGGGAGCTGCTGCCTGATTTCACACAGACTTCCAGCAGTGAAACCTGTGGAGAATCCCAGTATTCCTGCTTGTCCCCTGACTTGCAGGCAAAGGCAGGGAGTGTGTAACATGCATTTTCATCATAGCAAGAATCCCAAGAGGCAGAAGTTGTGCCTTCTCCATGGCCCTTTTAAATCACCTAGTGTTGCTCTGGTTGTCCTGGATTCACAAAGAGGCCTCTTCTGTGATTACAAACACATCCTCAAGCCCTGCATCCACACCCAGTCCCTGGCATCCCCCTTTAGTTGTGCATGGTTGAATTTTTGGGGCTTGACACAGTTCGCTCAATCTCCCTTGACCTTGTCTTACCAATAGTTGTTCAAAAAGCTGTTTAAATGTTTTTATACTTTGTGTACAATTCTACAAGTAAAGGTATATCACCAGCATGCTAGCAAGCAGTTGAGATGCTAACTTCTTTCCTATGAGTTACAAATAGATCTTGATGTGTCTAGGCATCTGTGAAAATCTTCTTTGCATTCAAACTCTTCATAAGCCAAAATACATTTAAAAATCTAATACACCATGTCCAAACTTTAAAACGGAGTTCTTAATTTTTCAGCAGGTTTTGTTTGACAATTAGGTCTTTCAAGAAGATGTTTGCCCAGCTTCACAGTATTCTAAACACCCTCAGAGTTCTTCTCAAATAGCTGGTCTTACACTAAAAAGGAGAAACAAAATAATCTTCCACTGAATGTAAAATTAATGAAAAATATATGTCTTGGTGCTTTCGCCTGCTCTGTTGTACTCACCATTGCTCCTTATGTTTTTCAACCTTTTGGGATGCCAGTATCAATTTCATCATTATCCTGTGCAGTCTCCAACCTATTAAAGAAAATCTCTCTCAACAGGAATACACATCTGCATTTTCTCCTGATTCTTGTTCCATTAGCAAACTTGCCAACTGTTCATTGTGAATGAGTAATTTTCCTTTTAAGGTGCCATTACTTCATGATTTTTAATTAATACAATGTGGAAAGCAACAAACTATTTTGAATTTCAGTGGGAATTTTTCAATCCAAACCAGGTCTGGAGGTCCGCATGTGAGATAGGTTATTTGATAGCATAGGATAAGATACTAACTCTGCTGTTTCATGACATGCCCTCTAACCCATTGCTATCTGAATGAAACATGCCCTTTCTCAATGTGTATTTCTTGGTCATTAAGTTCCCTTCCTGTGTCTGGACTTTGTACTCTGCTCTTGACAGGTCTCTCAGGAAATAACTAATACAATAGGAATCCCCAAAGGAGGGAAAAAAGGGTGTCTTTGTAGGAAATATTAATTCCCAGGGCTTACACTGAGACAGACTGCCATGTGTGGTCATTTTGCCTAGTGACTGGTGTTGCATGCAGGAAACTGGTTGAGAGCTCGGTGATTGATGTGGGCTGCTGGGTTGGGTCAGGGGAACAGATGTGTATTAGATCCCTGGTCTAACCATGGAGTAAAAGTTTGCCTTTAAAAAGTGCCCAATTGCCTGATTTTGCCAAGCTAGTTTGACACATTACCTTATTCATGAGCTATCATTTTCATCCCAAGGGCACATAAACTGGGTAGCATGGAAAGGCATGTTCAACTGAATAATTGACATTCAACTGTGCAGAAAGAAAATTGAATGGGCAAGAGGTCCAGCTGCATATCAATGCCTCAGACTGGCTGCCATACCCAAAACCCAGCAGATTATCACTTCCTTTCCTTTTTCCTAGAATTCAGTCTACAGTGAGCAAGAATCCTCCACACACTCCATAAAACTAAATAAAAAATAAACTAGACTAAATAAAAAGTAGAAAGGTATGAAAATGTAACTAAGGTGATCTGCACACCAGGGCAATATTAATGACCTCATCATATGATTACTGTTGCATTTTTGGAGGGACAGTGGCTGTTTTTTAAGTGTTTGAACAAAATTACAGCAATATATGAAAGAGATGAATAGTTCTGCAGATCTGGTGACTGACTGCAAGTAAAGCACTAATATTTGTCATAGCAGCATGTTAGCAAGTTCCTTTTACAATCAGTTAGCTATCAAGCCTGACAATTCGCACATAATCATTCAATGTATTCCAAAAGAAAAGCTTTTGTACCACTGGGTTCCTCACTGCAGTCTGTCTGGCCCTTGTTTGGACATGCAAGTTCTTCAGTACAAGCACTGTCTGTACTTTGGATTCTGTACAGCAGAGCACAGAACAAACTGCTGGTGTTTAAAAAGGAAGTGATTAATATTTCCCCTATTTACTGGACTAGAAATTCCAATAGATACCATCAAATTCCCTCAACTAGTTTCTGCTAGTACCCAAGCACACAACTGCTAGTTAAAAACCCTTTTTCATGACAGAAAACTATTCAGCAAGAAGCACTGCGAGCTGAAGACCCCCGAAACCCACAAGAATTTCCATTAGAGTGAGGTACTCCTCTCTGACAGTGCAGCACAAAGTTGTTTGCACCAGCAAGTGGGATACTCTACATTACGTCACTGACCCTGTCCTTAACCTAAAATTGCAATTACCAATGAAAGATATTCAGTAATTTCACTATTATAAGCTGCATCTGATTATAAGCCGCACCTCCCGGTAGCCAGGCAGACCAGGAGATTTGTCCATATATAAGCCGCACCTGAATATAAGCCGCACTTTTTTTTTTTAAAAGCGAGGATCCATGCGTAACAAAGTAACAAATTAGTAACAGAATCACACCAGCACAGGGTTTGGTGTCAGGTGCTCAAGTTGCAACAGTTTTCATAGACCAGCGAAGCCTGTAAAGGCAGCCCCAGGCACCCTCCCCAGCCGGCTCTCACTTCTGGGTTGGCATTTCACTGGAATTTGTCCATAGATAAGCCGCACCTGAATATAAGCCGCACTACTGGGGTAGGCTGGATTCTTCAATGAAAAAGGTGCGGCTTATATTTGTGAAATTACTGTACTTCCAAGAAGCACTGAGAATGAAGCTACCTCTCACCCCTGACTGTTTTTCTGCCATATGCTGGCTTTGAGTAGATAGGCCACAGGGGCCAGCATAGGTGTGGTCTAAACACGTGACAAGAATATAAAGAGTGACATGATGGTGTCAAAAAGCCACATCTTAAGAACATCATTCAACACCCATTCTCTACTCCTGGTCATCTACAAAAAGACTGTGTATGCACATTAGGTCTGGTACTGATTTCACTCTGCTGCCACACTTCTCATCCAGTGGTGGAGTCCTAGAGGACACAACTATGTGCTGCAAGAGTGCACCCTCCTGACTCGGCCAGGAGTGGTGCTGAACATGTCCTCTCACAGCTCACAGGTAAGTTGAGGACCTGTCAGCAAAACACACTACATTTTTACAAAGACAGGAAGACAATAGATTTTTTGGGATCTCTGTTGTGGAGAGTGTTTTTTTTAAGAGGTCTCCAAATGCTCTACTGTAGGACTATGTCTCTGGACCTGTATAGAGATGATATTGCACAATCCTGAACTCTTCTTTTAATCTCTCACTAATGAAGCTTATTGAGGGAATATGCTGCTACCAACAACAGATACATCTTTGATTAACCAAAATCTGGGTCTGTACCCACAACAATCTCTGCCTGCTCCTATCCTACATAGGGATGAAGAAGAGAGGAGGGATCAGGGCAGGAAACAAGCACATCTGCTACTGCAAAGTCTTTTCCAGTGTGACTACAGTTGGTTTGGGGGCTTGAAGAAGTGAGGGAATGATCCACATTTCAGAAATGGAGAGAGCTGCAGGAGTGACCTACAAAGCCCAAACTGGTGACATTTCCTTGAACTTACCTGGATGGCAGAAGAGCTCAAAACACCACCAGCCAGTTGTCTGTGACAGTGAAATGCACACTGGCACTAAGGCACCAGGAATTCCACTGTGCTTCTGTCTCTGAATCAGGATTTTTGGTGACAGCATTTTGGTGACTTAGAGAGCTCCATGGCTTGGTAATTCAGTGCTACACTACCCAGTTTCACAGATATCCGGATCTCTCCTGTGATATATGCACTATCAAAATATAAATATACCCTTCCAAAGTGGATAATTTTCAGCAGTAGAAACCTGAAATCAAGATCTAGTAAAGATTTGTAAGGTGATAATTTACATGTGCTTGAATAACATCTCCCAAGTAATGCAGCTCATCTGAAATTTGTCCCATTAGCTGAGTGTTTTCCAAATAAGTGGTCTGGGAGTCAGCCCTGCTGGAGTCAGCCTCTGCAACACTGCCAAAGAGCAGATTGGCAGCCTAAAGCGACAGCCCTTACTTTCTGGAAATCACAGAATCATGGTCTTCACAAATGTGCTTTACTTGTCGGATTCTTGGAGGATGGAAGTTGTCCAGTATAAACTGTGTTGAGGCCACAGTTTTGCAACATTGGAAGGAAAAAATAAAGTCTAAGCTCATGCCAACCTTGTAACCACATCAGCAGTACACTGGTCTTATTTAGAAGTACAAGTCTGCAGCAGTTTGGACAGCCCAAGGGAATTTCTCCAGATTTATGTCCGCATACCTGAAAACGTTTTGGAATTAAATCTGTTGAAAGGAACAGAGGAGGACAAGGATGTTCAGAGTTTAATTTATATAAGCTACAGTAAACAACTAAAAATTAAACTAGGACCTGAAACAGCTCTTGTCAAAGCCTCTCCCTCTTTTATTCTTTTCCTTGTGACATTTATTGCAGGGCCCTAGAGAGGACAGGAGACTATGCAGTGATACGAGTCAAATGTAAGAATTTTCCAAATGGGTGAAGGGAGAAAGTTTTCTCTTAACATGTTCCAGGAACAGACCTGAAAAAAATGCCTGATCTGAAAAGGCCTCATGAAGAGTTAGCCTTTCATTGCACGGCATTTCCTTTGAAGCAGCAAAAGTGTATGTGATTGAGGATGCATTTTTGTCACGGTTGCCTTGGGAGTCACATATCCTGTGCTCACCGTATTTTATTTTATTTTAATCTGTGATGTTTGACATTTTGAAGGGTTTGCATGCGGTGGACATGATGGCAAACACTTGAATCACACTAGGAACATCAAGGACTGCCAAGTCAAACACCAGAGCTGCACAGGAGGCTCAGACAAGGTCTCCAGTGATTTGTCAGTGGCACTGAGGGCCTCCCTGGCACTGGGCTCTCTCCTCCCTCTGGATTTTAGGAGTGGGGCAGGCAGTGCCACAGTCTTGCCAGGCCTTAAAAGGTTTTACCAAATACTGACATATGTCAGCCAAGAGGAGATGTTGCCTACAATTTCCCAGAGGAAAAAAGCCATTGTGAGAAATGATTGGTTTTTGTTGTTCTGCATTTATGTCTGCCTACACTGAGGCATTTTGCTATGTCTGCTGAGTGCATTTAATGAAAAACTCATCAAAACACATCAGTCATCTTTAAAAATAAGTCCATTTTCCTAATATTATTTCTGCATATGAAGAAAATCCCTGCTAGTGAAAAAAAGCTCAAAAATGGCTTACATATGCAGTGTTCATCAGCAAAAGCCTGTAGGTTTTTCTAACATGGGCCTGTGTTTGTGAAAGTAAATAGTTCAGATTTAGAAATAAATACGTGATGAAAAGTTGTTGAGTGGGGATAGACAGAAACTCAAAAGTTTCTGTGAAAAAAAATCCTTAAAACCTAGATCTTGCCAACTTCTCTGAGCCTCCTGTCTCTGTTTTATTTGGGTTGACCTCAGCTCAGGAAGCATGAGGAAGAGGATGGGCCTTCCTTGATCAATGCCTTGTCCCTGATTCAAGAGGCTGCTGCCTCTGGACTCTCACAGAAATGATTTAGGAGAGTCCTTGCCTCTCTGAGGAGGTTAAGGAGGCACTGAGGGACATTGTAGAGCAAGCAAGATGGGAAAGGACCTCCCACACTTCCTAGCCAGTGCCTTCTTTCCACAAGAATAACACATAAAACCTTTTATGTAGCTATCCACCACCATCTAGACAGCACTTTGGTTTTGCTCACTGCTGCTCCAATTGGAAAGTTGTTCCAGGACCTCCCTGCTCTTCTGATTAGGACTTCCTTCTAATTTCCAGACGAAATTGATTTGCGGGCAGGGCATAACCATTTGTTTGTCTGCCAGCATCGCATTAAAACTAACCAAATTAAAAAAAAAAAACAAACCAAAAAACAAAAAACTAAAAAACTAAAAAAGCCCCCCCTCAAAATTACTAAAATTTAATTTTTATTTTTTTTTTTAACATTCCCTGTTGTTTGCTCCCGATGTGTTTATAAAGAATGATCCTATCTCTTCTCAACCACCCCCCTGGTAGACTAAACAAGTCCCCGCTGTGCTGGGACAGCCCATGGGACATCCACTGGCCCTTCCACCTTTTGCTGGTATCCAAGGGAAAATCAGGGGTTGAACCAGTAGCCACCAGGGCTGCACAGAGGGGAAACAAGGTGTTTTTGATGGTTCCCTTCATCATCTGTCCTTGTGTAAGATGAAAATGTTAATAGGAGGGAAGCTGGGGAAGGGTTTTACCCTGCAGTAGCTGCGCTATAGGACTGGTCCTAGAGCACAGCCTTGCACTCAACACAGCTGTGCTGTGCAGAGCAGATCAGGTTTTTGCTGCAGAGGGTTACAGACGCACAGAAGGGCACTTATCACACTTAAGCAGTGGATGAGTGTTGGAACCCATAAGCTTGGGAGTTTTCAAATTTCTGTTTTTTCTGACACTCACCCTCAAGGGAACACTGCTTTTGGCTTGAGGCCTTGGAGAAGGCTTCCAAATTTGAGTGATGGAGTTAGAATCACTGGTGTGAATGTGTGATTTCATATGGTGAAGCGTTTGAAATTTAGGGTTACAGAATATAGTAATGAGACAAGATGGACATTCTTGGGTGTTGTCTCTTTCTGTCTTCTTCCTTCTTAATGATTTCAGGTAATAGTTTTTCATTAGATAAAAATTCTCACATTAACTGGACTGTTCAGCTTTACAAGACTTTGTAACTAGCTGGATTCATCTCCATTTTGCTCGCTAGAACTGTTGCAAAACTCTCTGTACTTTAGATAAGATTTAATAAACAACCAAGTCCAAACGAGAAATTAATCTCTTGTGTATTCTATCATAACTCTGAGTAAAGGCAGGAGAAAAAAGATAACCACATTCAATAGGTGGTGGGAGTTTTGAACTGATGAGCTGCAAATTCATACCCTAGACCACAGGAACCCCTTTTAGCATCTGCATGTGAAGAGCATAACTACTCTTTTCCTCCATCAAGAGGAGTAACTGGTTTTGTACAGACAATTTTCGAAGTGGTGCAGCAGCTACACACATACTCTGTCTCAGCTTCATGTGCTGCAGAGGAAGACAGAGGCTCACACAGCCATATGCACATTTTACCCAGATCACAAGGCAAGAACTTTCAGCTTATCATTTCACTGGACAAATGATACACGCAAAGCATGGCTGAGCAGCTCCAGGCTTGGCATGAACAGCTCTCAGATAAATCAGCGTAACGTGTGGCTTTTTTTGACAAGCTAACACCAAAAAAAGCCCCAGGGCATTCTGAAATATGGCTGGAAACAAACAGGGCTTGACCATATATGACTGAGAAAGTTATTAATCTCCTCAGAAAAACTTCTTCCATGTCACACAGGAAACTTTCCTTTTCTTTCTTTTTTAATTTTTTTTAAATTAATGAATTAAACTGCAGCAAATAGGAAAGGTTAACACCTTGCGGGATGACTGAATCTCTTCAGGCCCATATTTTAATAAAATGACGAAATAAAAGCAAAAATAAGCATCTTTCAGTCTGGCTGCTTCCACATCACATTGCAAACAAGTTGTTGGGGGTTATTCTAGCTCCCTGCCTAGTTTTTCCCATATCCAGCATACAGGTATTGCTGGGGGAAGCACAGCGACTATGTGGTAGTGGGCAGCAGTGCAGCAGCTCCTGACAGCTCAGAACCACAAGTGAGGAATGTTAGATCCACAACTCCAAGGTGTTTTCTGCTATAAATTACAGTGAATTTACTGCACTAAGAAACTGCCCAGTTTCTGGAAAAAATTATAGGCAATGTGTCAGCTATAAATGATTTATGCATAAAGCAACCTGTACTGCAGGAACCCAGGGGGTATAATAACAAGACAAAAAATCATTTAATCTTGTATGTAAATTTAAGTGGGCAGGAATTTTGGAAGAGCCACTTGTTTTTATTCCATCTTGTGTTCCTGCCAAGCAAAGACAGCGCTTGAGCAGAAAGGCACTGATGTGGAGCAGGTAGATAGGCTTGCCAATTTCCAGCAAGATACATTCTAAACTGGCTCCTCCGTTTCAGTTCAACACCCTCTGAGAATTGATTGGTTTCCATTTGACAAGAAAGGAGTCAGAAAAGCAGAAGACTCTTTCTGGGCTAGATAAACTCAGCATGAGCAATGCTGTTCGTAAGCCCAATGAAACTGAAACATGCTGGCATTCAGCAGAAACTGATTCCTCCCCCCTCATTCACGTGCAATATATTAATTCTTAGGAGACTCCTGTTGGAGTGAAACCATAGGGGAGCAAAGAGAGCTGAATCAGCTAAGATTTGAAGAATTGGCACTGGGCTAGGCTTTGCAGGCAAACAGGCGCTTCACATCAAGTGTCACTGCAGACAGGCAGCCGGAAATGAAGAAGTGTCATCAAGTTTTCTCAACTGATTTTTAAACTGATTTGTTAATGACCTGAAAGGAGCTAATCTAGTATTATATACCAGACTAAAATAAATAAATAAAGGTAAAATAGGTAAATATGGGTGAAAATGGGTGAAAAAAAATAGTAAAAATAAGTGGCCAGACTCCAGCTAGACCTTCTCTCAGGGGCATTTCAGGCATGCAAATCAATAAGCAGCTTGTACCAGGATCTCACTTTTCAGGAAGAACAGCTCTGGGCTGCAGAGAGAAAGCAGAAAAAGTGCTTCAACCTTCCTAATTTCATCCCCAGCTCCTCATTTCATCCCTAGTTCTCTAAAATAAGAGAGAAAATGCGCTGCTCACTCGAGCACTGCTCTGCCTGGTGCTTGTGGTCCAGGGATCTTTCCTCCCAAGGGAGTAAGAGTTTCCCCTTGCTCTGTCACCACCAAGGAATAGCACAATGAGATAAAGCAAACAGATTGACATGGAGCCAACCCCTGATACCCTTGCAATTTTCTGTTCAGGTGCAACTTCCCTCAGTGGTTTCACAAAGGACTAAGACTGAAAGAATGAGATCCATGAAATATTTACCATTACTGTACACGATAATGAGTTTTCTGCATATCTATATGCAATACACACACACACATATAAATGCAAGGCACACACACACATATATGCAATATGTCTGAGTTATGATAGCTGTGGGAGTGATTGCCTGGAATTGTCTGCCCATTGTAAATTAAATATGACAGTTCTACATCTGCATTAATGTTATTACTCTTTTAAGACTCTTCTTTCTCAGACACTGGCATTGGTCTTGCAGTCTGTGAACACAGGTCACACTCTTCTCTCTTTGTTTTTGTTTTGGCATAACACATAAAGAGGAGGCCTTATCTCTTCATGGTCTTGCAGCTGGGATCTAAAGTAGCCAATGGGGGTCAGGAAGATTATGGGAACACTGCAAGGGACCACCCAAACTAGGTTTATAGCAATCATGCTTTGCATGCAGAGATAGCAGAGAGCAGAGCAGAACAACAAGGGTGAAATAAAGAATTCCTCTTTTCATGGCTAAGACATTTGCATGAACTTTGTCCTGAAGGAAAATCTAGACAGAACAGTAGAGATGCTTCCAAAGAGCTGTGATATAGAGGCATCGTTTTCACCAATATTGTGGTAGTGCTGTTGTGCCATGCTGAGTAACAAACCATGGAGTCATCAAGCTAAAACAGTAACACGTTGTATTACCAAGAGACACAAGCTCAGCTGAGCTTCTTCCTTGTCCCAGACACAGCCTGAGGAGGTCTCCAGTGCTGAGGTCCACACTTGTGCCCTTAGCAGCCCAGGCATCTCTCTACCCTGACCCAGGACGGTCACAGAGAGTCCTTTTGGCTGCCCAGCTGCTCCACTGTCCCTCTTTCACTTCCCCTGCAATCGAAGGTGCCTTATACTCCAGTAAGTCTCTGCTGCCCTGCACTTCTCTGCATTGGCTGTCTTGTTTTGTTCCTGCCCCTTATTCGGTTTTAAATGAAAACAAATGACTGTTCTTTAATCAATCCCCAAGCTGGAGGATAATCAGGCTGAGTTTTAGCTCTTTTTTCACCTATGTACTTATGTAGCAGTACCAAACTCACTAGTTTGGGGTCTCAGTCTACAGGCTGGCTCTTACATTCACTAAAATTGCAGAATTTCCTCCATCCCAGAGCACATGGTAGGAAAAGGGAATCAATACTTGCTGTGGGAACATTTCAGGGATGTGCTAGATGCATTCCCCCTTATTTCTCAGTTATGCATTAAGAAGTATTTTCCTGAATAAGTTTACACATTTATTTTGTGATTTGTGAGGATGTCTGATATAAGAATTTATTACTAACTGTGTGTGTTGATCACTACCAAAATTCCATGGGAGTTAAAGGAGAAATAACACTCTCATGGTGTACTACTGACAGGCACAGCCTTGCACTGGGCCTCAGGAAGAACTAATTATTATAGACCTCTTTGGAGAAAAGGGGGCCTCATTGTTAACCTATTGAAGAACTTTGTGCTGCTCTTAAAAACAAATGAACATCTGTAACAAGAAGTTCAAATGGAAACATAAATTGATTTACCCAATATTTTGCAGCTTATATGGTCAGGAAGACAGCTCAGGACAGAGCCAGTTAACAGACTGAGGTTAGAAATTAAGGACAGGACTTAACTTTCCATAGCAGTATGTTTAGACAGGAAGAAAAAGATGTGGTTTGTGTTTAGTGAGCAGCTAGTAAAATGAAATATGTTATGTGTATGTGCTAGTACACCCTGATTCCCTGCCTCACTCAATTTTCTGCTCAGATACCATAAAGCTGAGTTACTGGCCAGCTGCAGCCAACTGTGCTGCTCTTTAAACATTATTATACTATTCTAGACAAGTAGGTAAAAAAAGCCTGGCATGTGAGCTGCCTAGCACGAGTTCACTACAAAGAGTCTGAGCACCAATGGCTTCACCTGGACCTGAGAACTTGGACATGGTTTAGTGTTCCCAAAGTCCCATGGGGGGTAGAGACTTTTCAAGTATTTTTTTGTTTTTATTTTTAAGCCAATGCCATATCCACCATATGCCAAGAAGCGTGGAATGTCCCCAGCTGAGGTGCAATGCTGTGATTGCTTCTCTGATCCATTTCTGGACCATCATGCCTGTCAATGGGATGGAAGATTGCAGTGCTCTGCTGCTCAGGTGTGCCTGTTCTGAGGAAGGAGGCCACTGTGATGCCCTCCATCAAAAATATGGGATGTAGCTCATTCTGTGGGAATGGCTGAAGAAGAAGCAGACTGTAACAGGAGGCTCCCATTCAAGGTGTGAGACATGACTGGGAGGAGAAAAATTGGCTTCAGCTAGATAGTAACTTTATTGGATCAGGGAATACACAAGATTAAGAACCAGCATCCATTTAAAGATCCCCAACAGATAATTTCAGACTTCCTCAAATTGTTGTTTGCCCTCTCACTGACAAAATGCTACTGAATTTTCTAGCAGGGTCTAGATTTAGATGCTGCTGTCAATATAGTGTTTAGGTCCAGGACAATTGAAATCAGTCAAAGTTATGCTGTGTATTTCAAGAGAGGAAAAATTATCCCTATGTAATATCAATTCTCTAAAGGGAGATTAGGATTTAATTCTACCCCAGGATATCCCATTGTAGAAGACTGTGCATTTTTAAATTTTGAAGGAAAAAGAGCAAAACATCAGTTCACAAGCTGTCCTTGTAGCAAAATGCCACCTATCCTGCACTCAGCTGTATGCAGCATCAGCATGCTAAAGAAAATGTGAATGTAACTTTTAGAATAATAGCAACAACTTAAGAAGTGATGTACTCATCCTATACATTTTAAGGAATATGTCTATACATAAGCCTAGCAGCCTTTCCCCAATGTAGGCTTTCTTTTTTTTAATTCCCATCAAATTTTACTGCATTTGTATGATATGCAATTAATGAGCCATAGAATCATCGAAATTAGAAATGGGAAAGATGCATTAAGTCATCTAGTCCATCCCCTGACAGTGCAGGATTGTTCCCTGCAGTGTATTTTTATATTTTCTAATGCCCTGTACAGTCCAGATTTAAATGTCTCCAGGGACAGAGTTTCTACCAATTCATTTGGAGGACTGCTCCATGGTCCTGTGGCTCTCACTCTCTGGAAAATTTTCCTGTTAAGGACATGTACATCTTTCTTTTCTCATTTTCACTTCTGTTCTGTCTCTAATCCCTTCTACCAACTCAAATGATTTCCCTCTTCCCTGTTGATATTTATACTTTATGTCATCATGCCCTCTCCTTTGATATTGCTTACATAAAATATACACATTCAGTTTTCATGCTTCCTTACATGCCCAACTGTTTCCCTCCATCCCTTTAATCATTTTATGTTGCTCTCTCAAACCCCCTCCACAATGTCTGCTTCCTTCTGATAAAAAGGCAGCAAAGGCAGGATTCCAGGTGTAATTTTTCCAGGTTTGTACAGGAAAATGGTGCTACCCACCTGTTCCACACCATTCAATCACTTTGCTGCCATATTGCCTTGAAAATGCCAATATGAGTTGCTAGTACTTGTGTTGTGATTACTGAATGGATTGCAGAAGTGAATCTCAATGAGGTCTCTGACTGCTCAAAATGGCCAATATTAGTGAATGATACACTTAGGTTGTCAAAAAAAAAGAAAAAAAAGGAAATGAAGGGAAGGGAAGAAAAGTGAAAAAGCAATAGCACTGATTTGTTCCATAATTTTCAGAGGTTTCTAGGGATATTTTAAAGCACTGACTACTGGATTTTGCATTTACTCTGTAGATGATTGCATTATTAACCTTTTTGGATAACATTCCAGTCCCATCATAAATACTGGGAGCTTTGTCTCAAGTGCCCTTTCTTTTGAGTCCTTGACCAACACTGAAGCAAAATTTTAAGAGGTGGAAGGTTACATTGCTGAATTTTAGGATCTGAAGAGGGCTCAGGGTTAATCAGGTTGCTCCTCATTTCAGGGAGGAAAAGAAGCCTTTACTTTCAATACGGTGAATGCTGAGAAGAGCCAAACTAAAATCAATAGGCATAAAGCCATCAAAAAAATGCCACAATGATGACAGTATAAATTCCTTAATAGAATAAAATAGGTGGATACTATAACAACAATCCTCAGTCATGGTATTTCAAGTGAAGTGATTCCTTCTTCTGCTCTAAATCCTTTTAATGTGCCTTGTATTGAATATCCCATACAGGTGGAGTACCATAAATTCTGCTATCTAGCAGCACACACTGTTTGTATGAACACTTTATTCCAGCTGAGACACAAGTATTAATAGCAACATGGATCCTTCCTTTCAACCACCTTCCTTCCCCGGAAAAATTTATTTCTGCTGCCTTTGGCAAGACTTGCTCTGAGGGAGTTCCCACAGAAGGAACAAATACAGCAAGTGAGAAATAATTCTAAAACTCTTTTTTATGACAGACATTTATATGTAAAGCTGTCTTGACCTATCTGTCTGTTTCTCTCAGGCTATACCATTCTGAAAATTAATTCTTAATGAATCTTTAAATGTGTGAAGAGCAGAGCCATGTGCTCTAGCAATTAACGCAAGTGAAACTCTAGGCTTCATAGGGCAATAGAGAACATTTTGTACCTGTCTGCAGTGTCATCCCTCTCTGTGAA
>VRYO01002734.1:33642859-33650359 GCA_009812075.1 Sialia sialis | reverse complement strand
TTGATTTTCCAGCCTGGGGGATACTGTACTGGTGGAAGGATGCTCAGTGCTACAGACACCAGCTCAGTACCCTGGTCCTGTGGCCATGAAATCCAGCACTGTCACCTGATTCACACAGAAATGTGGTATCTTCTTTTCAAATGCAGATTTTCCCATCCCTTCCTGTGTTGATTTAATGAATTAATGCTTATCACCTTCACTCCTGGGCAGCAGGACAAACAACACTCCGGCCATGTGTGTCACTCTGCAGACCCTTCACTTGCACGCAGCTCTGCTGTGGGCAGCAGAGGGTTGATCCACACTGTATTGTCCGGAGGAGGTACCAAAACTTTCCCACAGCACAAGCTGGGCAGGAATATCAAGGGCACTTTGCAGCTGTCAGGCTCACAGACCAGCTGCCAGCCACAGCTGGCTGCACCTCACACACACCTGGAGAGGGCAGGGCCGTGCCCTGGCTGTTCAACACATGAATCACCTGGCCACGTTGCCAAATCTTTTGCGAAATCATCTTTCTTTCCTGGAGCCTTTAAGGCTCTACATCCTCCTGGTGCCAGTCCAAGCTCACAGGATTCCTCTGGTCTCTCATCATCAGCCAATCAAGTCACTATTTTGAGGGAAAGTTGTGGGTGTTGAGTAACTCCCTACAGCAATGGGTCAATTGTCAGACCTCCTCTTTTTTCTCTCTGGCACTGGCAGTGGTGTTTTCAGGTGACTCACAGATTTGCCATCATCAGTGAGCTCTCGTGAGAAAGCCATGACATCGATATATTGTGTCACCTGAAAAAATGCTGTGAGAATTCACTGTTTCTCAGGCACAGGACATAAACATCTGCGTAACAGTGGGTTTACCAGTGTGTTACTCTTCTTTGTCTCCTATATTCCATAGTGCGTTCCAGCTCCAGACCTGGACCAGGTCCCATGGTGTTAGCTGCTGAATTGACACCGATTGAAATGATGGTGCTTTTACATTCCAAGTATTGCTAAATCACAAATTGTTTCCAGTAATTCAGCTTTCACCTCTCCTTGCCTCAGACAATCAAAAGAATCACCCAGCCCAGGTACAAGGGTTATCTCACAGCTACAGCAAACAAGATCTATGAGTTCAGCAGTCAAATAAACTGAAAAGATCCAGAAATCAGATCTTTCCCCACCTCTGTCCAACCCCAAGAACTGGTCTTCTGAGAGTTTAGATACCCCTCCTTGTAGATACTGCCTTAGATGCTCTTAGATGCCAAGACATTTATCCCATTTTTCTCTATACCTGTATGGGAAGGTGTCATTCTTTATCAAGTTTCACTGAAAAATATACCAACATCTGTGCAGCAAACAAGGGAAATTAATTACTTTGGAGACATGGGGGAAAACAAAAAGAAATCATATAAATATCAACATTCATTCCAAAAATGTGATATTGAAAACAATTGCCAAATGCTGAAGGTAAGCAATGCCAGGAGAAAAAAGTTAGGAGACGAAACACACACATGAGAGAAGACGACAATAATCAATATATTAATATAAAACAATAATACAGCTGGTACAATAAAGTGGTACCGTGGGGAGACATGCAGTGTATCATTAGTATTCTGCTCTAATGAAACCCACAACACACAGTGTACATTAACTAGTGTAAAGTCTTTTCAGCACAGTGAATATTCCACCACTTTACTGGCCCATTTATTTTAACTGAAAGAGAGATGATCCTGTTGCCAAGCTATCAGATGGTAAAAGGGATATATTTGATGGATTAAAAAAAAAAAAGGAAAGGTCTGCCACAGCTTTGCAAAATTTATCTCTAATTTAAATGCGTGTGGTATACAACACTCATACCATACCTGCAGAGAAAAATAGAAGTGGGGGTCGGTAAGAGAGAAAGGGGAGGGGGAACGAAGGAGGAGGGGAAATATAATTTTAAATAAACAAAAAAAAAAGTCACAGACATCACTCATTTTTTTTTCAACCTGTTCTTGTGATACAGATTGACAGCCCTTTTAATATGAAATAAATCAGCCAGGATAAGGAATGTCTCGGAGAACATACAGATTGAGCGCTGATTGACAGAGCTTCTCTGAAACCCATTCTGTTTGCGCTCGGTTTTTTAGCAGCTAACTTGAAAGGATGTCAGGTGCTTTGAAATGTTTCAAGTGTTTTGAACCCAGCAAACAATTGTAAAATGTGCCTATTGGTGCTGAGGCTGAAGCAGGAGCACGCTGGGGCTCGCATGAGAACAATGCTGAGGAAGGCAGGCCAGGAGAAATGAAAGCAAAGCTTTCCTCTTCCATTCAGGCACTGTCCAGCCGTCAGGATTTTTGGAAGGTTGTCAACAACCATACCTAGTTAGCAAGATATTTTAAAGTGAAGATACCACGCATTGGAAACTTGAATCATGCCTGGGGAGCGTGCAGTGCTGCATTCCCTCCACAGACTCACAGTCACTTTTAACCAAGGATTGACTAGTTGCATTGCTGATAACGAGACATGACATTTTTCAGGCTGTGTGTCCAGTTTGTACCACTGCTGCTTTCCTGTTAGGTTCAGACCAGCATTATGCTGGCTTTGATAATGTTGCAGATATTATGGTTAGCTGTCTCCTTGCATTTCCTGAAATGTCCTATGTCTGTTGTTATCTCGCAAAGCAAATACCAGCACATGTCATAGTCACACTGAGAGAGAAAAGATGAAAACCAAGCCCAATGGCATTTGCAGGCTCTTTTAGCAGCACACCCTTGAGAATGACAATTTAGGCTTGTATGGGTCATATTTGTATGAGTGTTTTCTGTATGAGTGACTTTTTTTAAAAATGGCTTGACATTTTTGCTTTTATGCAAGGAGCAAAAGTCATTCAGAAAGGAGATTTTTGGGTTCTCCCTCTGGAAAATCACCTCACTGAGGGAGAGCACTCAGTAACACAATATGACTGAGTGAAAGCTGTTAGATCCAGCTCAAATGCTTCACCTGAAAGACTCAAATTTCG
Source organism: Sialia sialis (assembly GCA_009812075.1). Taxonomy (NCBI): domain Eukaryota; kingdom Metazoa; phylum Chordata; class Aves; order Passeriformes; family Turdidae; genus Sialia; species Sialia sialis. The sequence goes on along the minus strand of VRYO01002734.1, from coordinate 33,647,388 downwards.
TTCACAGATAGTGAAAGAACCCAAAAACAGCAGGTCCACTTGTGCAGTTCCATTCTCAGGCGCTCCAGAGTATGCAGGACAGATGAACAGTCCAGGTGCCAGGCTCTCACCTCTCACCATGGCTCCTTCTGCCATGGTCTTGACTTCTGATATAGTCAGTGCCTCATGCACCCACATCTCCCTGCATCCAGTTCCTCCAAACATCAGATCCCCAGAAGGCAGTTATTCTCTGTGTAGTCCTTTATTTGCTCACTGCTCTTTCCAACCTTTGCAGAAAGAGACAGAAAATTTCATATAAACTGGAATAAAATCTGTGCTTAGTGCAGCTGGGTGTACTGGACAAGAGAGAGAGAGATGGACAAGCACAGGCTGGCACTAGGATGAGTGGCATATCTGATGGGTCAAGGATGCGTCAATCTGTTGCAGATGAGCTGGTCTACACCTGTACAATAAAAGCAAGGTTCAGACACACTGGATGCACTGGACAAATCCCACAGCAGTTTGCCACCAGGGCATTGGATGAACTGCAGAAGTTCTACTTGAGCAGAAATATGAGTCTTCTGGTTTTTGGCTTCAAGCAGGAACACCCTCCTGCCCCATAAAGTCATGGTTAGTCACCTAATAGGCATGACTATGTGCAGGGTTGCCTCTGTAAAAATAAGATGGGACTATGTACTGCCAGGCACTACCTGGACACAGAGTGGGTTACTGAGTCCAATCACTCTCCTCTCCTCTCCTCTCCTCTCCTCTCCTCTCCTCTCCTCTCCTCTCCTCTCCTCTCCTCTCCTCTCCTCTCCTCTCCTCTCCTCTCCTCTCCTCTCCTCTCCTCTCTCTTTTTTCAGCAAATTTTTTGCTTGAATTTGAACAAAAAGAAAATTCCAGGGGAAGCATATTTTATCTATCTCTCTAAAACCAACAACACAGGTCTTACTGACCAGGCTTTCCATTTCTCACTCTCCAGGGCCTTCCAGCCACCTTCCAGTGTTCACAGACCTGTGTCTGTTAAATCTTACAACAAAAGTCTCTCGGGATTCAATGGCAATATTATTTCTTTCCCTTATTTCTAGAAGCTTAGACTGAAGCCTTCACACTACTGTGAGTAAAGGGCAGGAGCCAAATTGTAACTCTAGGAGCCATGTATTGATCCCTGTTTTAACAGGTGTTTCAGAGAAGATATAGTGTGACCCTGGTCTTCTCCTAGCACAAATCACTCCTTAGCCTTCCCCTTCTGCTCCACAGCAGGGAGCTGATGGTGCAGAAAAGAAGACAATATAGAGCTTCCATCCCCTTTCCAGTTCTCTCTGTGGAAAGGGGGAAATCTGGTTAGCTTACTTTGCTACTCAAGGATTCTGGCTGCTTGGGTGTCCCATGCTATAGAAATCCCTGCCCATCTCCATGCTGCAGGTGTTTGTCTGCAGCACCTGCAGGTATCTGTTTGCATCCTGCACCTGTGAGCACTCAGCGGACCTGCCATCAAAAATAGCATGTTTCTTCAGGGGAACAAATGGCAACACAGGTCTCTTCTGCTGGCCCTTCCTCTTTCCCATTCTCCCTTTAGGCAGCTTTAGTCCAATATTCTCATTGCCTTTTAACCTTCTAGCTGTTTATGTTCATCTCCTCTAAGGGAGTGAGAGGCTTGTGTGGAAGTCTGCCCAGAAAGAAAACAAAAATCAGTTTCCCTAAAAAGACTATCAAGTCTCTCATTTTACATATATACATATATATATATATATATATATATATATATATATATATATATATAAACATGTTGCCCCTTTTTGATGTTCCTTTTTCAACTTTCACCTGACACTTGTTTTTAACCTCCAGCTTCAGCAGTGATCCCTCTTTCTTGCAGCTGCCAGAGCAAGATATGAGCCCTACTCTGTCCTACAGTCATTCATTCTCCTGTGGAAGTTGAGTGGCACAAGGTCACCTAAACATCATCCCGCCTCTCCTCACTCTCCAAGGGGTGACTGCACTGCCTGGCATGGTATACAGACACTGACCCTCACAGATCTCAGCCAGGAGGCAGCACTGGGAATCAAGGCTCAGTTCTTCAAGAGCTGGCAGGTTTAAAGAGCTGGAGTGCTGAGCCACAGTGCTGATGAGCATCACATCTATCTTAGAGTTAGAAATATGATCCATTTGGGAATGACTGTGATTTAATGCCATCAAAGTACTATGGGGGATATTCTTAAAGAAACTGCTGTAAATTATTTGTGGCTAATTCCATGTGGATGGAGAGCATGATATGTTCACAAGTACAAGAGCCCTGCTTGTATCTAATAATTGTTATATCTTCTCTGAAATTTACTGCCGATGTCTCAATTTTAACAATTTAAATAACAAGCTTAACCAAGCAGAACTAGGCGAAGGCAGGCTGGCTCCCTTGATGAAAGCAGGACAACTCTTATGTCTGAGTACATTTATACTTTGACATGAGCAGTGACACACAAAGATGAAATCTGGTTAAAGCTGCAGCTTTCTCAGCACTGTGACAGCTTCTTAGGCTAAGCAAAACTGTTTCCAAAGCAGGCATAGCTGCTAACTTTACTTAGGAGAATGATTAGGAAAAAATGACTCTGAGAGGCAGAATTAGGGAAGATGCATTGCTGGCTACAGAGCAGCCACAGGATTCCCAAACTGTGTTGGCTGTGTGCTTTGATAGCACAGACAGGCTCAGACAGCCCTGGCTGTGCTCCACACATGACTGTGGGGCTCAGGAATGGCTTAAGCCCCAGTGCAAATCAGGGAGGTTTGATAAAAGCACGTGTTGCAGATGCTGGAGGGCAATGTGTGTTTTTAATGGTATGAAAAATAATTGGTGATTATGGGATCTGGACTGAGGAAGCTGATAATGGGGGCATATGTACTGCTGCAGCAAGGAAAACCTTGGAGTGTAAGTTTTTTGTTGTCCCTGGGACTAATCCGTCACAAGAAGAACCCTTCTAAATGATCATCGGCCTCTACTTGCAGAGTTTCCAGTTAATTCAGAAAAGAAGAGGAAAAGGAGATACTCTCATTCTCCCTCTGCACAAAACTACACCACTCTTAATTCAAAATTCATACAGGAATCAGTGAAAAGTTCCTTTACTAAGCTATTGCAAATCCCACAGACTTCTGTCTCAGTACATAGGTAAATGACACAAACATACCTAAAGCTCATTGTTATTTATTGATCACATGCTAAAAATCTTCCATGGGCTATATCAGGGTTTCTTTACATTAACAACCCCACCACTCACTTCTGTTTGGTTGGCTGGGAGACAGTTTGTCCTTACCTGTGTATTCAGAGAAATCATGCTAGCTACATTTACTGTAAGTGGTGGATGATTCTTATAGTAAAAGTAAGAATAAAGAAAAAGGAAAAAATAAAGGAAATTCTTGCCTCCTAAAAATAGTTTGCTGTTAAAAACATCTTGAAATACCTGAGGCAGCTGGCCCTACTGGTAATGCTGGGAGAATTCCTGCTATTGCTGTAACTTACATGAAATTCTACCACCTCCCAGAGTAATGTAAGTTACTGGAGCAAAATGATTTTGTTGCCAGTAAAATCATGTGTATATCAGGACATATACTGGCACAGGTTTTTGAATTACTGGGATAATTTTTTCCATGGCTCTTACCAAAAATAGATGAGGTTTATAGTACAATCCAAGCAAAAAGCATCACCAATGAGAAGGAATGCACAGGAGACTCAAGAAAGGCTTAGTGAATAAGAAAAGAAATGGTTTTGTGATGGGCACCAAGGATATAAAATGAACTGGAATGGCAGCTATTGTATTATTTATATGATTTATTGGCATAATTATTCATTATTTATTCTGGTCTTGAAGAGACACAGGCATCAGTCAATTTCAAATCCTTCAAGATGCCAATCTTATAATGAGAAGGTAGACTTTTCTTTAGGTCAGTTGATTTCAAAATATTAGCACAAATGAAAGATAGTCCATCAGTTTGTCAGCTGCCTGGTTAATTCCCCTAGCTTCCAATCACATTCCTGAGGGCATGTTGACTAAACCTCAGGTATCCATGAAGTTATAACCAGACATGCAATTACTCTTAACTGATTACAATCTTTGTGTGTTTCCATCTTTTCTCCATAAAGGTACATCTTTTCTTCAAGAAGTTTCCCTTCACATATTTTGCATTTTGGAGAAGGAACAATAGGCAGCAATCCCAGCCTTCTCTGCAGGGTCAACCAACAGCTCACAGCACTTACAGACTGAAAGGTGAAGTCACAACCTAGCTGAGAGACAGCAGTAGAAACCCACCAGAGACAGGATGAAGATCTCAAGATCTCCCTGCATGGTGTGTTCATGCCTTTTTTTTTTTTTTTTTTTTTTTTTGTGTGTGTGTACAGACTCTGGATTCCTTCAGTGGAGCTCTGGTTTTTGAGCAGAACAAGAGGCATCATGGTTATCATGGTCCCTAACATGGGTCCCTTTCTCCAGCCACTTTCTACAGAGTCCCTCTCTCTAGCCAGACATTTTCCTAGCCCAAATCAACACTTGCTTTGAGTTGCTGGC
>VRYO01002734.1:33608300-33641859 GCA_009812075.1 Sialia sialis | reverse complement strand
TACTTGTTGCCATACATTTAAGTGATAGCCACTGGGAAGCAGACACCATTGGTTAATGTATCACATAGTACATTCTTACTTACTTTTTTCTGATACTAATATTTTTATTTGGGGTCATATGCTTTTATAATCTTTCAGTTTTATTCTCCTTTTGATCACAGTAAATTTCAATCACTGGGGAGACAGCCCTCAATTCGGACAACTGTAACAAACAATCAATAAGATTATTTTGCCTTTGATGATTCACCTGCATGAAAATCAAAACTTTCTCTCTTCATCAGATCTTGCTTTAGGTATGATCTTGTTTTCTCCCTGGATATTTTCACAGCTGATGAGACATGAATGACCAAATATTTGAGTGGTTTAGACTGCTGTGCAAGTCTGTCTGCCTTGCCCTGCAGCCCCTAGCTCACCCCATGTGCACAGGGAGTCCAGGCAGGAGGAGCAGCAGGATGAGAGCCCTGCAACAAGGAGGGAGCATGAGGGCAGAGGTTTCCCCAGCAGCATTTCCTGGGGCAGCCTGGCATGCCATGTGGGCACAGCTGGTAGGGAGGGTTATCCCACAGGATAAGGGCTGCTGGTGGAAAGGGGCTCCATGGCACATCATTCCCTCTGTGGGATTCTTCTCCAGGTCATCCTGCAGGAAGCATGTAAAATGCATCGTCTTACCAGCACAGCATGCCCCTTAGGCCTTCCTCATCCTTTAAATTCCCTTAAAGTGCATTATTGTCCATGGTGCTTACAGCCACGGGGAAGAAGAAATAGCTCTTTATACTTACACTGGCTTTTCATTTTGTTTTCAAATTGCCATGCAAATCTCCTGACTTTTCATCTCATTTAGTTTAACCCTCAAATTCCTCATGGGTACAAGCACAGAGCTTGGTGTCAGATGAAGTTACTTAGAGAGCTTTACAGCATAACTACTGAGGAAATTATAGTTGTTGTTCCTTATTAATATTTAATATTATTTGATTCATTTTATTAAATAAGAGTAGCAATAATTTAGACCAAAGTATTTTGTAAAGTTAACAAAGACCAGAGACCAAATTTCTCTCTCATGTAGTCCTCAGCTCACGGTAAGGTTGTGCCAGTAACTGTGATTACAGGATAGCTCAAAGGAGATCCTGGCACAAAGCATAGCTGAAATCCTTGTCCCAAGAGCCTACAGTAACATAGTTACTATCTTTGCAAGGACAGAATTTCAGAAAAAAAGCCATTTCTATTACAGCTAAGGAATGAGCTTTGAATGAGAGATGAACTCCAGCCAGAAATTAAAAGCAAAAGGTTTTCTTCAGAAGTCGATTGACAGTTTGATTAGCAGAAATAATAATTCAGATGATAAACATTTCTCAGACATCAAACAAAATGAAAAAACCCAACACAAGCAACACCAAGATAGAACGAAACTAAAAGATAACTATCTACTAAATCAAACATTCCTGCTGCAGTCATTTCTCCAGTGAGACCAGGGTCTAAATGATCATGGCAGACGTGGATGTAGTTACCCCTGGTCTGAGGCTCCTTTTGAAAGGTGACAGTAGGGTTCCAAGATTCAAAACAGAAAATAAAAAGGTAGCTGTTAAAAATTTTTAATTCAGCCAACTCTCCTTTCTTCCCCTCGCTGTTTTGGCACTGATGACTGGTATGTCATCTTTGTCAGTCCAAAAAGAATTCTTTATAAACACACTGAATAGTAATGACCAATGTTGTAATGTTACTGACTACTGTGTGTGGCTGTTTGCATGAGAGAGAATTTGACCTTCTTAGCCCCACTCTAAATTATTGGAAACAAATTGAATTTATAGTTCTTTTATAGCATAAATACATGCATAAAATTTTGAGATGTTTAGGAAAGCTTAATAGCAGAGCTTTGTGTAACAACTTGCCTAGACAGCACAGATAAAGGCCACTTCTCATGTTCCTACAGAGTTTACACAGAATACAAAGATTCCTTTGTGTTTTCTTGCCTTTGTCTCTGCCTCTGATACCAAAGTTTGTTGGTATCATCTTAAATAAGAAAGGGTTGCTTTTCCAATCCACCAGAATTGCTGGATGAATATATTTTGCACTGTAGCCTTAAAAGTAGTTGTGCCTCTCGCTTTTGTTCTTCCATTATGTGAGACTCTCAGTTATTCAGTATTTTATTCTCATTAGAACACTGCTTGTCACATGTTTTCACCAGAAACATTCATCACCAAGGTCAAAGGGTGAATATTGTGATCTATTATGCTTAGAGGAATCTAATGAAAAGCCACATAATTATCCAATTTTAAGAGAAGCATGTAAAAAAAAAGAAGGGGGGGCACTTGCTATAATTTAAATTGTTTTGTTTCCCTGAAGCAAAATTCAGCACCTGATTGACAGGATATAATGATAATTCTTATTGATATGGTGATGTTAATTGTGTAGAGATATTTAATAAGTCCCATATTCCTGAAGTAAATGCATGCTCTTAACCTGCACCTGAACCTGATTTTTGATGCAGTCTGAGGATGAGGCAAAGATACAGATAACTGAGCACAAGTGGATTTTCAGTCTTGTGTGGCAGAATGGAAATTGGAATCTTCAGAATCTATTAGGAGAACAATTCTGCAGTTGCTCACACTTTTATAAATTATTCTGTATATGATGCTAAGACACAAAGTCAGGAGTTCCAACTGGGGAAAATTACCATGACTTTACTGCATCTGCAGGAGTAGGCTTTTTTTTTTTTTTTGTTCTTTTCCCAAAAGAGGTTAGAAAGCAGTTTACATTTTAATAGAGACATACTTAAATAAGATGAAAAACATTCTGTCACTTAACCCACTGACTGGATTGTCCTCTAAAACGGGGGACAAATAGTAGAAACAACACGCAGAACAAAAATATGTAAGGCAGAAAGCTGAAAACAGCAGAGCCACTTAAATGCATTTTACATTTAGATTTCCATTTTGGTTACCAGTTGTAACAAGAATTGGGTAGAAATAGTGAGGGGCTATTGCAGTGGCTGAGATCAAGAGTGGGTTTCAGAAAGAAACAGGTTTATATAACTGGATCTCCCTCGAGGGCACATGCCTTGAATGGACTAAGTTCTTCAGCCTTTTTGGGTAAATTTAACTCATGAAGTTGGAAGGCCCACAAATGTTTTGGGATTGTTCTATTTGGGGCTTGATAGCCCCAAGATGCTCAGCACTTTCAACACTCATACCTATTTCAGCACATGCCCGAAGCTCACTGGGATCATCCATGCATTAAAAACTAAGCACATGCTCTGCTGGAAGGTGCCCTGAATGTGCTGCAGGGGCAAGGCTTCGCTTTTACCCTGAGGACTGGGTCAGAGGGGCTCCCTGTGTTTAGCTCACTGAAATTACAGAAACTGATGTCCTTTGCTGCTAAGGCTTATCTTTCAGGAGCTGTTCCATGATACTGCAGACACTCAGAGGGGTGAGAGTACTTCATGCTTTTCACTGCCCATCCAGGAGAATCCATTGCTGATTCAGCAATGTGCTGATGTGTAAAGCAAAGCCACATCCTCCCTTTTTCTGGGTTCTGAGGAACTTGGCCATGTGTATGCTCGCTGTACCAGAGTGCCCACAGAGCTAGTCATGGTATGTGAGTACAGGACCAGTCTTAAGGATCTGTCCCTGACACCTGCCCCAACACTGTCACCGTGCATCTGATCCCAGTCCAGCTCACTGAACAGGACTGTGCTTTGTGCTCTCACTCCATCAAAGGCAGAGAGGGGCGTGAGGATAACACAATTATCCAAAAGAGCTGAAGGGCTTGAGACCTCCCTGCACAGCTTCTCTGACAGCTGCTGCTACTATAAACTGGTGTGTGTGCTGCCCTGTGCATGTTTATTTCTCTCCAGAGGAGGGGGAGGTGGTTTGGGAAGCCTGGAGCTCACTCCTGGCCACCCACAGAACAAAGGCAGGGTTGTCCTTCTGAAATCCAGGACAGAAGCAAAATTACTTCCTCCAGAGAAAGGTGGAAACAGAGGAGAGCCTGTGTCTTGGTGAAGAGTCTTAGGGTCATAATGCCTCTCTAGGGGGTTCTGGGTTTGGTACAGTGTGTATCCCACCCTGTGCTGGGGCACAAACCCAAATCCAAACCCATGAGGAAGGCTGGTTCTCACCCTTCAGGTATAGCCACACGCTTCTTGCAGTTTCTGTCATCTGGAAATCTATCTAGTTGATATATTTTATTCACAAAGACTTACAATGCAGGACTCAGACTGCTCCACTATGGTAGTAGAAGTGTCATAAGGAGGAGTCAAGATTGATGAAACAATGAGGGACAAACCCAGAAAGAGGCAAGCAACTTCAAAAATTATATATATGCGGCCTGAACACAGAGCAGATAAAGAAAGAGTGTTTAAAACTGAGTCAAACACCAATAAAATAACCCCCAAATAACAGTTCTTAACATTAATAACACTTTAAATAAGCTGCTATAAAACTGACAAAAATAATATATTAACTTTGAAAATAGCATTTACAGCACTTGCACATAAAACTGAAATGCACTTGTGGTCCACTGTGTAGTTTGCTCATTAGATGAGCAGCCAAGGATCAATAACTCTGCAGGACAACTGTTAAGAATGGCTTAGATAAGATAATTTCAGCCTCTTTTTTTATGAACATATGTGGCTGAACTACTGTTTTTTAAAGTAATTTGGAGATACTGCACGTAACAGCCTCCTGGCTTTGGTTTGGTTTTCATTTTAAGTTATGCCACACGGGCAAAAATTATTATGTTTTAAATGTACATCTTGCAGTCAAATATTTCCTTAAGTGTTAAGTGAAACTATCATCAGAAGATGCTGGCTGCTTAATTTCAAAGACAGTCTCTGGATAACAGGACAAAGAGTGAACATTTTGAAGAGAAAATACATAATTAACTAATTGTCATAAAGGTGAGTAGACATAAGCAGGATAATTACATCAGCCTCAACCACTTCACTGAGAAACAATAGGATCATAAAATCACAGAATCATTTACTTTGAAAAGACTCTTAAGATTATTGACTTCAACCATTATACTGAAAACAGAGTGCAAAATATATTATTTTCATAAAAAGTTAGTCTTGCAGCCTCCCCCTCTAGAAAAAGGAAAGTATGAAAAACCCTCCTCCACCTATTTTGGCTACAGAAAAATCAAGCCATGGATCATGGAGCGTACTTCTGAGAATGCAATACAAATAGAGTTCATACATGCTGCAACTGGGAAAAAAGAAATGCTAAAGCACTATTTCGTCTTCATGTTTTTTGCACTGATTGTTTAGCAGGCTTGTGTTTCTTTCTATGGGAACTGGCATATCCTTCTAAACAGCCCTTATGATCAAATCTTTAATACAATGGACATCTTTCTACCTACTAAGCATATCCATAAAGAACTAATAAAAATATCTATGGAACAAGAGGGATTGATGTGTGAGGAAAAATAATCAAATAAATTGGCATTGATCTTGAACTGATGAACTGAAAGTAGCATATTGAAGACAGTAGGACTTTACTATTTTAGATCCATTGTAAGTGAATAAAGGCTCTTTATTATCTGGCTTAAAGGTAAATAGGAGGAAGCTACTGTAATGAGTGATGGCCTATTATGTCAGAGACCAGAATGTAACAGTTGGAAGGGTAGTAAATCTATAAACAATATTTTTAAAAGTATTATAGAGATTTTGTATGAAAGGGTCTCCTTGAAATCCAACTAACTGGGCAATACCTAGATTTAGCTGATAGGCCTATCCTTCAGTGGCCCACATACTGCACTTTTCTTTTCATGAAATCCTGTGTGAAAGCAGAAAAGAAGCCAATATTCAGCCTGTTCTCATATATGAATGAAACACATATCCAGACTCATGAACTTTGGTATGCTCCTGGATCCACTGACATGGACATAGTTCTGATTACCATGTGAAAAGAATTCAGATACTGAAGAGGCAAGAGGATCCTGGAGCAGGCTGTATGGTTTTACCCAGTAACAAAGCCTGACAACTTTAGTAAGAGCCAGTATCCACTGTGGAAATAGAGTGGCCAAGGAAATCTGACTGCAAAGGCCACAGGGCCTTTGACAGATCATTTTTCTAGGCATGACCTGCTGAACCTGAAGAGAAGCTAGATCAAATATCCTAGGCTTTATGGCATTGCTCTTCTGTGGTTAGAGATCTGCTGGATCTCCTGGAAGGAGCAGAGTCACTAACTTAGCCTGGCTCCACAGGTATGACCAGCTCTGTATCAAGGTTTATCACCACTAAACAAGAATTTGGAGTCCAAATTCCCATACAGGTTATTTTGTGTAAATGGTATGATGTGACTCTGAAGTTTATGGGTAAAAACAGCAAAGAAATCCACGTGTGCAGAGACAGTGTCACACAGGCAGCCAAGATGGTACAACACCTTTTTGTACCAGCTTTGCCTGTAGTTCCATGGATAACAAGAAGGGGCACAACAAGATGGGTTCAGGAGAAGGAGGTGGACCAAAGTAACTATGTTATGCACTACAGTAATTTTTCCTTGCTAGATATTCAGCTGTTATAAATTAGTTTGGAGCTAGAACACTCTATGGTGCTGAGCTGAATTTAATAGAATGAAGAATTAGAGTCTTCATCATTCAAAACTTGTATATCCCTCACATTTTACCACAGAAAGGTATCAGCTCCAAGGCCAGAGAGGAAGCCTTCATTATGTAAAATGCAACATAACTGGATATAGCACTGTAAATGATGGCTGGCCCAGCCATTTTAGGAGGTCTTCAGGTTCCGGGCCTGTCACAAGCTTTTTGTGCAACATGGAGTAAGGTAGCTACCCAGCTGTCCTCAATGTTCCTTCCTCAAAACTGGGAAAGCAATACTTTCTCTTTTTATGGGATGAAAATGATTATTGTGCTTCAGAAAATATCTTCTACTTGAAGGCAGCTTGACAGAAGGATTTCTTCAGGTAAAAATTTGACCCAAAAGAGTTGTGGTGGAAATTTTGTCTTTTGAACTGTTTCCAGACAGAAAGAATATGGCCTAGGAGAAGCCTGTCTCAACAGGCTATTACAAGCAGCTTGAAAATTAAACTTTTGCACCTTGTAGACTCTCCTTTTGTGCCAAGACAACGGATCAGATAACTTTGATTTATGAGAAGCAAATCCTGAGAAGTGCTGAACATGCCTAACAAATTGATGGGTGACACCCACTCTGAAATGCTCCTGGACTCAGAAAACTGTGCAACTCACAAGTCAAGTACAAGAATACAATGAAAGGCAGATAAATCGAGAGCTGACTAGTCTTAAGAATCATGCACTGAATTCCAAACCTCAGCCAATGCCCTCTAAATCATATTTCACTTTAGGAATCCCTTTGCTCCAGGGATTAGTTTAGCCACCTCGCATGTCACAGCCCAAATCCACAGGGAACAACTACCAAAATAATTGTTTTGACCAGGTGTCATAGACTGCAAGCTTTTATCACAGTAGACTGTGTACTTGTGGCATAATAGGAGATTAGGACTCACTTGAGAAAGAAATAGCTTGTCACTCCATCGATCAGAAGGTCGCACAAGAGACCAATGTTGCCATCATCTTGGAACAGGGGCAAGTTTGAGGAGGGACAAGGAAATTACTGCTGCTATTGAAGAGACATAGATCACCTCCCCGCTCACACCTGGCCAGCTACTTTGACCATCAAGTTAAGGCAGAACACTGCATGACAGATTGAGGATATATCTATGTCAAACTGAACTCCATTTTGTTCTAGGAAACGTGTTTTGTGTACATGCTTCTACACAGTGCTGTGACCTTCACTGAAGAATGTCACCCCACGTCGGAATGCAAGCTCATTTGTAGATTACAGCATAGATTTTACTGCAGAAACAAGCAAGCCATCAGACATGAAAAGCTCTTTTCTGTGGGAGCAAATTAATTTTACTGGATTTTGTCTTTGAATAACACTTCAAACCATAGCTAAGGAAGAGGTTGATGGTAAAGTCTGAAAGAAACATATGGAGCAAATAAAGCAGAGGCCAAATGCAGGAAGGCTGGAAGAAAACTCACTGACTCTTGGGTTTATATGACACGCTCTGTATCAATATTTATCACACTAAACAAGAATTCATAGTGATTTGTTGACAGTGAAATATTTGGGATCAAGAATATTCCTTCACTTACTGTTCCTGGGATCCTGCTAAAGCTTCCCTGCATGTACAGCCTAGGGAAAAGTGTCTAAGCAGACAAGTGTCTTGAGTTACTCCTGCCTTTCTTAGCAGATACCTGTCCTCCAAACTAAGATAAGGAATCAGGAAAACAGAGAGATTGATTTAGATGGACAAAGATTGTGCTGATGAGTTTATCATACCCACAAGGCCTACAACTTGGAAAAAACATCAGTTTCTGGAGATGTATATGGCAAATTTAGAAGAAAAGATGATTACAACAAATTTCCTGAGAGGGTACTACCCACTGCAGGTGGTTCATGAGGGGTTCATTACCCTCTGGTTGTCCACTGCTCTTTTCTCAGACCATGCATCGAGACTTAAAGCAATAGCTTCAAAGTTGAACCAAGAACCTCTCTCTGTGCTTGTGTGAGCAGGGGAAGGACATTTACATGATATTCAAAAAAAAAGAGACAAATCGGCTTCCTAATTCAGGGGAATGGATTGTAAGTTTCTGTGCTGATCATAACAAGTCATGACTACTAGGAGACCTTTCTGTGAAATGCTCTAGGACAATCCATAAGGGCTGCTCCTCAGCAATATTCTTCTGCCAGTTGTTCTGGCTAAGAGCCAATGAGTTTTTTAGCAAAATCTGTGAGGGACAACTCAAAAAACTGTTGAATTACATAAAAATAAAGGGAAGCAGTCCCTTCTGCTGTAGGATTTGCCTCCCCTGGTGTCCCTTATAGGGCTTCTGGACATTGTCTGTAATATTGAGTTGAGATTAGAGTCAGAATTTCCCTGTTTTAAAAATCCATTTTCATCCTTTCTCCTATGGATGAAGAAAGAAAACTGCAACTCAAACTGGAAGTGGTATTGAGGCAGCTTACCCATCAGAGACAGCAGGGACTGGGGGTCCTTCTATTTTATAATGTCTGATTCTGGCTTGACATATTCAGAGAAAAATTCCTGGGAAGAAATAGCACAGCCATGGCAATTTCCTTAATTTTAAAGGCTCACTACGTAAAATTAAAGACCTTTATTTAGTCTGTCTGTCTGGACAGTCATATCTATATAAGCCAGGAACTAAAGGAAGCATTCAGTGACCATGTTAGAAAGCTCTGTGTGTCTTCTTGTCAGATGGCCCATGAGAGAGAAATGCCTTTCATTACCAGTCTAGTCCAACAAAAAATAGGAAGAAGATGAGAGAGAAATATAAACAGATAAACTTGCCACAAGTCTGGTTGTATATTTTTTTGGAAAATTTCTCAGGTGTCTGTGCTCAGTCGTGTGGAGTCTCCAGCAGTGAGATGAAATAGGACGATTTTTTTTTAAATCCACAATCACATATCCAAACTAATTCTGCCTAACTCATAAGCAAGATGTGAGGTAGGACAAATACGTACTGTCAGATGTAATACAGTGAAACAAATCACATTTCATCCTTCTTCATGTGATTATTTCCCCATCGTATAGTTTATCTTCGTAGGCTACAGGAAGGTTTGGACTCTGAGCTAGGATATGCTCTTGGTGATACTGTCTGGGTTAGGAGAAATGTTTTTAAGTCTATCTAGGTAATTTGTAGATTTTACTTCTCCCATTTGTACCCAAGGGCATGTTGCTGCTGAGTTCATCCAGGGCAAGAGACAGTGAAAGGTGATTCATGGAGCTTGTGCTCAGAACACAGGGTTGGCTAACAGGAGTAGAAGGACATAGCCTGAGTAAAGGCAAGAGAAGCCAATGGAAGTTCGCTGGAGCAAACTACTCAGATCTGAGGAAAACTTCTCAGTGAAGCATAATAGCAACCACTTATTTCAGCTATTTTTAGATCAAAATACTGTGGAACGACAACGTATGGTGTTTCTCAGTGCAAAAGAAACACATGGCATCTATATGAACAAAAGAATGTGAATAATCTCTGTTTTACAATGTGGGTATATGGAGCAGTACTTATAAAAACTCACACAGAAGGTCGTGTTTGGCAGGGGATATACACTGTGACAATTCTGATGGTCCTGGGGTTGCAGAAACACCTATATTCCTGTAAAATGGGTTATAAAAAAGAAAAAATGTCACAGAGTCAAGTTCCAAACCTAATCAGGCACCTGTAAATGTGGTGAGACTAATTTATATCTATTTAAAAATAAACCATTAAATAGACATAGAATCTATTACAAATTATGTTTGCTGTAGACTATACAAACTGAAATTGTTTTTTGAGCCCACATATCTAAAATTTGCTGAGCACATAGTACTCTACACCTGCTGCTGCTGCCTCTGTAATACTAAGGTACACTGGGAGTAGCTTAAGGCCAAACTCTCAATGTACAGGACAGAAAGGAAGACTGTCTTTGCTATCCTAGCATATTTGCTGAAGAGCTGAACCTCCCTGGACCGGGATCCAGCTCTCACTGAGGGACGTGAAACAGAACAAACAGCACAATCGACTGGACTGTTTGTCCCAAACTGAGCGAGTTTGGTCAGCCTGAGGGTGCACCCACAGGGCAGGACCCTCTCTACAACCAGGGACCTGCACCCAGAGAGCATGCAGGGCTGTAACTGATATGTGCACTTAATTCTGCTTCTGAATATATTCCTCATGTGTCTGGAAGAACCAGTCTTTTATGACCTTAAATCACATATACCCCATGCACTTTTCCCCTGCCACTGGGCCAGAGGCTTTACCAGTGTGATTTATCCAATAATAAAGCAGTGCTTGGTCCTTGGTTTCTTTAAATGAAAAGCTTATTTATAAATGGAGAAACGACAGATTTCTCCTTAAAGAATCCCAAGGACTTGTCATAAACAACTGCAAAGTCAGGGCACAGATTTAACTTGTTTTCTTACTGCTTTATTTGCAGGAATGGTGAAGTGTCAGCCTTTATTTAGGGTAACCTTATTGTAAGTGTTAAGCATTAAATATTAAATGGTGAAATCTTCATGATATTCATGGAGAGCTTTCTGCTATTACACAGGTTTTTACCTGGATATTTGTAAGATGCATTCATGTGTGCACATGCCAAAAGCTACACACTGCTCATCCTCACAGACTATGCCTCAGCTGGGGTCATTTAGACTTGCTCCTCCCTGCAACAATGCTGATTTACATAATCAAGGACCTGGCCCTGAAAACACTGCTGATCCAGCCATGGTTGCCTCCTGTTTCCCCAGCCATGGGCGAGAGGTAGAATAACACATTACAGGATTTTCAAGGCTGAGTCTCCACCCAGGAAACCCATTGAGCTGGGAGTGCCAGCTCTGGACATGTGTGGTGTGGAGCAGCACACCAGTTATGAGCACTGATGTACAGCAAGCTCCTAGACAGGACAGACTGCTCTGCCCTGTCCCCAGAAGGTGCTCAGGCACTGCTTCCTCAGAGCACCACTTTAGCAGTGGTCTAACACAATACATCTCAAGGAGCATTTATGCTGTGTTCACTGCGCATTCAACTGTGGCCACTTCAAAGGTTTAACCAAGTATTTTATGGCCATGGTAAAGGGTTCTTATTGATTTAAATTGCAAGCCTGGCTCCCGTCAGCTTCACTTGAGGGCAAAAATGCAATAAAATATCCCACATCAGAGAGACAGACGTATTGCATTCAAAATCTTAAGACATCCTTTTTACTGTAATCACCTTCAATGGCATGCTGTTTTCCTTTTTTTTTTCTTTTTTTTTCTTTTTTTTTTTTTTTTTTTTTTTTTTTTTTTTTTTTGGACAAGGTTATCTTCAAGATTTCTCCATCTCTACAGATTTGTGACAGGCTGCCTCTTAAATTTGCCAATCCAGTGCTAGGCATGAACCAAGCCTCATGGGGTTTGGGTTTTTCTCTATTTGTTGGACACATGTGCAGCATTGCTGGGATGACATTGATGCATTGGCAAATGTTAGCACAGAGTTGTAGAGTTTCGTCATTAAATGATTTGCATATGCAGCAAGCAAACCTTCAGGGAGTGTGGGGGCTTTCCTGTGCCCCTGGGATCCTCTGCCTTCATTGGTGTACCTGCCATTTCAGGAAAAATTTTCTAGACTGGAAAAGCCCTTACCCTCTGGCACAGTTTTAGTAAAGGGGAGGCATTGTCAATTCAGAGCATTGTTTACCGTCTTCTCATCATGGAGAGGCTCTGTGCAGCCACAAAGAATTCTCCTCACAGGGGCAGCGCAAAAAAACAGGCAATGCTTTTTTGTGTACTTCACAGGTAGCTCCTTTAAAATAATTTATCTGAAATGTATCCGAGGTGAAGATAACCTCCGGACACATCCGGAAAATAGCAAACGATTGCTAGGTATCTGACATTTGAAATAACATGTTTCTGGAGGGTTGACATTACAAGAGTCATTTCACTTCAAAATGTTATTCCTAATGTAATTTTTTCAAATTCATAAGAGGCGCTCGCTAGGATTCAGCGCAGCGCCGGAGTCACTCGGAAGACAGAGGTCAAATTCATTTCATTTCTTTTATGTTTTCCTCTCCTCGCTAGATGAAACAAATGATTGAGCCGGGAACACTTGGCAGGTCGGTGGCTGCGCGGCGGCGCCGTCGCCAGATCGATTTTCGCCGTCCGGGGGGCGCGGGCGGCAGGGGTGACATCTGTCGCGGTTGTCATGGCAGCCCACGGCGCGGGCCGGGGTCAGGCCTGACAGCCAGGGCCTCCCTGCCTCCGCCCGGCGCGCTTCAAGGTTAACAGCCAATGGACCAAAGAAATAGGCAATTATAGTGCAGTCAATTCTGGTTAGGGAAATACCCGAGAAGTAAATATATCTGATCAGCAGATGAAAATGAAGCAGCGCGGCGCTGTAGGTGGGGGCTGTCAGTGCCCTCTGGGCGTGGGGCTGTGCCCTCCCATGCTCGGCAGCTGCCTTCGCCCACCTCCAGCTCTGTCTCATTGAAAGGCTTCCCATTTCACCCATGGATGGGCTCTGTCTGGGGTCCCCAGCCTGCCGAAGCCACCACCATCTCCAGGGCAGACTGTCTCTCCTGATGAGCTCCACAGCCTGCTTCAGGGCCGGGCACTTGGAGTGCCACCCAAGTGGCCTACAAAACACAATGTAGGCATTGCACAAAACAGTGGCCTCAATAAATTATATCTCCATCTAGCCAGTATGTCCTAATGTTGGTATCTTCCCTGTGAATGGTCTGGTTGTAGATCCAAGAGGGGGAAGAGATGAGGGCTGCTCAGCTTAAGCCACTTAGCAGGAGTGGACGTGTCCTTCCGTCAGCCCTGGAGGCAAACCAAGGCACCACCATGCCCAGCAGCTGGCCTCAGAGCTCAGCACCTTCCAAGCCTCTCAGTCCGCTCTGTCTTCCCTGAGCAGTGGGGTAAAGGCAACAGGCTGTCCCAGAGCAGCTGTGTGAATGGGGGAGCAGGAGGAGGAGGCAAGCGGCTGGGTCCCTGGGCTGGTGAAGTCCCCGAGCCTCTGAACCAGCTGTGATGTTTGGGACGGACAGTCTCTTCCGCAGGGTGAGAGTTGGGTGAGGCACCAGGAGATTGCACTCAGATACATGCAAGGATGCTGGGAATAAGTCCCACAGCACATCCAACCCATCTCCACTCCTGAGCAGTTTTGGAGATGATGCAATTTCTTCCAGATCTCCTGTCCATCAAGCAACGTATGCACCAGCTAACTCCAGAGATCACCCATTTCCTGCATGGATTTCCTGCTGCTGCTTCCAAGGACAGCCTAAGGAGGATGGGATAGAGGCCACCTTGGACAGCAGGAGAAGGCTGGGATTAGCTTCATGGGCTGCCTCTGCACACCCTGTCATCACAGGCAGGCTGGAAACACTTTTGTCTGCCTCTTGATGCTTGTGGAAAGTAGGGAAGTCCCCCTGGCTCTGTGCTGCAAAGGCTGCTCTTACTGAAATGCACACACCAATTCCTGTACCTTGAGGTGAGAGTCTGCCCTAACCAGAGCCCCTTGTCAATCACTCCTGGCTCCCGGGGGATCAGCACAGCAGAATGGAGGCTTGTTTGTCATGGCAGCTGCAGTTCCTGCAGAAAGAAGCTATCCGAATCAATTAAAACATTCAGTTTTAATGACCACAGAAATAAATCCTTGACGATCATGAGTGTGTTTCAAATGATGGATCAAAAGTAATACTGCCATTTTCTTCTGAAGACATTTTCCCAGTATCTCAGTGTGGTAACAGTCTTTTCCCCCATACTTCTGACTTTGATCCAGAGCTACAACTTGAATAAGATGAAACTTTTGACTTCCAAGAGCACAGAAGAGCTAGAGCAAAATTCCCACAATTCTGAATTGTGTCTGCAACCCCGGCTGATTCATCACTTCTTTCTGCCTGTATCTGGTTCCCATTCGATCACCTATGGTGCTCCTGTGGTGTTCTACCTGCTCTGCTCTGCTCAGCCACGTGTGGACATTTGTGGGGTCAGGGCAGGGAAATGAGACTCAGCCTTAATCCTCCAGTCTCAGTGCAGAGGTCCAGCTACTGCTGATCTGCCTTAACAGTGTTCATGGTGCCAAAATTGTCATTGCTGGAATTCATGAGACCCCACACCTCTTTGATATCACTTTTTAGATTTGTCTTGACCAGAAAAAGTTTTGTGGCTTTTTCTTTTCAGCAAAACCTAGATTTGCTGCCTTTTTAAACCTTTTTTTCCTGAGAAGCCTTTCTTCAGATTTGCCTTAAGCAACCTTTTTCACTGAGAAAACCTTTCATCGAACTAAATGCTGTTTACCAGACTCATTATCAATGGTAGAGAGAAGTACCAAATCCTGAAGATTTTATTTCTTTTAGTTATTAATGTCTTAGCTGTCATCCTGGTCTGAGATTCTGCTGATCTCCTGTTGCCCTGCTACATTGCTGTCAATATCCTCAGCACACTGCCTGAGTACCAAATTATTTGGCATTGCCCCTCAGATGCCCTCTGGACTCATTACATGGCTAATAGTGTTTTCTGTATTACTGTCTCCATCTGCTAAGGAATTACCTTCAAAGTATACCGTGTCTTCCTTAAGATCTCCCTCTGGTATGCTAAAAAAGAAATATTTATTCCTAAGAAGGTCACCACCTCTATTTAGTCACCTGTTGAATGGATTCAAGATGCTTTGATTGCAGTCTTTCTGGGGCAGGTTTTGTTTGTGTCACTCACTGATACTCAACACCTGCCAAAATGATCCTGTTCTTCAGAAGGAGACTTCATCTATTACTGCAGCGAAAATAATAAACACACAAAGAATATGCTTGCCAGATCTGGGGTCACAGTGATACAATTTTTCCCCATTTTGGTCACATTTG
Source organism: Sialia sialis (assembly GCA_009812075.1). Taxonomy (NCBI): domain Eukaryota; kingdom Metazoa; phylum Chordata; class Aves; order Passeriformes; family Turdidae; genus Sialia; species Sialia sialis. The sequence continues at coordinate 33,626,483 of VRYO01002734.1, read as the reverse complement.
TTGTCCCACAAAAAATGATTCATGGAGTCATTTAATTTCTCAATCCTTTATGTGATCAATACAGCAAAATTTATACTGCCCATATACTGTGTGGAAGGCACCAGTATGTTGCAGCATTTTAACCTTTTAAATATTCCGTATTTCAGCTGGCTAGCCATCCTACCCCTTCTACACAGTTCACTGCAGCTGTAAATAGTGGAGGGAGAGGAACAGACAGCCAATCAAATTACAAAAAGCTGAAAAGGTCAAAACTGCACAATTTACTACTACCTTTTCCAAAATACAGGAGACTTTAAGATCCCATTATTTTCTCTTGAAACACTTAATTAAAAGAAGCAAAAATTGTGTAAAAGGAGTATGTGGGTGGAAAAATAAGTAAGGAAGTCCTTGTATAATATGTGTCACCAGCATAACTGTTTCTTTACAGTCTTAATGTCAACTACTTCTAGTCTTTCTCTGTTATTAAGAGCCAGTCCTGCAGCTGCCTTCTTCAATTTTCTGTAGGGCATCCCAGCGACTTGCTAGCTGTCAGCCTTCCACCCTTCTTCTGCTTTTGATCTGTTCTTACAAGCAATTGAGCGAAAACCTGGCAATTTTCTTCAGGGAGATAAATTTTGCAAACACACAAAATTCACTGCACAGCTTCCAGCAGACTGGAGGACACCAATACATAGGAAAAGGAAGAAGACAAGAATCTATCTTGACATATGCAACACTACAATCCCCTTTCACTTGAGTAATATGCACAGAGCCCTCTTTTAGGCTGAAGATGACACTGAAAAATGTCCCTCCCTCTGTATTTGCAACACCACCATTCATATTGCAAGTCAATTTGCACTTATTTCTGGCAGGATCAATGTCTATAGCATTGCACCAGTGTCCCTGTACTCTCCCCATGCTAGCCTTCTGTCCATTGCAAATAGTTTTTAAAAATTCCTGCTGTAGACAGAAAGCAGCACCACTCCTCTTCTCCTTGGTACATGGAAAAAGAGCTCAAGGATGACAGACTGCCACAGCTCTGTCACCTCCAGGTGTAGGCTGGTGTCCCAGGACTCCATGATTTGCAGTCAGAAAAGTAATTTTTTGTTCGTTGTAACTTATTTAGTCAGTTCAGCATGTGAAAAAGAGACCTCTGCTACTTTGCCAGCAGACTGATCTTCTGTGTGGAAACATTGGCAAATAATTGTTAGGATGTGTTTTCCTGAGACTTTTCACTTTTTTTTCTTTCTGTTGAAATCATATTTATGTAATTTAATGAATTTTGTTTGGATATCCTTGACAGTAAAGCATTAAAGCAAAAGCAGCAGAAAATGAACAGAAGATAGACCATTTGGTTTTTTGATACATAAGAAGTAGTGCAAAAAGCAAAAAACATAAAAGGTGGAAAAGAAATATCTCCTCTCCTGTTTTTCCACAGCTATTTAATGGAAAATTTTAAAGAATACCAGAATAGTTTTTCTTCTGCTAGGCCCTATGTATATTTTCCTATGGAAAAAGACATCATATGGAAGCTTACTCATTTGGTCTTATTTTCTTTTTCTGCAAAAAGGATCCCACTTTTTTTGTGTCTGGTCTCTGTACTGTGCATGGTAGAGGATGGTAGAGGAGCCCTGGCTGAGTATGTGTTGTAGCACTACTACAGCCCTGCACTAGGGTGAGAAACCATCCCAGTGTCAGCACAGTTTAGCGGAGCCTCCCTCTTCTTCCAGGGCTGAGCAGCGGCCCCAAACATGTAACTGGGAAGGGTAAAACTCTACTGGGGCTTGGATGAAGGGGCAGCTGCTGAAATGAAGCTGGCTGAGGTGCTGCCAGTTGAGCTGACAGGCGCTGAAGCTGGCACTGGCACTGTATTGCATCCGTGGTCACACAGCGTTGGTGCTAGCGAGGAGGCAGCAGTGTATAACCTCATGACCAGGGCGCAAGGGACTACAGCTTACACCGGGCTGGTGAGCAGCAATTTGTCTGAGGTTACCTTCAGTCATGTACTGTCTGAGAGTTCACAAGTTTAGCATATGGAATCACATCATTAATAGAAAGGTGCCGTTTCCAGATTTTTTCACAAACAGACCATTCCATTCACTGTGCTCAAAACATTGAATATAGGCATCCTATTTTGTTAGAAAAACATCTGTCTGGATTTCGCATGCTCAGCCATGGGGAAATGGCCCCCACTCCCTGTAAATCATTCTAATGGTCAGTTTCTTTCTATGTAAACATTTCAGTGTTTATGTGATGAAAGGGAGATTTTGTCATTGACTTTAATTTGTAGCCATTTCCTTCTCCTTCCTACTTCAAGCTTTCTGCTTCCTCATGCCATTTTACTCTCAACTACTGTTTGTCTTCTTTCCCCTCAGCTTTGCTTCCTACCCACCTTCTATTGTTTCTATTTTCTCAGCCTTTTTGACCCTCCATTCCTTCTCTCTCTCTGTTTCCTCTTACAACATCTGCCTTTTTCTGAATTTATCTGCTCTGAAGAACTTCACAGTGTCCAAATACAACCATGGCACAAAGCCTGCTGTGATGATTTAGTCACCAGCAATCTGTCACTCAGCCATAATGCAACCCTGTCACAAACAAAATTCCATCATATGAGAGGAATTTCCTGTATGGAAATGATATTTTTGGATGAGAAGGGCATTTTTCTTGTGGCAACTCTCCCCACAACATCCCGTTCTTTGCAGAGCCAAAAATTGATTTACTTCAACATAAGAGAATGCCAAACAGAGCCTTTTGGGGAGGGAAGAAGTAGTGCAAACTACTGATAATCAAGATAAATCAAGCCATGACGTAGAACATAAGCACTATGCTCCATTCAATTCAGCTAGGGAGCTCAACTTGTTCAGCACTGTAGGTTATTTTCCATTTGTAATTAGAGCAACAAAGAAACAGCCTTTCCCTGTTCTGCTCCATCAGCACAGCCCCAGCAAACATCCTCATTTTCAATAACTCTTCCCCTTTATCTCACTCTGCCTGATGCCTAATAAGCTGATTGCTATTTACTTTGGACCAACAGCTAATCTGTTAATGATTGATTTTAAATTTTTACAGCCATTTGTCTTTGGCAGGACTTGAGAGTGCAAGCAGCAGTCTTTCTTACCTGATGAATTGGCTTTTCTTTAAAAAAAAAAAGGATTTAAGTCAAAAGTCTTCACTGTTATGTTTTGCTGACAAACAGCTGACACACAGTGAGCAAAGCTTAGACAAAAGGGTAAATCTTCATCAGAAATTTCATAAGCCTTTGAAACCACCAGCTAATAATATAAGTGGACATTTTGTTAATAGTAAAGACCTACTTATGAAGTAAAACATAATTGTACTATAAATTCACAGGGCTTAAAATTCTTAATTAACAAAATTGATGCTTGTAACCATGGTTAGGTAGGGAATAAGAACTAATCCTGCTACCCTGCTTGAAAATGATCTAAATTGTATACCATATGATATATGTATTACCATGATATATGCCTAAAAGTGAATTTCATTTCCCATTAAAGAACTGCCAAATAGACAGTAGTTATTTTAATTGCTACAACATAGCAGTGTGGTGCAATTTAATAGTTGATTCTAAAAATGGAAAAGTGAATAATAACAGCTTAGCCTGTATATTCTGAAAAGAATAGGAAAAATTCTATAGCAGGAAGTTATGCATATTTATAAATGTTGTTTCTTCAATGAGCCACTTAGGGATAGGCCCAGCAAGGAAATAAATCATGCTTAGAATGCCTATTCTGTGTCTCAGCCCTAGATCTCAAAGCTCTTTACAAAGCCGTGCAAGTTGTGTGACTATCATTTACAAAGGGAAGAAGCCAAATACCAAAAAGTGATTTTCCTAACATCTATAATTCTCCATATCCAGAGTTTTCTTTTGGACTCACACTGGAAAAGCAATTCCTGTTCAAGAAACCAGGAAAGACACTTTGAGCTAAGCTATCAACAAGTTCTAACAATAAATGTCTTTTAATCAGTTAACGATTGATAAGATGATTTTAAGATCTGTGTATTCATTATACATGCTGTATATACATTATATATGCATCCAGGATCCAGGTACATAATGACATAGTGATTAGTCTGACAGAATGATAGTCTGACAGAAACAGGGAGGCAACCTAATAGGTTGTGCAGCTGCTCTGTCCCCTTGTTGACAATGAAATAGCAGGAAAGGTTTTTTAATCCTTACCAGTCCCACACCACAGTTCTGGTAGCACAGGTAGTCTCTGTAATGCTTGAGTTGTAGAAGCCTGAGAACTCCTCCCAAATAACCCCAAAAGCAGACTGATGTACATGGAAGTTGTGACCCACCATTTCCTCATGTATATTTTGCATAATTTGGCCTGGACTAATAACATAACCAAACATAAACTCTGTATGTACATCCAAACCTCTTAGCTCCAGGCTGAGTTACCCAAAGCTTACCATCTTCCACAAAAATTTTGAACTTTTGGCTAGCTTAAAATGCAAAGATGCGCTTTATTAAAGAAAATGAGCACTGGTGTAACCAATTTTGGCAATACCAGCATAGGCCAGCAACCACTGGTGCAGAGGTTTTGCATTCCATGGACTGGATGCACAATTGCAAAGCATCGAAAAGGAAGCACTGAACTGTTTGAAGGATGCAAGCTGTAATCTCATTAATATTTTAGATGCCACAAGACATGGAAGCTCCACCTGCTGTCAGCAATATCGTGAAGACAATCAAGGTGACTTGGGAACAGGACTCATGGGCCTCCACAATGGTCTATTGACCTTCTGGTGAAGCAGATACCGTGTGACAGAGATTGCCTATCTCAGCAGGCAGGATGGAAACAGGAGAAAGTGTTAAATATAACCAGGTAGACAGTGATGAATTGACATGCTGAAAAATCGAACGCTTCAGTAATCAGCCTAAGGATCTGATATCAACAACATTTTTCAGTTTTGTCTGAATTCATTGAAAGGTGTAGTTTAGCAAGCTCACTTCTCGTTGATAAGACCTTTCATCTTTATGCAGGTTTTCTGATTGGATTCTGAGACATCATCACTGGGCTCTGTGTCTTGCTGTTCTTTGCATAGAAAACAGAGAAAACATTTGCATGAGAGTGAAGTGGCCTGAGCAAACCCAGAACTAGAGAAATAACTGGATTTGTAACATTAAAAAGTATTACCTTACTCCACTTACAGTGAGAAATCAGGGCCAGATTCAGCCCCAACATTTACACATGTGGTTGTGCAAGGCCTCCAAGCAATTTCCAAAACATATCTGTGATCCTCATCTGACACGAAGAAAACTTCAGGCTGAGAAATGAGGGAGCTATCTGAGACTTGTAGCAAGCTGGAGGTGACATTTAGTTGAGGCATGCTCCACAGCAGCTCTCAAAGAGAGGACCTTGGAAGATTGCAGAGAGTCTAGAGGAGGTGGTCTCCAAAAATGTATTTTCTTGGGTTATTTGCCCAGTTTGACACTCAGACCCCTCTCACCAGTTTGGAGGTGAATTCCTCTTCTACAGCTCTGAGTTCTTCCCCAGGATGAAAACTATTTACTGAAAGCTTGAAATAAGTAAATACTGCATGTATATTTAGCTCTCTGAAGCCTTTGTAGCTATAATTCTAATTACAGAAGTCTAATGAATGTCTTTATGGCTTCATTAAATCTTTGGGATATTTATATTATCCAAAGAAATAATCTCCCTCCATTAAGAGTGCATAAATCCTGAAGCAGAACTTTAGATATTACTACAGATATGCTTATTTCATTGCAAAACACATATAGAGAATTTAAAGAAATCCATTATTAGGATTATATATCTATCTTCTAAAATATATTTGGAACATAATATTTTATTACAGAAGCCTGACTGCTAGCAAAGCAGTGCAGGAGAGGACATTCTAAAGTAATTACTCAGGTGGTCAAATGGGCAAATATTATTCAGCTAATGTTTGAAAGATCTTTCATAAATGAAAAGTTTAGTGTACTTTTCATCTGTATAAAGAAGCCAGGTTCCTTTCATCTCAAAATTAAATACTAAGGGTACAAATGTCAAAAACTGGAAGTTTAAAAGAAAGAAAAAGAAGAGTATTTTTCAGGGTCTATTTATCTCAGGCACAGGACTTAAGGTTCTCAGAACACCTATAAATTGCACATGCAGAGCACCAGTTTTGCAACAAGATCTGCATTTTTAATGGGACTGAATCTGTTACCTAGACAAGGGGACTGATGTCACCTGAGATGCCCTTGGACAGTTGGAATAGGCTGCCAGTACAGATGGGCACAGGTCCTGTGTCACCCCACCCAGCCTGAACAGACCCCTGAGGTGGCTAAGGACATTTCCAATGGGAGGGGGCAACCATGTATAGATAACTGAGTTTCACCCCATCTATCCTCACACAAATCTCACGCACCTTTATCCAGAGTGTGTCAGAAAGTGTCCCCAGACCCCGAAGAGCTCTTCTTTGCAGATATCCACTGAAAAGTGGGTCTTACCATCTGAGAAAAAAAAAAAGAAGCACTTCTGAGACACAGATTTCTTGCATTATTTCCTTAGTGCCCAATCTTTCCCCTTTCTTCTTCCTCACTTCTATGGAAAAATGAGCTCAGATCCTTTCCTGACCTCTCTCAGATCCACTTATATCATGACTGCCAAGCTGAAATCAACCAAGAGCTTTTCCTTTTCCCTTCATTTCTCCATCTATTTTCTACCTGGACTTTCCATTCCTCCACATGTATCAGGACAGTGGCCATATTCTTTTATTCTTTAACAACTTGACAGAGTCGGGGGTCTAATTTGCAGCATGGTTTTGAGCAAAGTAGTAACTGGCATTGGTTTCTCAAGAAGAAGAGACAATATAATTATTATTTCAGCCTTTCAACTTCTGAATGCATCAGATTCATGTTAGGTTTTACACTTTTGTATCATTTTCCATTTGTATTGCAAAGAAAAGCAGTATTCTCTCTCAAATTGGCTGAAGTGTGCAGAATATCGAGGAGCAGCCTCAGCAGGAGATAGATAGTGGCTGTCCCCAGGGTATCCTGCTGCTACTGGTGAGGACAGATTCAGCCATTATATGGTTCAGACATTATATGGTGCTACTGAAAGCATACCAAGCATCTCTGCATGGAACATTTTCAGAAAAACAGGAATTTGCTGTAAAATTGTGTGTGTGTATTCAGAGATCTCTTAGTGGGAACAAACTCTCTGGACTATGGCAGAAGGTTAGGGCCATGGCAGATTGGTGTGGAAAGCAAGCAGGTACCACATGTCTTCCTTCTGCCTTCACTCTTCATCTTTCTTAACAGAAACAGGTACCATTTATTGTGCTTTACCCCGGCCCCACTGAACTATAATGATGCCTTATAGTTTAGTCAGCTTGGGTGAAATTTTTAGATCATTTCTGTATACACCGGGGACTGGCAAAAGTGCCTCAGAGCCAGGTATGCAAAAGGCTCATTCTGGTTAGCTTAGCAAAACAATTATACAATTATTTTTTAAGTAGCAAATACTGTGGGCAGAATATATTTTTTCTTTTTGATACTGCAATTTCTCGATGCACATATTTACAAGCAAAGGGGTATAGAAGAAGACTGGCTAAAAAATGGAGCAAGATTTGTGGAAATAATGTTTTTGAGAAGAAAAATTCTTTATAATTATCAAAATGGGTGAATCCACAGTATATATACATACAGAGCATGCTAGAGATGTTTGCTAGTAATAAACAAAGTCATGGTTTGTCTCACCTGGAATCAAGCCCCATAGTTTCTCTTTAGACATGACCCCAGTATCTGGGATCCCTGAACATCAGCATAATCATCAACTGCCAGCCGAGACGGGCTTCTTAAGCCTCTGTGTGGAGGTAGATCGTGAAGAAGTCAAAGATAGGTCTTAGGAAGAGCATTTCCAAAGATACGTTTTCATTTTTTAAGACTACATGATTCTTTTGTGTTCCCAGTACTTGTTTAGGAAGTATCTGCTTTATTTCTGCCTTTAGCAAACTGTTTGGAGTGCCAGCCTGCAGCCCAAAACAGATCACTCAATAGGCTGATTTCCTACTGCATCTTTACTTTGCTGTCCAAGCTGAGGTCCCAGCTGAGGTCCCAGCTGCCACTACCTTAGTACTAAACAATATCTACCATTTGACTTTCTATGGCAGAGAAAGAGGTTGGCTAAACAACAGCTCAAAACCTTTTCTGTTTTGTATTTCTGGAAATTAACCATTTCAAGATAATTTCTTTTTCTTGAAACCTCCACACCTGTCAACAAAAATTGTCAGAACTTCACGGAAAGGGATCTTCTAGGAATGGGGAGACTGGAGTAGTTTACTACTCAAAATCCACTAGCAATATCCTGGGAAGGGAAACTTTTACCTCATACATTATGAAATAAAACAATTTACTTTATTAAAGTTGTATGTGTGCTATAAATAAAATGGTATCTTCCATTAAACGGTACCTTAATGAAATCTGTAATTTCAGGAATACAAACAGTGAAAGCTATTTGGAATTTAAGCTACCAAACATCAGTGATAATCTCTGAACTTTTCTAAGTTTTCTTCAGGTGTTTTTTCTCAGTTTTCTCAGTAGCATGTATTTTACTTCTGAAGATAAAATGGAGGTCAGACTTCATTTTCTGTGAAGGTAAAACTATGCAGAAAATGGAAATTCTCTTAAAATTCTTAATATGCACCTTTTCTCCTGACCGTCAGTACTCAAGGAATTTAAATATTTCAGAAGATGGTATATTATAATGGAAATTTATATAATGAGTGTCAGTGGACCTGAAAAGCCAATGTAATGCATCTATAAGCAGCATTTCATCAAAGGATCCAGTTTTCAATGTATAATGTATTTGTTTATATTGTAATCACAGTCAAAGACTTTCTCCCTTCTTTCAATTAAACGTATTCAGAGTATTATGAGCTTCTTCTGAGAAAGCTCTGTGGAGGTTGATGGAACTCCAGTTTTAATCGTATATTTAAAGTTTTATATTTTTTTGTTTCAATCCTCCAAAATTTGGTTTTTAAATGTTTTTTGACTCTGCCTCTCCTGCTGTTTCATTTGCAACCTGATTTTTTGACATCTTAACTTTTTCTCCTCCACAGCAGCTCTAAAGCTTGAGTGGCTGAAGGTGAAAATGCTGACCCAGGATGCTGCAAATGCCAGACAATTTCTGGATGACAAACACTTGCTAACATTCTCTTCTTACCTGTCTCTGTATTCCTGACTTCTTCTTTCCTGTCTCCAGAAACGGTACAAGGACTAGACAATATTATTTCCAACATGTTAAACCACTGCTGTTAGGTTTGAGGCATGTAGAAAAGGCTGTGTTTTGGTCATAGTTGCACTGTAGTCACAGGTTTACCACGTTAAACTTGTTACTTACCAATATTCCCACTTGTGCAAGGGGAGGTTTACAAATGTTGGAGAGGTATTTTCTGAGATGCAAGTAAACAGAATAACTACGCATTATTATGGTTTGGGTTCTCCTTTCCCCTCCCTATCCTGCTCTATAGTAGGGAGAACTATGCTCTCTTGCATAGGAAGTGAGTCTGTATCTAGAAAGACTCTCCTCAGTTTGAGTCTTGGTACCCTCAATGACAGTGACAAAATTTTGGTGTGACAGTCTGCCTCTCTATGAAGAAAAATTTATGCATATAAAATGTATGAGGGCACTTGTCCATGTTTTTTATATGAACCTGCATATGAATGTACAAACACAAGCAGAAGCCACCCAGACTACCAAACTGCACCACTGAAGACATTCCTCAACTGATATGAAGAACATGGTGAAAACTTTGTCCATGTTCCTGTAGCACCCAAAACAGTCAATATAGACTTAAGTGGGACAATTTTAGCTTTTCCTTTAGGAACCACAACAACTCTGGTCTCAGTGGATCTGCACAAGACACCGTCATTATCACCGGATCATTGACACGATAGACCAAAACAGCTCCAGTCTATCGTGTCAATGTGCACTTAGGGAGCCCTTAATCCATGGATCATTGGCATACGATGCTGTAAAATCTCTGTAGGAGACGTTATGGTGTAGCGAGTCAATGCACACCTAGGGACTCCTCCATTTGTGAATCATTTACAGTGCATCATGCCAATTTATACTCAGGGAGCCTTTAATCTGCAGGTTGGTGCATTTAGAGTAGCCCTGTATACTGGAAATTCTTGTAGGCTAACTGTTGTACTGTAAACATAAAGTTCACTTTCTTAAATAAATTTTGGGTTCTCCAAAAGGAGCTCCTGAAGGCATATGAATTCCAGTGGCACAATGATGTATCATGCCATGAAAATTTGTAGCTTGCTGAGGTTCTAGGGAATCTTTCAAAATCTCAGTGTAAGAACAAAGGCCAAAAAATGCTGCTGCTGAAACCTCTGTGGTTTTGACCCTCCTGTAAGTTTTTAAAAAATGCTTGAACCAGTCTTTTTAGCACGCTGCTTACAAAATAAATTAATCCCAGGGGCCTTCTGTGCTAAAGGATCATTGATCATTTTCATAAGAGCACCGAAAGTATCCTTTTCTGCAAATAATGAATGAGTTGCTGATCCAAAAATGAGACCATTGAGGCAGCTAAATATTTACCAGGGTGATGAATTTTTTAATGGTTCTCTGTTTCACAATGCGTATTTGACAACCTGCAAAGATGCCTATCTACCTAGTGACATCTGCCCATCAAGCCTAGAAGCTATGATTTGTGACCACAAGTGGGTCCAGTTACTGAAAACAGAGAAAAGACAGCCCTCCTGTTAAGTATCCATCCCCCAAGTCTTCATCCTGGCATAAATCACTGTCATTCCATTGACTTCAGTAGGTTTGCGCCAATTAACACCAGCTGACAGCCTAGCCCCATATTTAGTAAAAGCTAGTTTCCAAGGCTAATGGGGTTGATTCAGACCTTTTGCTTACCAGGCAGCTTTACCACAGGGAATTTTTAAATTCTTTTCCTCCTAAAATGGATGTAAAATTTACCAAAGGCCAGTGCTGACTGCCTTGTTATTTATGATCCTGTGGTTCCTTTGATGAAGACAAGGTATTTCTGCAATGCCCTTTGCCAGCATCCCCTGGATACTGGTGAACACGAACGCTGGGTACCGCGTGCTTGCCGGGTACCACTTGGTTGCTGCCTCTCTCCCAGAGGCATGCACGATTTGCACCACGTTCTGCTGCTTCACAGCAAAAGGGCATGGTGGGCACACCAAGCATGAACGCGCCACCTCACTTTGAAAATCAGAAATGCGAAACCCTCCTCTTCTTTTTAACCACAACAAAGCGCCCCAGATGTTCAAGGTGGGATTAATGTGGTGTTTTGGGAGCTTTCCCTGCAAGCCTGTCAGGATCATGGCCTGGATCAAGCCAGGCAGGGTCATGTCGTGACTGTCCAGGCACTTCAGGGAGCCTGTGACATCCCGTGTGCGTGGGCAGTGTGGCTGTGGAGGGTGGGCAGCGGTGTGCAGCCAGGCTGAGGCTGCCTGCTCCCTGACTTGGAAACAAAAGCGCTTGACAGGGGCAAGAGTGCAAGCACAGTCGGAGCCAAGGAAGCAGCGAAGCAGTAATCCAGGGAGTCGGTAGATCAGCTGTGGGGATGGGGGGAGAGCGGGGAGCAGAGGGCGGTGGTGAGGAGAGGGGAGAGCTGGCAGGTCTATTTGAATATCAGGCTCTGCCACACTCGAGGCTCCGCTGACAACTTCATTACCTCCACATATAAAAATGACTGCGGGGTAATGCAAATGGCTTTTGCGTTGTACACTCGCCTGCGTTCTGCGTGCTGGCTGCAGGCTGAAAAGACCTGGCAATGGAGCCTGGAGGCAGACGAGCTTTTGTCCAATTTAATAGGATATCTCTTCAAGACATAATCCTCCCCTCCCACTCCCCATGCATTATGGAGTCCGGTGACCTGGCTCTTCTGGCATGGGGAGAGAAGGGGGGCTGTCTCCGGCTTGACCTCATCTGTCAATCACAGAAGAAAGAAAGCGAGGGGAAAAGGAGGGAGGGATGCCTATCTATCTATAAGAAATTTCTAATGAATGTTAAGCAAATTTCCTACAGCCTGACACGGTGATCTAATTAATATTATAGAAATGTCAACGGAATATCATTCTGCAGATAGGATTTATCACCTTGAACTGCTGTATAACTGATGGTGAAGGAATGGGCACCCTCGTCCCCCCTGATGCTGATTAAATTAGACATAAGCATCAATATGTTACTTATTGGAGACTAGAATTTCATGCTATTACTCTTCAGTTAATCAGAGAGCTGTATCTTTTTTTAAAAGATATCAGACTTCCAGTTCTGCTTGTCTGATAAAACAGATGAACGGTTTGACTATACGATACTCACTGTGTGGGGAAAAATTCAAAAAGAAATCCTACCTAAAGCAGGCTGAAAAGTCCTGCAACGACTTGGGGAAAGATCATTCTGAATGCACATGATCCAAAATTCAGGGTGGCATTGGTTCAGATGAAAGGAGGAGGAACATAATATTATTGCCCCTTTATTGAGCATGAAGAGACTATTTAGGAGGAGGTCTGCCATTCACTTGTCCAGGATATTTGGAGATAAGTCTTTTCCTGCTGTACAGAATGCATCCAAGCCTTATTTCCTGAAGCAAGGGCATCTGAGACTGCTTGAGAGCACTGGGTTGCTGCTGCCTCTTGCACAGTTCTGCTGCCTCTTGCCTGAACCATCACAACCCACTGGGCTCCAGTATTTACCTATCTACCAAAACTTGGAAATAGAGAGCAAGCCTTAATCTCTTCTTGTAAGGAGCTTTATCCTATTTTTTTATTGTTAGGGAACTCTCATGTGTGAGCAGCAAATTCCTCTTTCCACGGTAGTACATAACACCTGAAAATTTGATGCGGTTTTTTTTTTTTCCCAGACTTTCTTTTGTTCAACTATTATCATCCTCCCTCAAAGGATGTGCACAGAACACTTTTCCTTTTGGAGCAACTTTGTTCAATGCAGAATGATCAGGGCACATCAGCACTGGCACACCACCAATAATGATAATCAGTGGCTGAAAAAAACTGGGGTGGGTTGTGGTAACTCATTATTTTTGCAATGATGTGGCTATAACAGAAGGTAGAGCTATTCAGGAACATGTAACTATGTAGAAAGGCATGAGTCTAAGCATAAGAAAATTGTGGCAGAATATAAGGAAACATTTCCTCACAGTGAGGCTTTCAATTGTGCAATGGTCACCCCAGGGAAGTGATAGAAGTCTTGGCAACTTGAGTAATTTAAAATTAGAGTGGGTAAAGCACAGGGGAATATACTGTTGGGAACAATCCTGTATTGATAGTTGAATAGACAGAGTCACCTAATTGGTCTTTTCAGGCAGAAGTGGGAGTCTGTGATGACTGATCTGTCCCTTAGGCATTAGGTTGCAGAATGACCATTTTGCATCACTAAATGCCTGTTCCTGATTTTCTGGTTGGACAGTTTAATGCATTTCTAAGCTTGGCTAGCAGAGATGAATATTGTTGCATCCTATATGAAGCATAAAAATGTTAAGCTTGAAAGACGTTCTTACAGCAAATAAGAGGATTTGTGATTCTGATCCAAAATGTTGTGATTAAAATCTAACAGCAGGATACAAAATTTAATGAATGGGTGTCAGCATCCTTTTGCTCCGGGTTCAATTTCACAATCTGTTTAATTTTGCACCGCCACCAGCAGCAGCAACCCTGCCACCTCACAACATCGGCAATCACTGCCTTCCCGTCTTTCTCCCTTGTGCCAGCACTAGCGACTGTGGGGCTGCATGGTCAGCTAGATCTCTAAAAATGAAAAGTTACACTGTGACACCCCCCAAAGACTTGTGCTCAGCCAAATCAGCTCTCAAAGCAGCTGCCTGCTGTGCTGTGCGGATGCTGAGGCCAGCAGAAGTGAGGATATGGATATACCTATGCAACTTCAGGTTGGGGGCCCTCAGTGACAGCCCAGGCTTAGGTCAGCCTCTGCTGATCAGCAAATTCAGTCCTCTTTATTTTAATGTTTTGGAAAAATAAGGCACAGGCAGCATAAGCAGTTTGCTATGGTTGTGTGGTCAGTCTCCCACAGCTTCAGCTACCTTAGGGTCATCATTTGATGACCTTCTTAAAGATCCTCAGTAGAAGTCAGATCCAGATGCATAGTGTGGGATTCAGCTTATATCATTTAGCAGACTAAAAGTTAGGCTTCCAGTATCAGCATTCTGCATCCCAAAAAGAGAGCCAGCATCTCCAGAGAGTGATTCACCTCCTGTAACTTAGGCTTAGCCTCGAGCTCCAGTTTCAGGCTGGGATGAATCCCAATGACTGCGAATGGAACCCAGATGACTAATTCAGACTAGATATCTAATTTTCCACAGCAAAAGTGAGCTGGCGTGAATGCCTATCCTTGGATATAGAGAATTAGCCCATGAAGTGCTTGTGATAATGATAAGCTTCAAAATGATATTGAAATATTGTTTTAAATATGCTTTTAGCAATCAAATCTTCTTTCAGAGAGCGAGCTTTGAAAAATACCTTTTGGGATTGAGAAAGATTTTTTGTGGTCCCACAACAACACTTCTCTGTCTCAAACAGGTGTTTCATCTCTCTCACACATTCTTCTCAGACCCCAGAAGGCCTAAACTCACAGACTAATTTTGTTTTGTTTTTTATTAACTAGAACCATTTTTTCCTTAATTTGCGAAAAGCAGAAACAACGTGATAGCAAGCTAAGGTGAAGGAGTGGTAAGAGTGACATGGAACATAGCCCCACTTTTAAAGCCTATTAGTCAGGCTCATATACTCAAGGGTCCAGGCACAGCCACACAACCCCTCACTCAAGTCACCACTCTTGGCAATACATTAAGGTTTGTGTTCATGTGGACCAACTCAAGTAGTACTCAGATGCACTGCTCCACTCAAAAGAGATGTCTTGTGGTTGTTACGCCTGGCTATAAACCTGGACCTCTAAAAGACGAGCTTTTCTAATACATGTATTGTGTGAAGATTGTGTCTGTGTCACTTCTGCTAAGGCAGGACATGACACACAAGACGAGCAAACACGGACTGCATCACCCACCATTTTGTGTCGCCTATGTCCAACCCCTCTGACAAATGTATGGTCACATTTGTGCTTAAAGCTTGTGCTTCATTCATCACCTTCAGTCCTAAAATGTCAGGGGATAAATACAGACCAGTTCATCCCTTTTAAACACTTGGGAACGCCTGCATCCTAAGGAAAGCAAGAGTGGGAAAAAACATTGGCTTTAAACTACACAAAGCTGCAAAACCTCTCTACTTTGATAGCTGTCTGTTTGCAGTGCACCTTCCCAGCACAACTTAAAGTCTGCTCTTATTACACATTTAAAACAGAGATGAGGAAAATATATAATGATTTACTAACATCCTGAGATGATGAAATACAGTAGGAGAGGAATGATAACTTTCCTTTTCAGCAACTGCTCTAACCTACACTAATGAGTAGACTGTTAGGAATTTTCTTCACTTAGCATTTCTCATTATTAATAAATTTTGCACTGACAACTATAAAGTGAACACTTTGGATTTATGCACCTAACCTAATTACATATGCTGCATGTACGCATTTCATTATTTACTTGACAGATTCATTCCTTGATACCATAAATAATTAAAGAAGGATCAAATATTAACAATCAAATACATGTTAATTCTTCTCAAATCTGGGGAAACAAACACATTTTCTGTTCAATAAAAATGGAATAAAATAAAATGCTTTCATTAGAAGGATTAAAAAATTAGGTAAAGTTCTTGAGTGTCATTTTTATTTTGCATAGAGTGAAAATTAAAATGTCCAGCTGCTCTCTAGTCCCTTTACAGGAACACATATAGCAATTTTAATAAGTATAAAAGGTTAGTAATTCCCTTTTGACAGTTTCTAAATGAAGCATTTTGGTTTAGTAATTGTCAGGCAGTTTGTCAGAGGGAGGTGACTTCAAATGTAAAGTCTGATCCTGTCCCCATGAATGTCAACAACAAATTTGTACTGAACTTCAAGCATCCTTCCCATTATTTCCTATATATTAGTGGTTCATTTTTTTCCAGATTGAAAACCCAAACTTGCCCTCTCCCACCAAGCACAATTAGCTCAGCAAGGGCGTGATCCTGCTCACTGGGGAGCCCTGCTGCAAATAAAATGCAAAACTCTGCTCCTGCCTCTTACATCCTCTCTGAAGTATCCTATTCTCTAGAGGGCATTGCACAGCAGAAACCAGGCAAGGCAAGGAACTAGGTGGCCTTTCCTGCACTGCCAGACAGCCCCAGGAACTGCTCAGGGCCTCCAGAGTTAGGGTTCTTCTCAGAAGAGTTACTGCTTAAGCTCTGAGTTATAATTAAATCTGCAGACGAATTATTTGTGACGGAAAGCTGTTCCCAGTCACAAACCCGCACAAACTGTCTTGCCTGCTGTGCAATTTAAATTGATGTTTAAATATTTCTCTACACATTATTCAATATCTCCATTTGATCAAAAATATTCTCCAATTTGAACAAATTTACTTTTGGATATCACATTCCACAATTTTATCATTTTAAAGGTGTTAAAAATTCATAGATTGCCACATTATTCATCATGCAAGATTAATGCCAGCCTGACAGGTTTTGCAAAGATGTGGGGTTTTTTTTCCTAAGTGCATATACCATATCTGTATGAGATGTACCATGGTTGTTGAATATTGATTATTCACATCTCCTTTCTTATTTCTGATGCTAAAGAGAGAATATTAGGGTGTGATTGTCAGGGTTAGCGTCTCTCTGACCTACACATGTACTATTAATAATTTATGAGTTGATTTGAAATAGATCTCTGTGAAATGAGCTGGCAATAAGCAGGGCTGTCTAAGATGACAAAGATTCAGAACAGGCCAACTCATGTACATTAGCTTCCTGGTTTCAATCTGAAAAAAAAATGAAACAAAACCTCAGTGTGTCTTATGCAGTAGTCAGGGACATACTATTTGAATACACAAAGCAATATCACTGCTCCATGTTAAAATTCATGTCTGGATGATGCAATTGACATATTAGTCAAACTTTCTAAACTATTGCACTTACTCAAGTATATAAATGTATCTACATGATGCATAAATGAGCAATACAAAGTATGGCAATCTGTTGGTTAAGCTGATGAACATCTGCTTTAAAATACAGAGCCAGCTCAGACTCCTAATTCCATTTAATAGTTGTCTCCCTGTATCCAAAGGAGGTAAAAATAACACAGGTCAAGACTTGCAAATGCAGCTGCTGGATTGGCTTGACGTTGCCAGCATCTAATGGGAGCTCTTCAAAGACTAACATTATGGGGCTTCCTACATTAAAAGCCTTCTTTTTTTGCACTTTATCCCTTAATTTAGAAAGCATCCCTGCTTACGTCCACAGACTTACTGAGGATGCCCAGATTGCATTTCAGGGGTGTTCTCAGGAGCAGATCTGCAAAAGGCAGCCTGTCCCCTGACTGCTGATAGCAGGCACAGCCTGACAAGGCAGAGCTGCACCCTGCTGGAGTTGCTTATGGAGAAGAAGGAGTCCCCTGGCAAGGGGCAGTGGGACCACAGAGTGTCCCACCAGACAACCACACTTGGGATCTCCCAGCACCAGCTGAGGTGCAAAGGCAGCAAATGAGACACAGCTAAGAAACCACAACAGGGCTGCCCGCTGCTTTTCAGAGGGCATTCCTAGAAATTTCATAGTAACACTGACTTCTACCAGTTCCCCCAGAAGAAACACTTCTAGTAAACCTCAGGCCTCATCAGCTAATATTTGGCTTCTCTATGTCTATGTCCTTCTTTTCTTGACTGCTAGGCTACTTGTGTTTGTTACTCACTGAAGAGGGGTATTTCTGGTTTCCTTCTCATATGAACTTGTGAGATCCTAACCCTTAACCTGCATGGAAATATGACATATAAGGTTGTTACAGTAATTTCACTATTATAAGCTGCACCTTTTTCATTGAAGAATCCAGCCTACCCCAGTAGTGCAGCTAATCATTAGGTGTGGCTTATTTATGGACAAATCCCAGTGAAATGCCAACCCAGAAGTGAGAGCCAGCCGGGGAGGGCGCTTGGGGCTGCCTTTAAAGGCTTCGCTGGTCTATGAAAACTGTTTGCAACTTGAGCACCTGACACCAAACCCCGCCCTGGCACGATTCTGTTACTAACTCGTTACTTTGTCGCACATGGATCCTCGCTTTT
>VRYO01002734.1:33566581-33607383 GCA_009812075.1 Sialia sialis | reverse complement strand
ACAATTTTAAAATAAAGATGTTCAAGCAAGGAAATTACACTGAACTGCACTAGCTAGGGCAGCACAGAGCAATGCGTCAGAGTCACAGGGGTGTTGCAGTGACACAGAGACAATGAAATTGGATGACACCAGCTCTTCTCTGTGGGAGGGTTTTCTCTGTCTGTCTCCTGGGAGTTTTGCTGCATGTTCTTTGCAAGGAAACCTTTCCACCCAAAGTGGCAGCAAGCCTTTTGGAAATCTTATTAATATTCTTCCTCAGTGCTGTGAAGTATGCTGCAGACAGGAGATGACAGTTGCCTCACTGTGAGCAAGGGAGGAGCAGGATTGACTAACACCAGCACTGACATACCCCAGTAAAATTGCATTGGTGGTATCTCAGAACAAGAAATGAAACAGGAGGGAAAACTGACTCATAATCCCAAGCCCAGCCAGCGGCCAAAACAGTTATTTATTATTTGTGGTATGGCACACCGAACACATTCTTCCCAGACAAATCGGAGGGCAAGGTCCTTGCCCTGAAGAACATACAATTTATGGAGCTGACCCTGTGAGATGCTGTGGGCCCACCCGGGAAGAGTGGAGCAATTTCATCTCAGGATGATTTTGGCACATCTTGGGAGGTCTCACCTCTCTTGCTAACACAAATGGTTCTTCTGACCCCAGGGGATGATTTCTGTAAGCGAGGATGGTTTGGTTTTTAATCTGTGACTTGCAAGAAGTACAATCTTTTATCCATCTGTAGAGTTTCTGCATGCGCACAGTATTAGCACCTGCATAACTGAGAGGGAGGCTTGAACTTCTCAGATCTATCAGGGGAGCTGCAAACCATCATGCATTCAAGAGGCAGCGTTCAGCATACATTTCTCAGCAGGTTCCAAAGCACCATTTTCTGGGGGGAGATTTAGGCGGGGCAAAACCACATTATAACACAGGGAATGAAAAAGAGAGGTGACTCTCCTGCTGCTGACATCCCTGACACTATCCACAGCCCTTGTTGGGTCAGGATAGCTTTAGCCAAGGGCCCCTTCATGTCCTCCCTGCTATGGCAGATGAAGAAACTGAGAAGTGCCAGAGGAACTTTCTGTAGGAAGAGCAATTCACTTTACAAAGGCAAACCTTTGTGGTCTCCTTGAGTTGTTCCCACGGGGGAATTTGGGTCCTCTCTTCTAAGAAAAATACCAGGTACTCAGTTCTCACACCAGCAAAATTCCTTTTGGACTCCTAAGCCCTGAAGTAGTGCAGAAGACTCTTCTTACAGGATGCGATGCATCAGGGAACATTCAACTCATCAATCCAAAGCATCAATGAGTTGGCCATCTTCAGAAGGAAACATAAGCCTCATCTTTTTACAATGGCTCCAACTTCATCCAGGAACAAGGAGGGACAAACTAAACCAAGGAATTTCCTAATGGCTCTCTTCTGTGGGAAAGAGGAAAGATAACATTGTACTTCTGGCTTTTGGAAAGCACAAAAACTCTCTTATTTACAGGCAGTGGCCTGCCCTGATAAATGTGTTGTAGGAAGCCACTGTGATTAGTAAGGAACAAAGTGGGAGGGAAGAACCAGTCAAGCTCCAGGAACAGCACAATGCCCTGTCCTTGGCACAGTCTTCATCTCCTGCTCAGAAGTCACCGTCACTTTCTACAAACAATACAGAATTAAGGACAAGCTTGCAGAGCCTTCTGGTGAAGTGTCTCTCACTACCCCAAGAAAAAAATCTGGTCAGAAAGCAAAATATGAACCTTGAAAGATTCTCCTTGGATTTAAATAAATGGGTTATTGTAATTTAGAAAATTATGTTTACCTATCATGCTTGCATTTTATGTCAATTTTTGAGAATTGGTTTCACTTATGAAAGGCCAGGTCATACATCCCACCAGCAAATTAAACTCATATGGAGAGGAGGTCTCCTGAAATCAGCTGAACAGGCAACACAACTTTGGAAAAGGAAGTTTGCAGTGCTCACTTATACCAAGGGTCTTTACTTATGCTAGCAGTCCCAGATTTTTTTAGTAACTAATGTCATGGATGGATGAGCAAAGACTGAAAGATCTGGCCAAAATCAATCTTTCCTACACTTTTTAGTCAACATCAGCTCTGCTTCCTTCAGTCCAGTTCCAATGAGAAGACCATTGAATATCAACAAGACCACAGTACTTCTACAAATGTCCCTCAGAGAAAATACTGTCAGTCCTGCTTATTTAACCAAACAAGGTATCCTAATTACCTCTCTCTTCTCACTTCCTGTTTTTTCAACTAGTTACAAGAGTGGGTAACTCTCTTTTTCCAAAATAGACATAAATCTCTGTTTTGAATGCTGCAACGCAAAAGATAATTAGCCCAAAATTCATTAATGCAATAGATGCCAGAAGGAGTTTGGTTTCCAAGTACCAGAGTGCATGGTGCTGGGAAGCAAAAAGCAAATCTCTTTCAGATGTTTAAAAATCATCAAAAACTGGGACCCCTCTGTTACCTCTTTGGAGTGATTTGTGCTGACAGCTGGGGTGAGATTTTCTAAGGAGCGTGGCACTTCATCCCTCCCAGCAGGTAATGCAGTGGAGCCCAGCAGCAGGAGGAACACTGTTCCAGCTCTCATCTGAGAGAGATGCCTTGTACATCATTGTGGTCACCTCACTGTTCTCAGTTTCCTCAGCTGTAAAAAAGTAGATCCTGTTTATTGTAAGGCTGAATTAATTCCTCATCACAAAAGACTCTGAGACTCTGGAAAGGAAAGCTTTATCATAAACACAGACAAATTATTAACTTCCTATATCCAGCCCATGATGTGTGGACTCTGGTGCCAAGCTGGATGTTGATTTCCCAGCAAAACTCAAACCACCCAGGAGCGAAACTTGCTTTCAGACTTTTTTTTGTGTGTGACCAAATTGGCAGTCTTTTTATGGACAGACACTCATATCCCACCTCCTCTCTCAATGCCTCAAATCATTAGAAGCAGCAAGAGTCTTGAGCCTTTTAGAGAGAAGGAAATAGTAATAAAAGAGAAGATTCATATAAACAGCACTTACAAGGAATTTCTTGCCAAAAATTAAGAAGCTATGTTATATAAAGAGGTTACTCTTCCAGCAAAGTTATTTCTTGGGGCTACAAGCATGTCCCAAGAGGGATATTCATAGGATTATTTTCTGTCCTAGGACCAGGTCCCCCAAAGTTCTTGCACATCATGGCAGAGATGGGCTTCTTCAGGGAGTGAGTCAGAGTAACTAAATTTGTTTAGGAACCAAACTCCCTAGGTCGGTATTAGCTTCTAAGAAAAGCTCTCTCCACACTTTCTGTGCCTCGGTCTCATAATTCAACACACAAAGGCCCCAAATGACCATCAAAAGTAAAAGGTACTGTGCAGACACCCTGAACATTGTGGGTGAACTGTCCCATACTGAGGATTCTAATTAAAGCCCAATCTCATGAGATGAGTGCTGGGTCCTGACCAAGTTCTACGTTACTGCCTGACAGCCATTGCCTTCAAGAAAAGTAAGAACTGGATCAAACCAGCAGGTCCTGGGATTCTGAATCTCTTGGATAGGGACCACCAGCAAATCCTGAAAGTAGACTGCAGGGGCAAGGCAGGAAGAGGGTGCTGCCTCTCTCCTAGGAGACCTGCCCAGGTCTCAGCCCTACACTAGCTGCTCTTATCGGCACACAGGGATGAAAACACAAGCCCAAAATTTACCAAAAACCAACCAACTCCAAAAAATAATCATGGGTCCAAAAACGCATAGGTCAATGAATGAGGTGCAAAAATGCTTTACCCAGGCGTAAGTGAGGAGTGTTATGAATAACTCAGGGATGCCTGTTCAGGTTTGTTAACACCCTCATCTGACCCAGGCTTTTAAGAGGCTTGGCCTATGTCTGCTGACTGCCTTTTTCTTGCAGAAAACTTCTAAGAATGCATTGCTTATATATGAAATAAGACAGAATCAAGATTTCTGACCCTTAGCTCAGAGGAGTGACATCAGAAAAATCACAAGTACTCTCTGAAACACAAGGAGATACTGTTCTTTTAAAACTGTTTTCATTAACTGTGAAATAACAGGAAATAAGAACTTATGAGAGGTCTTAGAAACTGGAAATATATGGTATTTTGAAAGCATGAACATGAAAAAGGAAAGGATAGACTTTGTAGTCCACTTTATCATCACTATTATTGATCCCATAGGAAAAGGAAATTACTTTAAACTGAAAGAGGGTGGGTTGAAATTAGATATTAGGAAGATATTCTTTACTGTGAGGTTGGTGAAACACTGGAACAGGTTGCCCAGTGAAGCTGTTGACAATCCATTTGTGGGAGTTTTCAAGGCCAGGTTGGAAGGGGCTTTGAGCAACTTGGCCTAGTGGGAGGTGTCCCTACCTGTAGCAGGGGCTTTGGAACTTTAATGTCCCTTCCAAACCAACCCACTCTATGAGCCTATGAAGACCCATGACTTAGCATAAGTACACCAAACACAGGAAATAAATCCAGAATTTCATCTATATATTGTCTTTCAGAAACAAAGGAACAAAAAAATAATATATTTGAAAATTACTGTTTTAAGATGTTCTCTATTTCAAAGCAAACATTTTCTGTTTCCAGGAAAAAATTTACTACAGCACATTCAAAAAGGTCACCTATTGGTTCCAACAAGATTGTAATTTTTAATCACAGCATCATTCAGAAAACAGAATTTTTTAACCCCCACACAAGCAGCACAAAGTTTTTACCATTGACTTCAACTGAATCAATGCTTGATACATCTTAACCACTTTTACTGTGAAATTTGCATTTAGTGTTGCATAAAAACTAAACCGGTCCTCTCGTGTTGTTCTATCAAAAATATCTGAAGCAAATATATTTTTGTTCGGAAGGCTTAACTGTGGGGCTTTTTTTTTCTGTAGATCTTTTTTTTTCTTGCTTTCTGATTAACCATCAAACAATAAAAAGTGTAGATTCAGTAAGAATCTGACAAAATATTAATCTCATCTGATGATTGTTTTCTTACCTACAGGCCAAAAAAAAAAACAAAAACAAAAAACCAGGAACAGACACTAGAAGTAATTTTATAATTTTTCAAGCACTCAAAATCATGGATATCACAGGAAAGTTCTACCACTCACATATATTTTAAATATAACCATGGGAAGAAATCAGAGAACATGCAAATACTTATAATCACAGTATCCATTTAAACACTAAAATGTTTTTTATTGCTGTTTGAAATAATTCTAAATTTAGACATATGCTGGCACATTTACCATGGAAATGAGATGTGCCTGATCAACATTTCAACAAGAGGAACATTTGGACCAAACCTATAGCTCCAGCAGTACCTGGGTGGTTTGCTGTTCCTGATCATCAGAAAAGCAAAGATAAACTGAGTGAGACAATGGTTGAGTTGGGTGTACTGTCATAAACGATAAATTATTCCCTACCTTTGGGAAAATATGAGATAGGTGACGTGTGAAAATTTTTTAATGCATCAGGAGACAGTAAGACAAAATACATTCTTTGAACGAGAACAATCCAGTTGTAGGCTATTGGTCTGGGGTTTTTTTCTCTCTCTCTTTTTCTTTTTTTTTTTTTAACATTAAGAAGATCTAAGCTTATTGGCGTAAATTTAGGACTGAATACATTTTAATGCCAAGTTTCATTAAGTACCCCTACACATGAATGGACATCAAGGCCAATATGTATATGGTCAAAGATGTCCAGAGGATAAGAGCCACATACGCCTTATTAGCTTTGTTTTATTTCTAATCTGCATTTGACTTTACAGTCTTTGCAAACAATTGTGGTTTTACTGTCCATACTCCTGTTTTACAACTTTTCCCTTCTCACAACAGCAAATGGTGTATCTAAACAATTGCGAAGGGAAAATGTTCAACTGCCAAATGGCATAAAGCAAGGAAAACATGAGAAAAGGAAAAACACTCCTCCATTTCTGCATGGCATTTATCACAAGAATAGGTAAACACTTAGTATGTAGAAATATGACGAGGCCTTGTGAAAACCTTTTAATGTCATTGCTAACAACTGTATGTATTCACTACCAGGGCAGTCATTAACAGATTGCCAGGAGAGAAAATCTAAGCTCCTAGACTGTTTCCATACAGACTGCACTCAATGTTATTACTACCACATCAATGCCAAGATAACGGGATGAGTGCACTCCCCACCAAGGCACCAGGAAAAACTGAACTGAGAGGTTGTCGCAAAGCAGCAGAAAAAGGGATTTTTCTAACTCTTTCTTGTCTTTTTACTGGGGAAGTTGAGGCATGTCATGTACAGTCACCGTTGCCATGGCTGCATGGAGCCCTGTCCTTGTCCTTCAATCTAGCCTTATTGCACCCTGAGCATCCTTTTCCCCATGAGGGAGGGTGTCACAGTCCAGGACAAAAGACAGCTACCTCCCAGTCCTGCCTTCTCATGACCCAAATCCTTCTGTTCCTAAGTCCCTCCAGCCCTGTTCCCAGAACCTCTGACATTGCAGCCCCAAGTGCTCAGTGGCTCCAGGGAGGGTCCATCTGAGGGTCGGCTGAGCGGCAGCAAGGCCCATGGTGATGGCACAGACCTGTCCTCCAGGCACTTCCCATCACCCCAGGGCTGCCTCTGTACTATTTTCACTGCCATGGAGCTGGGAAAACCCCACTCTGATGCCTGTGCTGTCCAGGATACATCCCTCTCGTCTCTCCCTTGCTCTGCTCCAGACATGAATACATTTCTCCTTTTATTCCCTTCCTGTATTTTTTTTTTCCTCTTTCCCATTACCCCTTTAATGCAGAGCAGGGCTGCTGATTACAAAAGAGGCAGTTTGACTTGAGCAATAGGTCTTCTTCACTAATCCTCACTGTCATGGAAATTCCAGCTGCTACAAGAATAAGAGGCTCAATCCATATTTGCCAGCTCTAATATGAAATCTGTCAGGGCCCAAATTAATGAGTTCCAAATTCCTTACATCACGATAACAGGTTAAGACTGGTCAATTAATTACATAAATCCTTCCCGATTCATTGTGCATTTTCAGGCGAGATTGTGTCTTACATAACTGGGTGACACAAGGCCTTTTGCCTCTTGCTGTTCCACAGAAAGGCCTCCTCCATTTAAGAGCGGCCTGCCTGCCACCGAGGCTGGCAAATGTCATGGCTGTGCCCTAATTGCTTTTGTGCTAAAACATAAAAAAATAATTAATGTATAGTAACGCGTGTTTTGAGAATACGGCAGAGCCGCGTGGTCGGTGCGCGGGGGGCGGCGGGGCTGTTCTGTGGGGCGGCAGGTGCAGTCCCCGCTACGCCGCCTGCGTCCTCCCCGTTTCGCCCGCTCGAGGAGCTGCGCGACTGCGGGAGGGGCTCGGGGATGCGGGGAGCCGGTGTACGGAGCAGAAAAACCCAGAAATAACCCCAGAAACGCTCAGCCGTCCCCGCGGAGAGCCGCGCCCGCACAGCGCGCTCCCGGCGCGGGGCCGCGCCCGCTCCGCCCCGGCCCCGCCCGGCGGCACCTCCCGCTGGCGCACAGCGCCCCCTGGCGGCGGGCGCGGAGCGCGGCCCCTCCTTCCGCGGGGGCGGCGGGGAGGGAGCGGGGAGGGAGCGGGGGAGGAGGGATGGATGGAGGGAAGGAGGGAAGGAGGGAACGCTGCCGCAGCGCGGGCGGCCGCCCCCGCCCCGGCTCCCCCTCCGCCGTTGCCATGGGCTGCGGTTGCCAGGAGTTACTGGATGAAGGCTGGGCGGCCCCGCTCCCCGAGTAGCGGGCGCGGGGCGGAGCGGGGCGGAGAGCGCGGCGGCCCCAGGTAAGGCTCTCGCCCCGCTCCGCTCCGCGGCCCCGGGGCAAGGCAGGGCAGGGCGCGAAGAAGGGCCAGGCCGGGCCGGGGCGCAGCGGGGAGCGCGATCTGGGATGCTGCCGTCCTTTTCCCGGTTTCCCCCCGCTGGCTGTTTTGTTCCTTTTTCCCCTCTCCCCCGTTTTTGGGCTCTCCCGCTCGGACGGCGCGCACCCCGCGGGCAGCCGCACCGCTCCGGCGGGCGCACCTGCACCCAGAGCCGCAGCCGCGGAGCATCCTCGGGCAAGCCGAAAGCCGAGAGCGAGCCCGAAGCTACAGCTCGATTTCTGTCTCACAAGGCCACTTGAATTAATTTCTAAGGAGGTTTTGTTCCAGAAGGCAAAGAAGCGATTTAACCCCTTATGGCGCATTGTTGACACCGAAGCAGAAATTAATTGTGTAATAATTTCCTGAAGCGTTTAGGCCTTTCTTGAAGAGAATTAGCCTGAGACTGGAAATCGTTATTTACATTTTTGCCACCTTGTAAAAGCTAGGGAAGAAAAGTGAAGCCCCTGGTCCTTAGCACTGAGCTTAGTCCTGCAAATACAGGGAAATGACACAGGACCATACCAGGTTTATTCTTCTTATCTGTACCGTGTATAACAGAGCAAGTCGCAAACATTTTTTGTTTTAATAATTCATAGTAATTATACAAAATTTAAATATTCATCTGGAAAACAAATTCACTATGTCACCTGTCAAAAAAAAAGACGTGGACACCGAAGTTTCCACCATTCCACAGTGTGGGATTTAGAGTATAAATTTCCCTCAGTGCTTATAGAAATACATTGCTATGCAAACAACAATTTTCACTTCAAACACACCATCTTTGTGCAGTTTCTTTGCTATTCTTTTTGTAGAAAATGTAAAGAAGTGCAAACCCAAACACAACACAGCATTGATATATACACAATATGTATATATACATATATATTTACACACACATATATACTGTATATATATATGTATACATATTTTTATGTATATATACGCATACCAAAAATAACTGACGAGTAAATTACACATGGTAAGTCATAAAGTGATTAGGTTATTGATACTGAAATGAAGGAAACCTCTTAGTCAGGTTTAAACATGAGCTAGAAAGTAGCAACTTGTTTTATTTAATTACTTAAAACTTTTAAGAAATCATCGTAAAAATAAGGATGTAAAGCTATAAGAAAAAAGATTAAGAGAAGCTTTTGAATGCAGAATTATTACAGTTAGATATAATGTAATCTTATTACTACTTCTAATTTATATATTAGGTATTACCCTGTTCTAAAAAAACAAGCTAGCAGGAAATGTCACCATTATTCAAAACTAAAAAATGAGAATCAAAATACCAGTGATCAACTGATCAAACTGTACGTCATAGTACTGAAAAATTACCAAATCATTAAAGTAACAAAAGACATTAAAATTATTTTTTAACATTTACATTTGTAAAAGTTACATTTAATATTCCAATGAAACAAAATGCCTTAAAGCCTTTATATATGATTATATACAGCTGATAACATGGAGACATAGTAGAGAGCATGGAGTACTTTCCCTCTCCCATTACTAAAAAAAATTCCAGTAACACTAGCTACACAAACAACATTCAAAAGATAAATATTTGAACAAATTTCTGTCAAAGCTGAGAAGAAAGTTATAGTAGTCTTAGATTTTTTCAACTGAATGATGAAGAAAAGAAGAGAATAACAACAGAGCTATTAGAAAACAAATATTTATTTCAGAAACATCTTCATTTGGAAAACACTCGCTGGCACACTGATAAGCACCTCAAATTAAAAAATAAAATCAGCCACAAAGCCTCTACAAACCTTGTGTTTCTGTTATTTTTGTAGGTACTGAGGATGTGTTAGTAAGCCAGAATTGTAAAGTGCTTCAAGAGTTTAGCTCAATCTTTGAAACAAAAGAAAAACCTACATTGTTTTAAATAAAAATGGTAATATCATTCTCAAAATTATTCCAGTTTTTGTTTTTAAATCTTTCCCAGTTTTTAAATAAATTTGCTGAAAAATTTTTTTTTGTAATGTGCCATCTTAAAAAAACAAAGAAAAAAAATAAAGTCATCAAAACCTCTGACTGGCAGTAACAGCTATTTTTAAGCTACTTTTAGTGATAACTTGTTGCTTTATTTAAACGTTATCACTTTTACATTAAAAATAATGTTGCTGCTAACTCACTTACAAACTGAGATGGTGAATAGATACATTTGTGAAATTCAGTGAGCAAAAAGAAACACGGGTACTTATCTTACAAAGTGCTACCATCAACAAAATACAGTGGCTTAAAGTAGTTACCTAAGATACGCTATTCTCAGGCTATTAAAACCTGTTTCTAAAATTACACAGATTCCCAGCTGGATGCTTTAAAAAAGCATGCCCACACATGTTTATGCTACCCCTTACTGGCTGTCTATTCAATAATCTATTGTTTCTGTAATTCACAGGTTTAAAATACCCCTTCTTTGAAAGAAACCATAGATTTCTTTAAAAAGGAAAGAAAAAAAAAATTTAAAAAAAGGCATGTATTTATATCCATTTCTAGACCAGTAACTACTGCATTGAAGTTAATGGGAGCTTTGCTAGGGTGATCAGACCCCCTAGCTCTTTTTAATAGCAGTTAAATGTCAAATATAAATACAACACCACACATACTCCTTTGACAGAATCTGAGACAAGACACTGCGCAGCTGCTGTGAACAATAAAGAGCAAAACTGACGTTTAATCAAAATAAGTGTTGGTGGTTAAGAAGTTGTGTTCAAGCCTGCCTTTTGTTTGTGAAAAAGTCTATATCCCAACGTGGTAGCTGCAGCCACAATGAAATGAGCAGCTCCTGTTACTCACAGAGAGTGGAAAGGGCCATATCCACCAGGGTGTTAGAGCTATGTGTGATTATCATCATCTCACAGAGGGAGATACTCCCCATTTTAGCTGCTGAAATAAAACACCTCTACCAACACCTTCAAATATTGGTGCCTAAAGTTAAACACGTTGGGTGAAATCCTGGCCCTAGGATAGTGAGGTCAGTGCAAAATTCAGCCATTGGTTTTGATGGACCTCATCCAGGATTTTCACTGGGAATGAGTATCCATAATTCCCTGGGAGCTGAGAATCTCCAGCAAGCCTAGAAATGATGTAATTGTTATTTATATTTCTAAACTTCTAAGCAACCATGGTGAAGAATTTTTGCCTTCAGTACTTACGCATGATAAAACCAGTCTTTCCATAAACATTACAGAAAGACCAGAGGAAGATGTATTTATATCTCAAATTGTCAGCAGCATTTAGTTTGTACGAATGTTGTTTTGCTGATGTTGCTGAGCTACTTTAAAAAGTGAGTACCTTGGTGGGGTGTGTAATTTCATCACCAATGTCAAATGACTTCTAAAGATGAAACTTCTCTGATGCAAATTACTAAAAGATGCTTTGAATATGTTTGATATTATATACCAACTTTTAAGATGAGGAATTAAGTTATCTTTATTTTTCAGATCTGAGACATGCACTCACTGAGGGAATTATTTTAACTGCCATGTATGTCAGAAGAGCACGACTTACCCACTACTGAGATTTTAACAGTCACAAAAACATAAATAGTTAGCATGTAGACCTGCACCAAGATACATTTTAAAAAAAATAAAATCACCAAAAGGTAGTGTCGAGGTCTGTTTTGAGTATTTGTTAAGGACGTGTGGTTGCATTAACAATGGGTCTTTTAGGTACACATTACCAGACAGCCCTGTTTGTATGGTACACATAACCAGTGAACAAAGCAGAAACTGCTCTGTACTGTCCTTAAGGTAGCAATATAGGAATGATTTTTCATGATTCTTCAGAAGCTGGGCTTGCTTTACATCCACATGAAATGCTGTCATCACTAGGTCCAAGCCCGGAGGATGAACTGCAGAAAAGGGGAGAGGGGGGAGAAAAAAAAAAATAAAAGGAGGAAATTGGTTTTCACAACACACTCAAAGCCTGAGTAACAGAGGAGAACTTTAATTATCTCCAGTCACAAAGAGAGACAGGAAATTTGGACTTTTAATTAGCCATTTGGAGTGCAGTTGGATATTTTTTTAGCAAGATAATTTAAACGCGAATAATTCAAGTCTGACTAAATGAAATTCACATAATCAGAATGCAGATAATTGAATTTCTACTGCATTCATTAATTCAGTGTGGAGGTGTGTGTGAAGACTTCTATGATGAGCTGTCACAGCTCAATAAAATCTCAGTCAATTAATTTTTTCATTATCTTAGTATTACATCAACAAAAAAGTGAAGCATGTGCGTGTGTATGTATGGATGTATAACCTCAGAAAGTAAGGATATACAGAATTCACCTCTCTGAATCAGAGTCTGCATCGTTTTTTCCTTTTTTTCTCTCTTCATCTTCTATAGGAAAACGTCTGTTCAGAGAGGCGAAACTGTGAATCGCATCAGCAACAGAGTATTTGGTCTGCCCAGACACACAGGCCTCCATGTCTTCTGGGCTTAGCTGAGTCTGTAAGAAGAGGTGAAGCCTGCTATCTGAGAGCAATAATGCATCTTGTAGGATCCTGGAAAAGGGAAAAAAGCAAACGTTTACATATAACCTATGCACACACACAAGCACGCGCACATACACACACACACACACACACACACACACATATTCTAAAGTGTTTTCCAAGAACAAATTCTAAATTATGTCCTGCTTTTTAAGTTTTCAGATGAATCCTAAATCAGTAACAGAAGGCAATGAACATATTAAAATGATTAGGTGCGTGTTACTTTCTTATTACATTATTTGGAATTTTAGGTGAGTAAAAACATGAAGCTAATAGTTAGGCACATCTGCTATTAGAATAACTTCAAGGACATTTCTTCCATTTAACCATCTGCTTTTACCACATGGATCAATTAATGATTTTTAGGCAGTTGGAGGCATGTACTCTTACAGAAATTTGGTCTCTTTTTTTTTTAATAACCAAACTTCTGTAAAAATTACAAGTCACCAAATTGGTGGAGTAAACTGTAGAGAGACAGTGTGTAGGCAGAAGAGACTTCATACATGTGCAATATGAGGACTATCAAAAACTGAGCCAACACTAGCCAAAATTATTTGCACTGTTACAAATATGTGTATATTTAAGCTAGAATGAAAATGCTAATACTGAATGCTGATTTTCAGGGATGCTTAGATTTTATTTCATTCCAACTATTATTTTAAAAAATCAGTTTTAAAATTTGGTTCATATATATTTAAGTCTCCAAATAAATTCAGTACAGAGCATTAGTTAAAAACACATGACAGTAAACAAAATACAATACATTCCAGTAACAACACAGAAAGTTGCAGAGAGACTTTTTCTAGGCCTGAGAATTGAGGATCATCATCACTATTTTTAAAGAAAAGATATGCAACTTTTCTTCAATATTTCCTTAAAGAAGGAATTCTTTACTATACAAATCCTAGAATGATTAACAAGAAACTTCTTCAATTTGTTTGTCATTTTACTAATAAAGACATCAGAGGCTATGACCACACCAAAGACTGCTCATCAGAAAATTATTAAAATATCTTTAAACAAGTCAAAGCTACTCAGAGTCAATATTTACCTATTTATACCCTTTAGTCTACAGTTTTTACCAAAAAAAGTAATTGCTGTGCAACAGGAAACAAGAGCTGACATTAATGTAAGAACTAGTATGAGCAGAAAGAAATATTGCATTTTAAAGATACTCTGACTAAAATGAAAAGTGTAACTGATTAGTTCCTTCTCTTGAATAAGATTAATGGTGTGTTTGGACTGTAACGTTTTAAACACAAATATATTCTGAAAACTGTTCTCTAAAGCAGCCAACGTTACAATAACATTTAATAAACACAGAAGAGGATTTCTGGCTTCATTCAAGCCCATAAAAATCTGTCAAAATAAGTAGTAAGAGAAAGCTACATGAAACCAGGAGATACTCGTGTGCCTGAACATTTCACTTGCCTAGGTGAACACGCAGTCTCAACCAAACAACTCCAACTCCGACACCTTCCAATGAGGAAATGTCTCCAACATTAAACCCTACTGATCTACGAGGTGTGGGTGAAATTGAGTCTCAGAAAGATCAGATTTTGCTGAGTTCAAAATAAGCACACTTTCATACATAGAGAAAGTCTTTTTAATCCAATCCGAATTCTTGCAATTTTAATAGCAAATAGACATCTGTAAAATACATGTATGTAATATATTAATAGACAAAAAAACTTCTCTGTAGTCTAAAATCCAGCAAAGGCTGTATAAAAATGATTCAAACCAGAATTTACAGGTCCACACACCTTGACAGCAACAGCTTCATGATTACAGTTTGAAAAGCCATCATTCAGCAGCCACTAAAAGAGGATTTCAGCCTTGACTCTTGATAAACCCACATTCCAAACAAACACAAACATTGCAACAAAAAGTAGAGGTATCACTCCAAACAATAAATCCACTTTTACAGTTTATGCAATCGGGACAGTAAATATTCTCCTTCTCTTAAAAAGTAAAAGCAAAAGAAGAAAAACAGAAAAAAAAATAGTGAGCTGGAGTTTCCTGTAGAGTAACTACAGTTACTGTTTTTCCCAGGCACAGTGACGGGATGCACATTTCTGCAATTCTAACATTTGCGTGTCTAATGTCAAGTAACAGCGAAAAGCCAAGTCATTAAATTCTGTGAATGGCATTTAGTTTCACAGATATTCCTCTTGCTGTACCTTCAAAAGTTTCCTGCCAACCAGTGAAAACACGAGTAACTAACTGTTCATGAGATTACACTACACTTACAGCTCTGTTGCTGTTTGAAATGTATTTTATTTTCTTTATAAAATAACGGGTAATCTTTAAAATTGATTTTAGATGGTTTGAGGCATTACACCAGAGAAGTAATGAGCACTAATGTCAATGATATTGGACACAAATTCATTTTAGCTTTATTTCATGTCCAGTACAATTCTGCTAAGCTTTGAACTGCTAAAGCACTGTTATTAACTCGGCAGTAACCTAACACATGGAACAGCAAACAAAAGTGATAAGAGTACAGACTGATCAGGACCTCAAGGCTACTGTCCTTTTTCTGCAGCTATAATTCAATTTCCAATTTTACTTTACATTGGACTCATTATTTCACAGTAATTTTCTTTTCTGCTTCATAGTGCCATCTGGAGGTGAAGGGAGTGAAGAGAAACCAAGATGCAGAAATGGAAAGATGTTCATAAAGCTAATCTCACCCACACTCATATACTCATATATGTACATGTGTGCGTGTTCACTATGTGAACGTGCATTTTGCAAGTCATTTAGAACCATCCTGAAAGCAGATAATGCAAATACCTTTTACCAGGTTGTGCCATTGAAGAATTTCTGTTTTCTCTTAATTAAAAAATAACTTCTGCTTTTCCCACCCCTTCTGAACTGACAGGTTAGACTGCTTTTTAATTGCATGCTTCAAGCAATCAAAATTGAAAATAAATCCTGCACTACGCATAAGTGTTATGCTTTCCTGTTCAAAATACTCTTTCTTCAAGGGAATACCCATACATTTGTCACCAGATGGTACTAGCACTATTAAGTGCTGGTACAGCAGTTGCTCTATGAGGCTTTTGCTATCCTGGGGGCTCACTGTGTGAAGGGCTGTACATTTAAAAAGCAGACTTGGCTTCAAGGACTTAAAAAATGAAAATTACAAACCACCACCTAACAAATTGACAAGGCAAGAGCAAGGGAGGAGTGTCACAACATTAATAGTCGGATGTCTTCGTGGAGGCTGGACGCGTGCGCAGTCTCGACGCAAGTGGTCGCGCTCCCGGTGCTTCTTCAACACTTTCACTGAAGCCAGCGCCAGGCAGGGCTGTGCTCACAGTGATGTAAATCAGCACTCGCTGCCGTGGAGCTACTGGAGGAGTCACGGCTCATGGTAACAATTCCTATAAACTGACTGAGCATATTGAAGAGAACAACAGACCTTCTATGCACGCCTGCAAGAGGAACGAAAGGCTAAACCCTGCAAGTCTTGATCCCATCAGTAGTCATTACTTGTCAGAGATTTCACTCCTCTTGGCCAGATTGCTCACATGCATAATGACTACTTATGTGATTAAGGGGGCTGCAGGATAAGGCTCTACATTAGAATTAGAGATAATAAAATAATTTTTTATTCACAGCCATGTGAATCTTTGTTTGTAAGCTTTCAGTAAATGCTCGTGATCTCTAGACCTTTAAAGAAGCAAGACTGAAAAACATCACAAGCAGAAGAAATTATGGCATTTTTGAGGAAATGCTGGATACTATATGAGGAATATTTCTCTTTTCCTGTGTTATGGAAAAAATATTTAGAAAAGAAAAAAACATGTGTTTTTTCTTATTTGGACAAGGTCCAAAATCTGGTTTTCTTCAACATGATTTTATTAGGTATATTATACACTGTTCTGCTGGAGAAAAACAACATATGGCTGAACAGTACAACTTAATCCTAACTAAAGATTTCCTGTATCTACTGTAACCTAATACAATGACAGATGCACACTTGAATGTGTGTGGAAGGTTAACACTCCGATTTTGTTTTCGACAAATTTAGTCTGCCCATTTACATCAGCTCACGAGAGCAAGGGAAAAACCCAAGGAGCTTAGAGCCTGTGCTGTGGTGCCCTCTACTGAGCATCCAGCGCCTCAGCGCCAGCCCACACCAAACAAAGCCCCAGTTTCCTCTTTTAAAAAGCTGACTGTGTTTCCTCCTTCACTTTTTATAAGGGAGGAAATGTTACTGATATCAACCAACTGTGAAGCAACTGTTGGGTATGTGATAATGTGTGTGGTTAGGAGAAGATTAAGCCACATGTGCCTGCTACACATGATTCCCTCACCAGATAGGAAACAGCAGCAAGGCTCTGCTGGAGAGAGGCAACTTGCCCACGGTGGTTCCACCAGCCCCACAACTCCAATGCTCCTGGCAGGATCCTGGCAGCATCCATCTGTTTTGGAGCCAGTCTCCTGCTTTCCATATCCCTGAGAGCACCCAGTGGAGACACCTCCAGAAGAGACCTCTGACCCTGCACCAGCTGCAGCTTGTGGGACTGTGGTGGAAAAGGCAAGGAGGTGGGAGGAAAAGGGCAAAACCACTAGACACCTTCAGAAAATGGCTCTACCTTAGGCAGATGAATTTTGGGTGGCTTGCTCACTCCAGCACCAAGCAAGCCCAATGCATGGCCCTCTGGAGCAGGGACACTGTGGATGCTCTCTGTTCCCTGTGGATCCAAGCATTTCCTTTCTCAAAACTCTCAGTGTCTTCCACCCCATCATAAACTGCATGTTTGAAAAGTAATTGAAGAGTAATCCTTCTCCCTAAATGACATAATTTTTTGGGATCTGACTACATTCAGTTAAAAAAAAGAAGTCATCAATTGAACTCAACTTCATTTAAAATGGCTTTGTTAATTAGTTTTCTCATGAGCAAACCCAAATGATCTTCTGTGAGAGTAATCTAAATCCCAAAGTTAGACCTGCACAGCTACAAAGGGAAGAAAGCAAAGAGGATCTCACAAAAGCTAAAATTATAAGACAGTGTTTGAATTTTGACCTCTAGTTTAAGAATAAACTTTTCCTGTGAATTTACAGGTATCCTCAAAGGATGAGGATACTTAGCAGGAAAAACACATAATTTTCCTTATTCTTACAAAGTAATTCATAATTGAAAAGGGGCTAGCTGACTTCCGTTAATGCAAATGGCCTCTTGAAATATTAAATTATGCCCAGACAAGAAGTGAGCTTTACAGCTCTTCATCACTCAGAGATAATAACCTGGAAGACAAGTAGATCTTACCCTGCATTTGTGCAGTAAAACCAAATCAAAATGGGACACCTGTTCCCAGATTTCAGCAAAGTCTAGTGCTTAACTTCCCAGCTGTTGGCCTAATTCTTACGCTACTGCGCTCAGCACAGAGAGGCTTCACAAAGGCTCCACTGCACCCTGTGCTAACTTAGCCTGGAGTGGGAAGTGAGGAAGGACAACAGAACTCTGTAGCCATCCACATATAGGCAATATGGAAGTGTTCCCAGGCCAGAAGCTGAGCACTAGAGAGCCTCCAGCTGCTCAATCCTGGCTCCTCAGGCACGTGGCTCCTTCACAGGCAGGCATTACAGCAATCTGGTCACACAGCACAGGGCACAAAGCAAGACTTAGAAAAAATCTAAAACCCCTCTTCAGAGATGTCTTGGATCCTGATAACACCTGGGATTCCTGCATCACAGGCAGGCATTTAAAAATGTCACCTGTGAACCTCTCCCCAGACAAGTCCACGTCAGTTCGAATCCCATTTCTTCCCACTGCCACAAAGAAACACCAGTTGGATTGTGAGCTTGAGCACAGTGACTGCTGTCATTGCTGGGGTGAATGGAGCTCTCAGCTTTGCAGTTTTGGGTTAGGGTCCCTCCCTTTCTAATATATCAGAAAGGTCCTGCTTCACCTAGCATTGCCATCCCACAGAACGTGCAGCATCCAGACCCAGAGCTTCAGTAAAGTTTGTATATTATATGCAATATCTATGTAGCATATGTATATTGTACATATATGCATATTGTACATATAGACCATACTTATACAGAATATATGTGTGTATTTTACATACATATCTATATTACACCTATCTATTATACATAGGTGTATTTTTTTTTTAATACTAATGCAAATCCAAATTCAATTTCAGAAAAATAATCATAATCTCTGGTT
The DNA here is from genome assembly GCA_009812075.1 of Sialia sialis. Lineage (NCBI taxonomy): Eukaryota > Metazoa > Chordata > Aves > Passeriformes > Turdidae > Sialia > Sialia sialis. The sequence continues at coordinate 33,588,835 of VRYO01002734.1, read as the reverse complement.
CAGAGTCATAAACTGGGGGGGGTGGCAGGGAAGCATCATGGCAGCTGAGCCAACAGAAAAATGCCTTCTGAGAGCAGCAGCAGCAGCAGCACAGCAGGGCCAGCCAGCAGAGGGCAATGGTACAGCACATAAGGTGCCAGGCCAGTGCATCTCAACACAACCTCTGAAAATTCCTTCCAACTGCTCCCCAGGGCTGAGAGAAGGCTGACACTTTCCTTGCACTCAAGTTCAAACATTTAAATCGCCACCTTACAACTGAGTTGCCTCTTTTCCCACTCCTGGACTTAAAGCAGCATGGTGAAATGCTCCACATGCTGTCATTTTCTGCTGTCAGTACTCATTTAAGCTTGTCATCCACAAAATTGGAACATGAGGATGTCTTTTAAGATATTCTGTCTTTCCGCTTTGCCTTTTGAAGAGCAGACAGCAGTTGTAAACATTTCTGATACTGATATACCTAGTTATCAGACTAGCCTCTTTGCCATTTTAAAATGAGAATGTTTTTTGAATTGCCCTACTCCATGGGGCATCACAGTGAAGACAGAACTGCTGAGACCCAGGAACCTGAGCTACCACACTCTTCATATTATCACTGACATGCTTCTAGGAGCACAGCCCTTCCATTTCACTGCTTTTCTTTCCTGAGGTGTAAAAATACCCTCTAATCCTTCTACACTTTCTCTTCCCTGTCTCACATGCCTTCAGCCAGTATTTATTGGCTGACCTTTTGGCCATAGATCCTATATAACTGCATGCAGAATATTATTCCTGCAGCAGTTAGCTGTCCCTGCCTTCAGCTGCTAAGCCTAACAAATATACCTCTGGACCAATGATTTGTTGTCTGTTAGGGAGGCTTATAATACACTGACTGGAAAGAAGATGAATAGCCTCTGCTTGCAGCGTTTCACCATGCCCTTACCCTGAGCAGCAGCTAAAGCAGCTGACAGAGGCACACACAGCTCCTGCCCCAGCAGCTGTGAGCAGCCTGCTCTCACACCAGCAGTGCCAGGGAACAGTAAGAACGGCAGAGAAAAAGCAGAAAATTACATCAACAGGGTCTCAGCCACTGCAGAAGGTAAAGTTGTCACAGCAACAGGACTGAGGGATGCAGTACTGAAACTCATACATTACTGCCTTGTAATGCAGATCAGGGTCTAGCTAAATCTGATGAATGATTTTATACAGATTGCAGCTACACTGAAAATAGTCACAGCTGCTAGAGCTGGCTTATGGTAGGGGGACTGGTAAACAAAGCAATTTGCATTATAGGAAAGCTCTCTGTTAGGAGATCTCACTAGAGAATCTTCCCAGGCTCACAGGGGTTTAGCCCACAAAGACACTTACTTTCCACGAACATAAAGGAGGGAGGTTTGTACAAGAATATCCAGCTTCTTGTTGAAAGCTAGAAATAGACATCACAGTGAATGATCTCCCAAACTTAGCATGCAATTGTAAAGTGATTTAAATCTAAGCCTATTATCTATAATCAGTGCAATGAAACACAATGGAAAAGCCTCAGCTGAAGTCTCCTTATAGCCAATACAGCTGAAGTCACGTGTATGAATTATGACAGTGCAAGTAAAAAAATGTAACTAAACGTGTAGCATGTACAGATGACCACATGGTGGCTCTCAAGAACCAGAGATGAGCTATTTTAAACCCGAAATTGATGACCTCATAAAAATTCCAACACCTCTGGATAGGCTGTACTCACTTTTCCAGGAATTCTTGCAGACCCTGACGGCGATGGTCCACGTGATTAGGATTATTCATATTGAAAAAGGGAGTTCTGGATGGCAGTTCAGGTAGCTGTCTTTATAAACAGGAAAAAATACACCATTAAAACCAAATGTGAAACAGCAGAGAAAAATGCAGTAAGCAAATGCCAACCCCAAGCATGTGAAAATCAAGGGTTATGTTCCAGGAACTCTTGAAATCAATTTGAGAACACAAGGTTGAGAAACTGAAGGACTTCCCACACACCTCAAAGGGGAAAATAAATTAATCTGATTTTTCTGGTCCATTTGTTAAGCCTGCATCCATGTCTGGCTGGGTCTCTTATGGTGCTTGCAAGACCCAAGCACATCAAAGAACAACAAAGAGGAGGTACAAACACCTACACTAGGTTGGTATTTCTGCTATCCGTGCATGGCAAAAGAAAATACAGATCAAGTCTCTTACATATTAGAGGGGGGCTCACCAAAAAAAAGCTAGAAGTACAAACCACATTCTTCCTGGTTTAAAGCACATAAAATGCATTCTACAAAATATGGGATACTTTCCAGATCTGATTTCTGTAGTTCTCTGAATGAAGATAAAACAATCCTTCCCTCCATGACTGACTGATTGTTAAATAGCCATATATAAATCTGCTCACATAAGCACTGCATTGCTCTGAAGCCTCTGCCGGAGCCAAAGAAATTCTCGATAGCGTCGTCTGACACAGGATGTTTTCCTTGTAAAGCATATACTGTTTGTCTGTTGGGAAATAAAAAAACATTTGCTTTGCAAATCAGCTTAAGCTAAAATGCAGGCATGGTATTAACAACACATCCAAGATGTTATACTAATGCCCGAGACACCAATGGAAAGCTTGACATTAATTCAGTTTATGTTAAGGACTGTGCTTTACCTTAGGCAGAACTGGTGACAGTTTCTGCTGCTTCTCAGGGAAATGTTTTTCATTGCTTTCTTTTTAAAAGCAAGATATTTGGATTACAGTACAACTTACAGCAACAGGAAAAACAGACCTCAGAGAAAGGTCTCAGTAGATAATGTCAATCTTTGCAGGGGAAAAAGATCTTCAGCTATTATAGTTACAATCCCGCAAACACAGAGTTTTTACAGCATCCAGTCCCACTTAAATCAAACCAAAGAAACCAACGTGACTGCTCTCTGCAAGTCGCAGCATCTGGAAATTTCCCCACAGAACACTATTAGTTTACTAGGAAAATGCCAATTCATCAAAACAGAAACAATTTGTGGCAATTAAATACTTTTGCCAAATTTTCCCATGGAGCATACAATTAGATGAAATCCCTCATATCAGACAGAACTCCATTAGAAAACTGCCTGCAGTCCAGCCCACCCTCCCTCCCTGCCAGGAGCTGTAACTCCAGCCAGCCACAAGGTGCAGACTGTGAGAGCACAGAGATGACAGCCTTCTGGAACAGAGGTGCACACCCAGGATACTGCACAGTTTAAGAAGATAAATCCTCTAAGAGATGGTTAGAAGGGGAACTCCACTGGCATAAAAACCAGGCAGACACAGTACTTTGAGTCCACTGAGAAGTCTGGATGGTAGGACTGACTTAGAGACTTGGTCTCCAGAAGCCCCAGCACTGTGGTGGCAGGAAGCTGAATTGATACTTAATAGCTTCAGAGATGCCCAGTGATGGATCATACATCACTGTATGCTGGTTTGGCTGGGGGAGAGTTAATTTTATTCACAGTAGCTGGGGCTGTGTTTTGGATTTGTGCTGGAAACAGTGCTGGTAGCACAGGGATGTTTTAGTTACTGCTGACCACTGCTTGCCCAGAGGCAAGGCCTTTTCTGCTCCTCACCCTACCCCACCAGTGAGCAGGCTGAGGGTGCATGGGCAAGTGGGAGGAAACACAGCTGGGACAGCTATCCCAACTGACCAAAGGGATATCCCGTACCATATGGCATCATGCTCAGCAATAAACTAGGGTGGAGGTTGGCTGGGGACTGCCACTGAGGGACTGGCTGGGCATTGGTTACTTGGTGCTGAGCATGTTTTCATTTGCATCACTTGTCTTTCTACAGTTTTATCTATTTTTATTTTTTATTTTCATTATAATTATTATTATTATTATTACTAAATCTAAATTATTAAACTGCTCTTAATCTCAACCCACAAGTCTTCTCTCTTATCCCCCCAGTTCTCCTCCCTCCTTCCTGCTGGTGGGACAGAGGGGATATCAGCAAACAGCTGTGTGGTGCTTAGTTGCTGGCTGGAGTTGAATGAAGATACATTGGGTCTAAACAAATCTCCCCAACTCAGCAGTCACTGAGAAAGCCTCAATACACTTTTATTCAGAGACACTGATGTCTGTGAAACAGTAATACAGCACCCACCCTGTCAAATCTACAGAATTTCTATTTACCACAAATGAAAAATATAATTGCTTTGGAAGCAGTACTTGAAGCACATTGCAAATTTAAATGTTTCACAACTCTGATTGCCACACAGGGGAGAAGTGCTTGTCACACAGACATTTGATGTAAGTCATCATTTGACTGCTTGCTTTCATATACTAACTGCTTAACTCTTCCACACAGGAAGGAAATGCTTTTGGTCTTATGCCAAGCATTAATCATGTAACTTGGTGCTCTCAAATACCTTTATTTTACACTGCAATTAAAATCCTTGGATCTAGACTTGGCAAATTAGGATAACGCCTTCCATATGTCATCCACCAAAGAACAATCAAGCAAACAAAATTATGTATAGGACAGATTTAAGGCACAAAAGCACCATAATGCCAAGTGCACTCCCATTAACATATGGTGGGCTACAATCACAAACCCAAATGCAACTACTTCACACATCCAAGCACCACTAAATTAGCATCATATGAATGTCAACATACCCTGAAAAAAGCCACGCTGCAGCAACCAAATAACTTGGCAAACAGAACTGAGGAGAATTTAAAGTACAAATAACAAGATAATTACTTGAAAAGAAAGTTGTTTTCCCATGAATACCTGAACATCAACATTCTTTTACAAAGGCAAGATACAACTGACTGTAAGAGTCTTCTAGTTGATAAGTAAAGCCAAGAATTGTCTGTTGCAAGACACTGGAATGCAGTGTGGACACATTAGATTCAACCCCAGCTCTGCCAGATGTATGACATGGCCATTGGCAAACCCACCTTACCTGTCCCACTGCATCCCAGCTGTAAAAAAGACAGCAATAGCCTCCAGCATCCCAGTAGCAGAAATTCCATTTATATCCCAAAGGCAACCCTGGCTTGGACAGACACAGCAGCCCAAAGTAAGAGCCCGAAGAATCTGTTTTCATATTTTTATACTTACGTGAATAAATATCTCATAGTCTATGTAAGAATGCCATGAGTCTTCTTTCTGTATCCTGGGGTCTCGTACCAAGACAGTTACAAATTCCTGCAAGTGCATAATAGAAATCAAGCAATTAATTTCAGAAGACAAAGGCAGCCTTAAAGACTCTCTTGATTGTTCTGCTGTTCCACAAACTACTGAGTCAGATTAAAAGCTGAAGTGCTGTTTTATTGGATTTTGCAACCCTATAAATGGAGAAGCATAAAGCAATGAATCATCTGAGCTACACCACATGTCTAGGAAAGTCCCTGCCAAACTGCTAGCTGAAAAGGAGTATTTCAGATTAAGTAACACTGTGAAGTCATACATGTTTCACTAATGGGACATGAGATCTTGGTAGAACAAACTAAAAACCTAACATTCAAAGTCATATGTGTAAAAGATAATGAGGTAGGTATTTAGGCTTTCCCCACATTTGTAATCAACATTGACTAAGAGTACAGCTGAAGATGCAGCACTGGGGCATTTTGTTCCAATCTGCCCATAAACCTGCCCAAGGAAGCAACACAGCTACACTGCAGAGCAAAATTCACCCTTTTGAGGGGACAATCATATAGAGCATTTTTGTAAAAGTTGTCATATCTAGCTTACTTCCTTGTAACTTTTACATTTTTATAATAATTTAGAGGGATCCCAAAGGAGAGAGAAGGCCTGTGGATTTTACTGTAATGTACAGTAATTTCACAATTATAAGCTGCATCTGATTATAAGCCACATCTCCCGGTAGCCTGGTAGACCACGGGATTTGTCCATATATAAGCCACACCTGAATATAAGACGCCATTTTTAATTATTTTTTTTTAAAGTGAGGATCCATGTGTAACAAAGTAACAAATTAGTAACAGAATCACTGCCAGCTGGGTTTGGTGTCAGGTGCTCAAGTTGCAACAGTTTTCATGGACCAGCAAAGCCTTTAAACGCAGCCCCAGGCGCCCTCCCCAGCCGGCTCTCACTTCCGGGTTGGCATTTCACTGGGATTTGTCCATAGATAAGCCACACCTGAATATAAGCCGCACTACTGGGGTAGGCTGGATTCTTCAATGAAAAAGGTGCGGCTTATAATCGTGAAATTACTGTAACTTGGCATCACTGATGGGAACTGGAAGAGACTAAAGAATTAAATGTTTCTCAATACTCTCAGCTAAAGATCAAAATTCTGTTGTAGAAAAAAATAAAATCAAACCCCAAAATCATGATAAGTCTGTATATTCATGCTAGTATGGAAAATATTCCTTTAGTATACAAAGATCAATAGTCTGCTTAACTACCTACTACTTCTGGAGTGCATGTACAGGTTGCCTTTTTCCAGTTGCTTGAATAAGCTATTCACCCCAAAAGCTAAGCCAACCACTCTGCAAAGACTGAAAAAAGAGTGTATCACTTTAAGCTGTGGATATATTCCCCCTGAGAGGAGGGCATTGCACAAGATCTCCAGGTACAAGAATCAACTGTGGGAGGAATGACAGGGTTTCTGGTAAAAAACATGCTTTTTTTAGTACATATTTGCATAAATCAAGAAATCTTGAACTAGAAAGCTCTCAAAATGTATCTTCCTATGCCCAAACCAAAGACATCAGAAATAAAAGCTTTATCTTCAGCAAAATCTTCTCTCCTAACGCACACTTGAGTGTACCACCACTGCAAACCTTCAGTGGACTGACAGGAGAGAAATAACAACCCTGAAAGGTGAAGATACACTTCTTCCTGAACGGCCATTGCACTCCGTACATAGCAGGGAGTCATTCAAAGTCTGGATTAAATAATTTTCCTCCCTGATTTCCAGGTGTTAATGCTTCAGCTATGGGGAGCCTTTGGCCCGATGACTGGACACAGCTTTTGGTTTTAGGTCACCTAGCCCAGCTCCTGGTCCCAGGGGTATTTTCTGTAAAACTGGTGGTTTTCCTTCCGGTGAGTATCATGAACACCTTGCCAAAGAAAGCACATTTGAAAGGCTCCTGCCACCTCTGCTGCTTCTTTCCTTGCTGCAGAGCACCAGAGGGCCAACTCTACCCTGCAGCTTTTTAACCCGATGCCAGCATGACACAAGGGGAACAAATGAACAGAGCTTGAATCATTTCTACCAGCTGAGGATCATTGCCTTTACTTTTACAAAAACACTAGTGGGACATATGAGGAAGTTATTCCTGCTCCAGAGAAGATACCCAGCAATGTGCTGAACACAGGAGAGGACACCATTTTTTGGTTGATTTTCCTCCACTTGCCTCACTGTCTATAATATTTACCATACATAGGTAGGTAGGTAGGTAGGTAGATAGGTAGATAGAGCAGACTTTCAGACCCACTGTGCCATCTTTTTATGTCACAAAATCTTGTCTTCTCCAAACTCCTATTTCCCTGTGTCCCAATCTTCCGCAAAGCTGCAACCACTTCTCAATATACTTTCTTTCCTTTGCTGAGCACTAAATGCATCAATCCTGCAAGTGGAAGAAGGGAAATGATGCCAAGAAGCTTCAAGCAGGACAGTGCACCCCTTCCCTTCAACTGCTGCAGCATGAAGTCGCCACCTCAGGCAATCTCCTCATAACCTGACCTCAGTCTCCTTCCTCTCATCTATCTGTATCATCTCATTTGCATCAGCTTCTTGTTGACTTCTCTTTTGGTCAGGTTACACAATTACCCTATTTCCCAAAAACCTTCTATAACCCTCTCCTTTGTACATCAAAACAGTCCTCAAAGTAAAAGACTTCTTTCAAGCCTTTATAATACTGAAGTATTGCTATTGGATATGCTGTTGGTTAGCTACAGCTTACCTTGCAAATCATTCCAGACCACAAGATTTACACTGGAAAACTTCTGCACACTTTTAACTTGCAATAAACCTATCACTGAGCTTCAACATGGAGGAGGTTAAAACCTTTCAGACTCTACCTACCAAAGAAATTAGACCTGCTGTATATGCCATGGCAAGGTCTAAGCAGTAAAGAACTGAGCCAAGAGGAAAAATGATCTGCAGAACAGAAGAGTACCTCAGCAAATGCAGCCCTCACACACAGTCACTGTCAGCTTTGATTTGAAACACTGGGATTTCAACAGAAGACTGAGTGTTCCTTTTTTTTCCCCCCTTACTTAGCGAAAAAATGACAATACTGAGTTTAGAATTAAGCAAGATAAACAGTAAGCAACTAGAAATGAAAAAAAAAAATGTACAGCCTTTCTCAAGATTTAGGGTTACTTCCCCCATTCACCTCTTGAATCCAGGAAGTGTTATTCCCATTACAGATTTTGCTGCTCTGAAACAGTGGCATTGCACATGTAGATTGTTCCTTCTCTTTTGACCTTTAAGTCTTCTCCAGAATATAAGATCCCACTGGGGAAACAGCATTGCTTTAATCGAAGCAGACCTAACCACCCAGTGTAAGCGACAATGCATTGCCAGAAAAGGTGCCTATACTTTTGCATCCCTAGAGTAAAGGCAAATATTCACATACAGGCTATGTTATGGTCCAAGCAGAGTTAGGTAGGAGAACACTCCTCTGTGAGATTGCTGTTATATGCTCAGTCCACTGCATTCACTGGTCACAAACAAACAGGAGATTACAGCAATACTGGGTAAGAACTGCCTTTCTCCTCTCTATGTATTCCACTCCCTCCTCATTTTGCTATAAAAATGAGGTTACTCTCAATAGACATGTCTACTCTCAAGTAATGCACTGTCCTCCTGGGGGAGGTGATGCTGACCTCTCTCTCCCACACACCACTTGAAGACTAACTTAATCATTTGTCATGAAACCGTACTGCAGTCCAGCTCTACAACATGGGAGACTCAGTACAAAGACAGCCAAGGTTTCAGGGACTTATTACTTCTGACAGCTGCAATCCTGTACAAAGTGTCTTCCTCCCCTGCCCAGTGCTGCTTGGTTTTTCCAAAACTGCAGATCTAGCTGTTATGTCACATTACGTATGTTTTCAGTTTTGGTTTTTTGGGGGTTCTTTTGGGTTTTTTTCTTGGTTAGGGTTTTTTTAATTGAGGGGCACAATACAGGCAGTTATATCAGTGCATATGTGTCCTTCAGAGCAACAATTCTCTCAAAACCAAAATTTGCTGCTAACAGTTAAAATTGTCCAGGCTTGGGCAAGGATGCCTCTTGCACTGAGCATAGTATATACCCAAGAGAAAGCTACTGAAAGATGTGGCATCTCCATTTATTCCTTCTCTCTGGAAACTGCTAAATTCAGAGGCAAATCATTTTCTGTCCAAACTGCTAAAGCTATAGCTTTGACCTGGATCCCATAAGCCACGATGGATGGCCTAAACACCCTCATGAATATTCAGAATCTTCAAATCTGCCCCAAAATTAGTCATAACTACTTAACAATCAGGAATTGCAGAGCAGTTTCTCTGGATGGATGTGCCATTTAATTCCTGGCTAAACCAGCCAGTTTAAGCACAGCACTGGTGGTATTTTGCTGCCCTGTCCTCAAGGCCAGGAGCAGTTCAAGTAGACAGGGTCACACATAAATGACAAAATGGCCAAAGTGACACTCAAAACTGGATTACACTAACTCCCTCATGGTTACAGACCTATGCAAAGAACATGAGTGTTGACAGCAGACTAAAAGGACAGCACTGATGTCACATAGACACAAGCATGGAAAAACAAAATGTTCCTTTTGGATCTGCCTCAAAAGGAAAAATCACTCATATAAAGGCTGCTGAAGCAAACATAGGAAATATTTATCTTTTAATTTTTCTCTTTCTTTTTTCATCCCTTTCTCTCTTTTCTTTTGTTGCATATATTTCTCCATAATGCAATGGATTCCTCAGAGAAAAGGATAAAGCAGAAACTTTACTATACAGAATATGACCATAAAAATGTGCTTTTCTCAGAAGCTGCTTACATTTTCCTACTACTAGGAAAACAGGAAATCTGACATGGAAATATCTATTTTTAATATGAAGGGAAAATTTACCACAAGAAGAAGGAAAAAAACAATTTCACATTGGTTGATTATTTGTATTAATCATTTCAGTTGCATTTTAATTCAAATGTCTGTGCTCAAGACTGTATCAGGTGATGAGCTTGTGCTCCTGTTACACATCTGATTAGTCAATAACTCCTGAAGAGTAATTTTCCACAAAGCTTCCAAGAAAAATAGCATAGTCCATCAGGCTGCCTATTAGTAAAAGGATCAGCCACAAAGGACATGGGACTTTACATGCTGTGGGTGTTGGCATCTTCACTCCATGTATGCTGTGTAGTAAGGCTGATAAGAAACTAACAGCTGAGACAAAATAATTTGTTGAAACTTTTGATGTTCATTGGACTGAGCAGAAGAAAACATGCAAGTGGGATTCCTGTGGTCCATGCAGCTGGTAATCAGAGTTGAGACCCAGATCCAACCATTAGTCCTGTAAAATATCTAAAACTGAAAAAAAGAACACTCCATCCAAATTTTTCTGTCCTGTCTCTGTGTCTGAGCCTCCCATGCACACTTACTCTGAAAGAGTATCTGATTCTACTATCAGACTCTAACAGAAGGAACTGGCACTGCATCGTTCCAGAATATTCTGTATCCTGGCAACTAGAAGTATGAAGAATACAACTAATCTTCCCTGATCCATAGGAACCTTAATAAAATTCAATCCACAGCTGTCAAACTTGAATTTTTTTTTTATTAAAGCTTAGCTACAGCTTACCTGTTTTTCATGTTTTGGTGTCATCTTCACTGGTTTGTAGTAAAAAGGAAATCAACCTGAAAAAAACCACAAACAGACATCAGATTGGTATTTAGTAGTTATTTAAAGGTCCTTATCACTTTTACTCTTTATCAGTAGAAAGTGGAAAAAGCCAAGCTTAGTGCCATATATAGCAGAAAACGTTTGTATTACCTATGTATACCTATGTATCTCAGAATTTATTAATTTTAAAAATAATTCCTTTTTAGAAACACTGGGCTAGTCCCCTTCTCTAAGTATTTGTCATACTTGACAGTCCAGTGATGCTTGCTCATCTCTGGAAGTCAATGCTTTCTTTCTCTGCTCCAAGAGCCATCCCAGGGTTCATCCTTGTACCCACCTCCCAACAGTTCCTCTCAGCCAGCACTCCCAGTGCACAAACACAGCCGAGGCAGTGCTGCCTGAGCCTCACTCCCAGGTGTCCAAACACAGATCCGTGTGACTGCAGATGAGCTCCAGAGACTCTAAAACATCTGAGTCAAAAGAATCAAATGGCTGTCTCATCCCTTTTCCTGAAAGGCATGCCTCCCGAGAACTGGAGACACAAACTGCTTGGATCCTGCAGGAGAGCTAAAACTCAGGCTAAATTTCACAGCATCCATTTTCAAACCTCCATGTAAGTGAGGGCATAATTAAACCAAATCGAAACATCCTGTCATTAACTTACATTTTAAACCTACTCTTTCATTGAAAATCCCAAATTTTTAACTGCATCTGCAGTCCAATAAATTGGACAGTTTGCTCAGGACTAGGAAGAGCAGGACAGCTTTATTTACTTGCCAGCTTATATACACACCACCTCCTGTTTAGTGATACAGAGCTTTAAGCTGCTCTTGCTATTATATACAACTACATATTTAGGTCAAGCCCAGCCAAGGAGTGCTGAACACCCCACCCTTGCCCAATGCCTCTTACAAACACTTCCAAATTACAAACTCCACCCCTTTTAATAAAAGAGGGCACAAAGATAAGCAGACATACATTTCTTTGACCAGGAAATTATTTTGGAACAAACACTTTGTTGTCAAATTTCTTTAGAGTCAGTCATATCAAAATAGGATATGCTGTTTCCAAATAAAAATGACCATACATAAGACAACAACATCTTCAAGGGTGCACTGTATAGTTCCCATAAAGATATGGCCATCATTTCCTCCTATAGCTAGAATAGTACTGATAAAATAGGAATATCAAAAACACACTCAAATTTCCCTTTTTTTAAAAACTCTATCTATGTATGCTTAACTAGCATGTATGCTCTGAGCTGAAGTTATAGAAGAGCACTCAAACACTTCTTGCTGCACAGGCTCAGCAATCAAGCATCTCTGCAAGATGGGGGTAAAAATTTGGCTCGCTGGTGCTAATTGCTGCTAATGCAAAAGTACATTAGGAATTTTCCTTTTGGGGAGATAAACAGCTTTTTCCTCGGAGGAGAGCACAAGTACACGTCGTAGATCTTTAATGGAATAATAATCATTTAAGTTGTCTCCAAGATCAGAACAAGGCTGTTGTAGAGAGCAATAAGGTCTCCCCTGAGCCTTCTTTTCTCCAGGCTGAGCACCCACAGCTCCCTCAGCTGCTCCTCATAGGACTCGCTCTCCAGACCCTGCCCCAGCTCTGTTACCCTCCCCAGCACCTCAATGTCTTTCTCCAAGTGATGGACACAGAACTGGACAGGGGACTTGAGGGGCAGCCTCACAGGTGCTGAGCACAGACAAAAAATCCACTGTGTGGGGCTTGGGCTGTTTGAACAAGATTCTTTCTGCTATCTCTCCTCACTGAGTATAGCTGTAAACCTATGTGATGTTATTTCACCCCCCTTCTGATATGGTTGAATGTGCTGTGGTTTTTTTCAAAATGGAAACTCAACTTTTTTCCAGTTATGTATCTTTATTCCATCAAATTCTGCAGTGTGCTTCTCTCCTATCTCTAAGCTGATTTAAGTGAGAAATTATGCAAGCCCAAAATATCTCAGTCCTAACACTGCCAGTGAATGACAAGGCTGAAATAGCACGTTTCATTTTGTCATCTGTTTTTCTAATGACCGAGTTATGTGTTGGTGCAGGTTAGCAAGAACAGCTAAAACTCCAAACAGCCACCACAATTTAAAATATTTAATGGCAAAATATTAATATTTCAACACCAAAAAGCTTCCTAAAATATTTAAAATACATCAGTTTTTCATCAAGTAATTTGGAAAAAAAAATCAATAATGGAAATGCAAGCCTCCCCCAAGGCTGACTTTTTTCACATATTTCAGTGAGATTGCCCAGTCATACTGCAGCCACTTGCAAATATACTGAATGCAATATTCTGTCTAGTAGCAAGGTATACATTTGGGAACTTCTGTAACACAGAGAAGCCAGTGAAGCAGAACACACAGTGAAACTGTAAAACTTCTGCTTAAGTTATCTTTTTATCGTGAGAACAAACTACCCAAAACACGAGTGATGGAGAAAAGCAGCCATCAGAAGACAAACAGAAGGCTTTTGGTCTTTTTATTCGAAACAAAATTTCCTCTGACAAGGAAATGAAGAAGTGCTGGGAAACAGAATAAAAAAAGCCAGTGGTTGATCGTTAGTTTGATAAAACACTTTCTGTTGAGACTGGGAAACCACGACCCCCCCCGCCCCCAGTGCTTTGAGTAAGTTTTTGTTCTGCTTCTGATCCATTATCAGACTGAAGACTTCCTTTTTCTTTTATTAGTTTCATATACTTACTGTAGCAATTGCTTCTTGCAGTAAATATTTTTTATGGTCCTTAATTACATAACCAACAAAACTGCCAGGGAACAGCTGCACAGCTGCTAACAACAACCACTCAAAAGCAAAAAGATTACGTAGGATGAATTGCCATACTTCCTGTGCCTAAAAAAGAATCAGGAAGAAGAGGGAGGAAAAAAACATGAGTACTGCAGTACTTTTCTTAGGGAAAAGAGATAAACTGCAATGCTCTTCTTAAGAGTAATAGATAAATAATATCAAGTATTATATTTTATTTCCTATTTTAGAGATTAGTTTTTATTTTAAAATCTAAACTAAAACAGATAATCTATCATTAGTAGGGAAACACCCTTTTGTCATGCAGATGGACTGCTCCTAAAGGAGGAAGTAATTTCTCCCCAGTGTTCCCAAACTGAAAGATGAAAATTCAAACAGTAGCACAGACAAAAACCACATCGACTTGCTCCAAGAACAGCATGAACAAATGAAAGCCCTCCTGGCTGCCTCACCAGTGGCTCTTTTTATCTGCACTGAAATTTTACACTTTCGCTCATTACTGGGCAGTGGCCTATGCAATATCCTTATCTGCTCTGGGAGTGCTCATGCATTCCATGTGGTCAGTGTTTCCTCTCAAGGATAAATACTGGTAGTCAGTTCATCCATCCATCCATCCATCCACCCATCTTCGGTTATTTCTAATCGTGTAACTAAATGACCACCTTCAAGCTTTAATGGGGAAGTGTGATTTAGTTTTAGACCTTGGTGATGAATTAAAGTACTATCCAGTCACAAGCAAAGTCCTCAGCTGTGCTTTCAAGGTTGTTCCCACCATCAGTATCAAATGAAATTTAAATTCAAGGTTTCAATATGACTGAGAGAGAGAAAAATTGAATCTCTAAATGCTTACAAGTCCTTCCTGAATTTTATGTTTTGCTCACCTTAAGACTCAAACAAAGTCATAATAATTTTAATTTACAGCCTGTAGAAAGTTCAGCTGCATCCACACATGGATTTCACCGTCAAAGAACATGCCCATGTGCACCTGGCCACACCATGCTCCTGAAAGGCAAGTGATCTGTGTGGATTTGTAAGGAAAATATACATGCAGGGGTGATGGTGGAAGGGGAAGGAACAGGAAGAATAATTAAGAGAAACTCTGGAGAGTTAAAAAAAACCCTAAACCTATAAAACCACACCACCCTATGTTGCCAAACTGACCACATTCTCATACACCTTGGTATTTACAGCTATCGAGTACATGGCTATTACAGAACTACTGCTCCTGTTGATGGGAAAAATCCTCTTTAAATACTGTTCCTCAAGCAGGGACTTTCAGTCAATCCAGAGTAAGTCAAACTCAGTGTAAGCTAAAGCCATCTACTTCACCTGTTCCACCCTGGGGTCAACCCAGCTGTACTGATCTGTTCCTCACAGTCCATGAACCAGATGGTGAGGAATGAAACTCCAGACTGTGCAGGTCACAGTGCATGTTCCTCCTTTCATCTATCCTAATGGTTATTTGCCTCACCGTCCCTCAGCAAATTACTGTAAGGATCTGTTGGTCAGAAGTGAAAAGAGTATGAAAAACATCAGTATTATAATCTAAATTCTACACATCAGTCAGGAATCCACAACCTGCCCAGTGAAGTCAGCAAAAATGAAGTACCTCTTCAGTGAATCCTTCTCACTTCCCAGGGTCAAGGTACCTGCTTCATCAGTGTTATATCAGTAGGAGCAGAATCACCTCACTGCTGAGCAAAAAACAAGCATTGCTTTTAAAATAACAATAGCTTTCCAAACCACTGACATAATTCATACACTTTCCCTTCCAACACAATGCAATGCAGAAAAGCACTGCCAAATATCATGCCTTTGTGGCTGCACTTGAAATTCTCAGGCATTGTTGCCAAGATGATTAGTTAACTACTCCTTCCTATGGAATTTCACTCCATTTGGTTTCTGAACACTTGTTTGTGGCCATGAGGTGTAAGACAGCTTCTCCTTAACCATTACATTAGCATTTTTCCCCAGTCAGGCATTCCCTGCCCTGCAATCTTTCTGGCTATCAAGACATGTTTTACCAGAATAATGAATCTAGATCATTAAAAAAGAAAGAAAAAAAAAGGACAATATATAAGAAATTTTAATTTCTTTCAGTTCAGAAGAACTTGAAATCAAAGAGTTAATGAAAAACACTAATTTCCCTCTACCCTCCAAAGTAAATACATCACAAGGATTACAGTGTCAGGTGTGGGTCACAGATTTCCAATTACAGTGGTATTATACCACGCTTTGAATTGCTTCAAGTTAATACCATATTGCTGGACAGCAGCATGACTTACGTGCCAAGCCTTTCTGAAACCCCTAAAAGCCAAAAGATAAACAAGGTAAAAGTACTAAGAAATCTGTTCAGAGTAGGAGAGAGCATCAGATGTTTTCCCATTCTCCTCTTTTTGTCGTTGTTGTTGGGTTTGGTTGGTTTTTGGGGAGGAATGGAGTTCTGTTTGTTTTTTCTTTGTTTTTCAGGCTCAGATTGCAGACATACACACAACCTAAGGACTTCATGAATATTCTGCAGTTTCAGCGGGTTACTGATCTCAGAGCAATTATTACTTTGGTTTTCTCATAATAGAAACTACTGGTAAGGCTAACACTGGCATCTTGGAATTTTAGGCAATGACTCCAGAACAGTGATTGTGAGTCAAGTCAAAGAAAGAACAGTACATGCCAGAGCTGGTCATGGTAATTATTTATTACTCAGGGCTAATGCTTGCCACTGCTTCTGCAGACAACCAGGAGACCACTCACAACTTTTTTGCAGCTCTAGCTCCTGTGTTTTCCAGGCAACCTGTCAAGCTGGTCTGCCATGTGAGCCTGCCTTTGCTACTCTTTCCAATTCTTGTGGTGCATAAGAAGTAGATTAACTATGCAAAATGATACTGTGGCATATATAATCACAGATTTTGTTGGTAGGACATTTTCAGAAGCTGGACAAAGAGGAAAAGTAGTCTTTGAAGGAAGCACTGGTGACCTTCATGGTAAAGTTTCAGGGACTGCGCTTGCTCCAGAGAGCTTCTAAGATCCCTTGAGCGGGAGAAATCAATTTCAGAAGAAATAGCAGCCTTGACAAGCCCACAAATTCAACCATCTTTTCAGCTGTGGAAAACACACAACATGGAAAACACTGGACAAGCACTAGGCTTCTTACGGATACTTCCACAGAAAATGCACACCACTGGCACTGGAACTACCTCTGAGAAGGGAAAAGAGCGAGTCATTTGGAGGCTAAACCACTTGCTGAACAGAACTGCGTACTTTGCAAGTGACAAGTCAGTTCAATTGCAGAAGTGATGAGTGAGGACATATACACTGTGCACTCATAAACCACACACTGATCTTACAAGGAACGCCAACAAAGACAGATAAGCCACCCCTAGGTATTTTTTACATGATGCAAGTTACAAATAACATATCAGACAGCTGTTACTTTTTAAAACCATCAAGGTTGAAAAGCCAGACGAATATCTCAGCACTTCAGCATACAGATTAAATTCCTAAGAAAAGTATGAAATGCTGCTTCTGAAGGTTCAGAGAATGTATATGTCTTTCTTTCAAAAATTCATGTTTTTCTCAGGAATTAAGTATTTCATTGCATTAAATCAAATCAATTCACCTTCAAATAGTATCTTTCTCAAGGTATGTCTGTAATCATTAATTTTTACTTATCACAGGAAAAGAAGTGCTGATGGAAGCTGTATCTCTGCTGCTGAGTAAGCAGAGCAAAAGCCAGCAAATACTATGCAGTCTTATCGCTACATTTCCTTCTCTCTCAGATGCAGAAGCTGCCATCACCAGACACTTTGTTTCCTGACTCACCCACTTGAACACTTTGAATCTCATGTATCAGAAACCTCTCATTTTTTGCCTATCTCAAAATCTTTTAATTTATGACACGATTTTTGTCTGCTGGCTGAATTGCCGTTACTTAGCACAACATGTTTTAGCTTGGTTTTTTTCCAGCTGCGGATTTCCTTATGCTAACAAAACATCTATTTTTGTGATGTGCTACCTGCTCCAATCCAGGAAGTGTTAGTGTTTGGTCTTGTGCCCAGAGAGGAAAATAAAGCAAAAGTTACAGTTTTGGCCGCAGCTGCAGAATTAGAAGTCCCAGTCTCATGACATGTGTCTGGGGAGATGGCTGGGAAAGACCCAACACAGATATAGTAAAAAATAAAATGAACAGCTAAGCAGTAACATCCTGAGACAGATTGATCCTAAGTAGTCTGTATAACTGCAGCTCAAAAGAGTGGGTAAGATAGGAAATATTGCAGTGTGCCCACAAAGCATTTTGATCAACTCTCTTCAAACTGTTGTGTCTCTTGTGTCTTCTAAGTTGACCAAGCCCATGATCATTACAACAGCACAGTTGGATCAGACTGTCCAGTCTTTCACACTATGGCATTTCACTCTTCAGGCTCTCTTCCCTTGGAGAATGCATCAGATGGCCCATCACTGACACAAAATCTTACCATCGTCACACTTGTATAGCTGCATCCACATATTGCACTAGTTTGCGAGCTGGGTCTGTCAACCATCAAGTTAACCATTTAAGAATGTATGAACAGTGAATTTGACTGGGCAGTTCACTTGTTTAACAGGCTACACTGTGCCAGGGGCATGAAAACAGTATTTTGGAAGCAAATAGCTTCTAAATAGTGTTATCTATTACTAAAGCAGGCAATTCTGTGAAACAAACAGCATTTGGCAGGATAAACTTTTCATGAGATTGACCAGTAAGAAAAACAAGCCGAAAATCAGTGTTTCATCCATATACCTGGATTTTCTACTTCTCATTTATTTTCTGCCTACTGAACATTAAGATGTGATTTTGATTGCTTTCACCTCACTGCTGTACCCCCTTTAAGACTGGTATCAGCTTCTGGCCAAGTCATAGCACAGGAGGCTCATCTGTGATGTGGCCAACTTCTTTATGAAGCTGTGAGAGAACAGCAGGAGGCACAGCAAATACACAAAAAATTGGAGGGAGAGAAGAAAAGCAGCGCTTGGGTTTGGCTGCTCTGCCATCACAGCCAAGTCAAAGAAGTTGCTGGTCTGCCTGAACACTGTTCAAGATAGAGTGATAGAGAAGCAAAGGTAGAAAACAGTGCTTGCAGGACAAGTATGGCTCACAGCTTGCTCTGACAGTGCCCAAACCCATGTGATATTTTTCCAACAATGAATTCAAGTAGACAACTAAGTGGTCTGAACAACTTCTGCCTTCAGTAGGAGAAAGATTTCATATTCACAGAGTGGGTGCTGCTGAAATGAGCAGAATGCACAGATTTGTAAGGCAAGCCTATGGGAAAACAGTGGATCAAGAGAAAGCTGGTTTGTGTTAAATAACAGTTATTCCAAGCTCACCTAAATATATTTACTTCAGGCCAAAAAAAAGCACAATCCAGCCTTAAAACAGAACAAGTATCAATTCATATAACCACACCTTTAACTAAACCAGTTGCAACCTACGCACTATGTATGGACGTATTAGAACTACTACTTTGTGGTTCTACAATTAAATCCATACTAAACGTCCATCACATGTCTGGTAGGACCTGATAACCACCAAGAGATCCTCTCCAGCTCTGCTGGTTTGTAGGAACACAGTGATGTTGCAGGGACAATGGCTTTTCGGCCCAGGGCTGCATGCAGATCTCAGAATGAAACCGCAATCACAGCACCTCGATGAAACCAAGACTGAGCAGGAGCAGCAGCAGAAGGTACCAGGTACCACACACCCCTTGCAGCTGGCAGCCCATAGAGGAAAGCCCCACTGCAGGCATCCAGCCTACTCCTAACTGCCTGAAACTTTTCTGCAGAACTGACCCTTAGGTCACTTAGTGCCACTGGAGATATAAACAACCGTTACTGAGGATGCATCTCCCCTTTGTAGGTGAGTTTCAAATCCTGCACCACATTATGCACAGTATACTCAGAAAGCACTCTGTAAAGACAGCACTGTTCTTGAAAGGTCTGTATTACTGTTCTAGCAGGAGAATAGGAAGGAGAATGGTTAGAGGTTTTAGTCATCTAGACTAAAAACAACACAACTTTTGCAATTGTAAAAGATAAGTTATTAACTGAGCGCTGAAGTCCAGAATTTCATCTACTTTAAAGAGAGAAATAAGCTATTTAAGGCTGGAAAGTTATCTAGCTTAGCCAAGCTTACAGAGACAAGACATCACTCCTTAGAATTAAGCTTTGCTGGAAATCCAGTGAAAGGGCAATTATATACATGAATCCACTTATGATTTTCCTAAATTGCTAACAAACTTCTATATCAGATGTCTAGGACAAGTCAATTACCACCCAAGGTTGGAATGACAGAAGCTCTAGTGATCCTCGGGTTGTCAAAATAATTCTGGAGTGTCAACTAGTGTTTATACAGATGCTGTAAGTCTTATTTTTTCGAGCAAAGCTATTACTCTAAGAACAGATATTTAATGTGTACAAATTGCCTTGGTCCAAAGGATCTGTGAGTTTGGAAACCCTGAAGAAAAGGAAAGAATCCTTTTTTGAAAGAAAATCATTGCTTATGCACATACGCCATACTACAGGATATTATTTTCCCAGTCTGACTGAAGCCAAAGATTGCCTCATGTTTTCTTAAAGATAGCCCACAGGAATCCAAATTATCTTTCCAGTTATCTTGCATTAATTACAAGGTTTGGTGCAAATATTGATGGATTTTTTTCCTGAGAAAATCAAGATGTTTTCTCTGCAAGCTGACCTGGACTATTAACCCCAACCTACCATGGTGTGCATTAAACCCCTGCGATTCAGCTGTGGAAAGCTCACATAAAAATACCTCAGCTGGGAAAGCATCCTGCATTTCTACTCTATGGTTTAGCACTGGATTACGTACCTACTGTTGACATTTTTTTCCCAGCCAGTAGGTCAAACAGGTCTTCCAATTTGGCATATTCTGTGATCATCTTCATCCACCCAGAGAGAGGGAGACAAGGGGCTTTCTCTCATCTGGAATGGGTGATTTGCCTTCATGCCTCCCCAACTCCAGTCATACCTGCAACCAATGGCCGGACATATCTAACAAATGCCACGTAGTCCTAAATCCTTGGGGAGCACAACAACTTGTGTCTCAGCCATTAAACAGCAGTCTTATTATTTCTGAAGATATGTGAGGGTGTCTTTGGGCTGTGCATGAGAGACAAGGCTGCTAGACTCAGCTGTTCTCAAAGCACGACTGCTATGACACTGCATGCCAACGTGACTATTTATATACAAGTGCCTGGCACGTCACAGGCTCTGGCATTATCAAAATGTTCTTCAGTGCCTGAGACTTGCAGATATGTCCCTTCTCCCCATAATCACTCCCCAACACCTCCACTGCCACCTCACCTTTTCATATGTCATCAGTAGAAATTCATTACTTCTGGGGAAAGACACAGTGCCTATGAAAAAACACAGCCTTCCCCTCTGGGAAGACAACTGAAGATCTCATTAAACAGAAGCTGAAGTTATGACTAATTTAAAACCACACATCACCATTACACAATTAAAACAATGAGACTATTAGAAGGTAAAACTTATAACCTGGTGACTGTTGCTGTACACAAGAAGCAGTTGAGCAGCTAGGGCCTCCCTGAGGGAAAGGAGGAGCAGGAACTTGAAGGATGCGTGGGCAGCACACAAACAGAGGTCAGAGTAAATTACTCATTGCCAATTCTGCAGTAAAATACATGCTTTATTACAGGAGTAGAACATTTGGCTTTGGAACGTAGCTGTAGCTATAAGTGAGTGTATCTTCCTAGACACCTCTAGTAGAGAAGAAAGGGAAAGGAAGAAGTAATTTTCTTAAGCCATTAATCCTTTCAGTATCAGGAAACAGGAATTCCTTCACACCACAAAAAAGCAGGCATGGAGGGTAAATTGCTTCCTCTTTTTATGCACAAGAGAGAAGATCCATAATGAAATCACTGCTGGTTTACCTGTTCTCAAACAAATGGAATTTGCTGGTGTGTATCCTACCCCTCAGCTCTGTGACAGTCTATATCACTAGGCACATGAAGATGCTGGAGCAAAGAGAAACTCCCCTCAATACTTCAAATACTTCCTTTTGGGCCAGGCCCACAGGGTGGTGCTTTTTGTAATAGTTTTTTCAAGGTCCATACCTATTGATAAATTCACCTGCCATACTAGGAGATAGTTTGACATAAGTTGAGGTGTCAGTGGGACAATGTGCAGTGCTGGCGTACTGTGGACACCTTGAGCAATACCTGCACAGCATCGATCCAGAGACATACCCCATTTAACTGCAGATCAACAAAGCAGAATAAAACAAAAAAGAACTTTATGTCTGTCTC
This sequence comes from Sialia sialis, assembly GCA_009812075.1. Classification (NCBI taxonomy): domain Eukaryota; kingdom Metazoa; phylum Chordata; class Aves; order Passeriformes; family Turdidae; genus Sialia; species Sialia sialis. The sequence continues at coordinate 33,566,929 of VRYO01002734.1, read as the reverse complement.
CTATGGAGTAAATGCACCAGGGAGCAAGTCAAGGGCCAGCACAAAGGCTGGCAGAGAGTGTGGGCTCCTTTCTCGGTGGAAAACAGGCCCTACAAAACCAGAAAGGAAACTGCAACCAGGAGCCCTGAGGACATTTAAGGGTTCTGTGAAGACACTTCATTAATTAGGCCTTGAGAAGAAAAATACTGGTTTGAATTTCTCCAAGTTACAAGAGAATCCCTGGAGGAACACTGTGAGAATTGCAGAACCATTTTTGACCTCATCATTGGATTATGTTCCATTAAAACTCCCCCTGTTTTGCCTGGTCTACAGAAATCTGGACAAGTACAGCTAAACTTAGATGTTCGG
>VRYO01002734.1:33554874-33565581 GCA_009812075.1 Sialia sialis | reverse complement strand
GATTCCTCAGGAGACCCTGCTCCTTCTGCAACATCTCCCACCACAAGGGCTTGTCTGTGCTGCAAGTGGTTTAAGCTCCAAGCTGGCTTTGCAGTCTGCTTCTTCTTTCCCTCCCACAGATGCCTGATTTTAACAGCACAGAGAGCTGTTGACCAAGCGTGTGATTCAACTGGAGCTTCTGCCAAGAAGGAAATCGTGATGGCAGTCTGCTTTCTGTGGGTGGAGGTTACACCTGCAGCCACCAACCAAGTGGCATGACCAGCTTTTTATTTTTGCCTTCCTGTCTTTCAATGTCTATATACAAGACATGAATGTTTTGTAAACATACTAATCAAGGATTCTTCTGGCTTTCTTTTTTTCCCCTCCAAGCTGGGGATGAAGAATGCTTATGAAAGGTGTTTCTATTCTTAGGTTCTGTGTAGAGATTTAGCAAGCAATGATACAAAAATCCAGAGCCAAACACTGCGCAGCAAACTTGTGCATGTAGCTCCCTGTAGACACGAAGCATGATTTGCTTCTCTTTTCCAAGACCTATCTTGCCAAGAAGTTGGGAAATTCCTGTAGGACACACAGCTGTGCTTTTCCCTTTGTATTTTTATTGGAAGAACAAAAAAGTTGCTGAGGGTTTGGGTTTTTTTAGATAATTAAAATATGCAAAATGTTTTATGAGAAGAAAGAAAAAACACAATATCCTAAATTATTGAGATCTCTTTTACTTCTCTGCTTACAAAAGCCAAAACCTTATGTACACTACACCACACACATGGAAATAAGATCCATGTGACACATGGCAGAGATATGATACTCTAAAGTTGTCACCTACTTCCAGGACGCAAGAAACAGCCCCAGCAGTCCATGCTGTGGAGTAAATGTTCACAACCTTTTTCTTTGTGATTCATCATGGTGTGGGTTCTGTCCTTTTGGGGGTTTTGTTTGCATTTTCTTTTTAAATTAGCCTGCCAGAGGAGTGCTTCCTTCTTTCACATGGAGAAGTTACAAAATTGTGTGACAAAAGCAGAGAGGGTTGCAGTTGCCTGAAATGTTGGCAATTAGGAAACATGCTGAGCAAAAATTGACTAAAATGAGGCCACAAGAGTGATCCAGCCCTTTACGGTCAGAAAGGTCCGAATTTCTGCATTGGTACCCTTGAAAGCATCTCTCAGTGCCCAGGAGAAGGGTGTGTGGAGGGTAACACCACACTGAAGCAAGTGCCTGATCTGCAGGCTCAGTCCAGCAGGCAAAAGGCAACGCTGCTCTGTGGCAGGGGCAATAAGCTGCCAGGGGAAGGAAAGAGGGAAGGAAGCATCAAGGAAAGGTGCTCTAGGCTTGCTATGTTCAAACTGACGACTGCCATGGCCTGTGTCTAGGTGGAAAAAGCTATTCTGTAAGAGATCCATGTGCAGCAGCACGATGGATCTAAAATTTCTGTGAACACCCTTATGATGTTCTGTTCCTCACCTGTTCAGTGGCAGCACTGAACCGCCTTGCATCAGTCACATCACCAGTCCTGGCTCAATGGTGACAGCCCACCAAGAGGTCATGTTTGCCAACTGATTGATTAATTCAATGCTCCACTTGTTCTTACACTGGAAAGCTGCTCAACTTGATCCAAATCCTCAGTGGTTTTGCTCAATATGGCATAGTGCTTGGGAAGGGAAATCTCAGGACACTCGGAGCCTCAGCACAGCAGGGCATCACTCACGTGTGACTCGTAAGCTGCACCTACACTAAAATCATCTCATCGCTTTGAGCATGCAGAGATCACAGAATTAGCTCTAGCAGCTACACTAGGGCTGGCTAACCTCCAGAACAGCTGTTCTTCAGGAGTTTATGTGGAAAAGCACAGCTGTTTTGCAATGGAAGAAGAGCACAAATCCTTAGTAGTAATATCTTCAAAAAGATTTCCCTCCTTCAAAAAAAAACAAGTATAATTCTTTTCCTAATAAAATTTAAAATCACCTTCTATAATAAAGGTACAAGTATTTCTTGTATTTCAAGTATTGACTACAACCATGGTGTACCAACGCAAGATCTTTGAATTCGTTAGAAGGCAAATATCCTTAGATTCAACACAAAATATACATTATAAACAAGGGATTTCTGGATTTCAAGTCAAGCATCATAAATACCCCAGACTGAGTCAGGCATAATTATTATTTGCATATTTCTACACAAAGAAAACATTGGTATTTCCACTTTTCTAAAAGAAGTCCAGTATTGTGCCATTCAGGAAAACCCTGCCTTGCATTACTTTCAGTTTCAATTGTCCCTAGCACAAATAGGAAATCCTTTCCCTTCACTTGAGCTATTTCTGTCACTGTCAGAAGCAGAGGGGGCAATGCAAACTCCAGACGCAGTTTCCCTTGGGTCACGGGTGATGTAGGGACGTGCCAGGTGGGTGCCTCAAACACACCCGAGTGGGCCAGACCCTGATGCTCAAGAGATTGGCTCCACATTTCTGCCTGCCTTTATTTATCCCCTGGACTCTGCTAGCAGAATTAGGCAATATTTACTCAGAAGTGCCATATCCTTGAAGGGCTGTGAGAAAACCCAGCCAGTTGATCCAATGGCGACTGTGTCTCCAGGGGTGTGATCTCAGCAAGTGTGAGATGAGCAGCAAACACAAGGAAAAGCAATAGCAGCTGCCCCTGTGCCCAACTCCAAAACGTGACCTAAGGCAAACCCAGCAACCTTCAGCCACTGGAACTTCCACTGCTTTATCAATCAGTTAATTCTAATTGCATACTGTGCTTTCATAGGCTCTCTTCATTTTTCACTTTCAGTTTTTCTCACTCTGCACCTAAAAATTTCTCTTTAACTTAGGTAACACAGAATTTTAAAATAACGTAAAGCAGTCTCCTGACCAACACCATAGGACATCGAATACAATGCATTTAATACAAAAGCATGCTATGATATTTGTATAGTACATGTATATTGCATGTTATATAATGTGTATACACAACAGTAACAATATGTATGTATCGTATATATACACACACACACAGCTTGAGCACATCCCTGTGATCTTTAGATCACCGTTGCCAAAGGCGATGGATTTGCTATAGCAAAACAAAGAGGAGAGGACCAAAACAAGATTAGCAGTTGCTTAAACCAAATCTTCTCCCTGCGTTAATCATTGCTAAGGGCAGGCAGTCACCGCGGCGGAGCCCTCTATCAGAGATCGCAGGGGAAACACACTCGGAAGGGCCGGGAAGAGCCGGGAGCCAGGGCTGCCTGCCGGGCCAGAGCTGGTTGCCGGGCCAGAGCTGCTTGCCGGGCCAGGGCTGGCTGCCGGGCCGGGGCTGGTTGCCCAGCCAGGGTTTCCCGAGCCGCCCTGAAGCGCGGCCGTGTCCTCGAGCCCGGCTGTGCCCTCCGCCACACGCTGCCCCGGCACGGCCCGCACCCCTCGCTCCCGGCTCCACACGCACAGCCCCGGCAGCCCGCCCCGCCCCGCCGCTCCGGTGGCCCCCGGAGGGTCCCACAGGGTGTGACCCCCCCGATCCCGCTCCGGATCCCGCTCCCGATCCCGCACGGCTCACCGCCGCCGTCGCCGCTCCCGCCGCCGCCCAGAGCCGGAGAAGCCGGCGCGTCACCGAGAGCGGGCGGGGCCGCGCTGCCCGCCCCGCCCGGGCCCTGGAGACCCAGAGGGGCCGAGAATGAACGGCCTTGCTCGGTCTGAGGGTTTGTCAGCCCCAGTTTTGAGAAGGGGAGGAGGCCGGGTCTTGGGGCTGCACCTATGGAGCTGTCCTGTGACCCGCATCCTGGTCAGATCTGCATCCTCATCAAATCCGCTCCTGAGGAGCGGAGCGGGGATGGAGCTGTCCTGTGACCCGCGTCCTGATCGGATCTGCATCCTCATCAAATCCCGTGATCGAGTCACCTTGAGTGACTCGGGCTCTTTGGTGTTTACAACCTGTGACATCTCAGCTGTAGGCACCCCGTGCGCTTCGTGAGATTGCATCCTAAGAGCGCATCGTGCTCAGACTCCCAGGTTTACTGGGAATTTTTAAGAAGCATTTCACTTAAGAAGAGGGAAAAAAAAAAATGATTCCTGCAGTTTTACAAGAAATGACTGGACACAGTAGTTAATGCTATGGTCTAGTTGACAAGGTGGTGGACAGGTCAAGTGTTGATTTTGATTATCTTGATGGCATTTTCCAACATAAATGATTCTGTTGTTCTGTGATTGATCCAATTAACTAGTTTTTTAAAAGGTGAATGAAATATCTCCTGAAAGTTTATTTTCGGCTTTACTTGATTTCTCTGGAAATCAGCGTTCTAGTAATTTTGTTTCCTCACTGGGTGGGTGTTCAAATTCCAAGAGGAATTTGAAATACATGATTGTGTGCCATCACCTGGAGATATTCTTTGTAATAGTGTTTATACCTCAGCTCTGAAATCTTGGATTCCTGGGTTTTGGAATCAGTTTTCTGAAAAAGAGCTTGACAAGCTGGGGGAAATCATGTATCTGTGACACACTTGTCTCTTGCTGTTAAGGCTTTTCTTTTGTGCTGAAATTTGTTTAAGAGTAATAAAGGAAAGTGCCTTGGAAAATATCCACTGATGAGAGTGGAAGGAAAAGAGTTAATTTTCAGTTGCAATAAGAAGGGGTAAGGGGTTCTGCTTCTGAAGAGCTTGAATGATCTTTGCTTATCTCAGCACTGATAAGAATCCCCAGAGGATCTGAGCAAATTCTCCTATTTTGAAAAAGATAAATAAGTTCAGTACCATTATGCGTACTTTCTTAATTTCTAAATACTGAAAAGGCTATAATAATTTCCTTTGTTAATTTTATTATTTATTAATCTATAATATTTTTTCTTTTTTTTTGTAAACTGTGGACTAATTTTTCCCATAATATGTCAAAATATGAAGCAAGTTCAAGGATAAAAATTCTCGAAGGAAATAATTATTAATTTGTCTTGAGTACTCCAAAACTTTTTATCTGATAAGAACTCTTAAGCAAAACACTGCAAAGACAGGTAGAGATCAAGATGAACAACTGTTGGAACATAGTAACAGGGTACACAGATTTACAGGGATGTTACATGAAGTGTCTGCATCCGTCTTTTCCACAAAATATCTGATGGTGGTGGTTCACCATCACCGGCAGTGGAGACCCCACATGGGTGTAGATAGGGCTCCAAGTATCACTTGTTGTCCTGTAGAGGCAAATTTTGTGGTCGGATGGTGAAAGCACCTCAAGGCTGAACATCACATTTTTTGCTATTGCTGTCAGATATTGTGCTGAGCGGTGGCTCTGAGCAACCACCCTGTCCAAAAATGGATTCACAAAGCATGGCCAAAATAGGAAAAGGCTGAAATGAAAGGAAAGAATGAGACTAACATAATTAAAAAGGTCTCTGTGGGATTGCCAGTATAAACTTATTTTCAAAAATCAATTTTTTCCCATATTCCAGCATTCAAAAATTAATATCAGTGAGATTTATAAACCTTGGTTATCTCTGCATAAATATGAAATAGTGCTACCTGTAAGCTGCACAATTTTGCTACCAAAAAAAAAAAATCATGATTTGCTATAGTCCAGTTTAGCAAAAAGAGACTATACAGGCAAGTGTTCTTAATGGAATAAAGAACAGTTATGACAGGGAGCAGTTTTTCCTTTTGGAGAAGGCCTGTTCAGACTCCCAAACTGCTTATTTGTAGGATTTCAATCCTTCATTTATTTTCCAGACTTTTTTTTGTTCTGTCCCACTTCAGTGCTGTACTGAATAATCACCTTTCATAAGGCTATGGTGTGCAGATATATTTCAGGAAAGAATGGGAAATGAAAAACCTTACTAAGATGACTGTGACAAGCAGCACAATGAAGATGTAAATGATGACCCTTCAGAATTTTTCTTCCTTCCCATTTTTAAGGAAAGCTCGCATCAGGAGGACCAGATGCCAATCATCATAATATTCACATAGGGGTGGGTTTCTCTTTCCATAACCTAGTTCAATCAATGTACCCAGTTGTTGTTAACATGGACAAAATTTTTCCAATCCAAGTCACCTTCATGACGTTTCTTATTTTATGTTCTTCTCTCCATTTATTCATGGATGATGAGGGCTGTATATTCCAACTGCTTTTCCTCCTTGCTTTTGCTGGCTCTTAGTTTGCCTTGATCTATATAAAGCTGTCTGGTGAAAGATTCAGAGGGATTAGTTGGTTATTGCTCAGAGCACCAGACTTACTGAAGTGGAAACAGCTTTCAGTTCCACAGCAAACTTCAAGATTATTACAGCTGATAAATTAACAAAAGTTTAACATTCTAGGAAAAAAAACGGGAAAGATGAAAGGACTCAAAAAAGGAGATTGATTTTCTGAGGAAAGGGAGAGAAAGTATGGCAAGGGAGAGTTTTAGAAAACTGGTGTTGCCAATTTAGTTCTGTTGACTGATGAAAATTTTCATGAAGGAAATTCCTGTGCATTCTCTGTGAAGTCCTCATGGTATTTTTGTCCAGTTTCTTTCTGCCAGTGATACTGTGTCCTGACATGATGTCCAGGTATTTCTCAGGGTGCAGCTGGAATGACTGACCTGCTCGTCTCAGGGAGCTTCTTTCCCTACGCCAAAAAATTGCCCCTTTAAACTAATTGTGCTTCAGGGTAAAGTATTTGTCCATGTTTCAACAACAAAAAGAAGAGGGAACTTCATTCCACAACAGCTCTTTCTTAACATTTCTGCAGAAAAAATGCTTTATTCTGCTTTGTTTCCATCACTTTGATTTATTTCAGATTATATCTTCCACAGATATGACCGTCCATTTATTCATAAGGGCAAACTTAAGTGTGCGTTCATCTACACTGACGTTTTGTTTTAAGTAAGGAATGTCTTTTCTGAAGCGAATCTCTGGTTGCCCTTCCTTCCTGCTCTTTGGTTCCTTTTGTGGAGCAGCCTCAAAGGACACAGAAGAAATGTTCCACCTGAAACATAACAAGAAGCTGCATTCCAACCACTGATGGAGCCAGCCTGGAACAAATCTTCCAGAGCACACAGTGGGAGAAGTTTCCATCCTCCACATAACCTGGTTTGCACTGCAGAGCTTTTCCTGTTGGAATCCTGCTGCTTCCTAACATAGACCTAGCCTAAGTCACAGGGTGATTACAATGCTGGTTTTGTTACCCCATGTTTCTAATCCCTCAATTATTTCATTCATGTTGAATAAATTTCTGCATCCAGAATATGTTACAGGACTGGATCCTGACTGCTTGATCATATAATGAAAAATTCCAGATAAAAAGAATATCCTTAAATTTGCAAAATGCACGGCTTCGAACTAAATAACTGGAGTGAAAGAACAAAGAAATGTGGGATATTATGGAAACAAATTGAGACATTATTTTTAAGACTTTCCTATAATTTCCTTTTCATGGCTGAAGAGGAGGAAATCACACAGCTTTAAGCTGCAGTGGGAGTCTTAGACATTACTCGTAGAAAGCATTAATAAAAAATGAGAGGAGTTATGTCAATGATTGCAGTTCTGAAAAATGCTCAATAAATATGCTCAATGTTTTCCTCTTGTGGAATGTGTAAGGATTAAGAAAAGAGTGAGACAAGAAAAAGAAGGAACTCTGCAAACATTTCCCTGTATTGGTTCATGTTCTGTGCTGGAAAAAAGCAATTGTCCCTCAACTGTGGTGTCGTGTTTGGAAAGGAGGGATTTCTTTATAGCTTGTTTGCAATAAAGCATGAAATCAACATGTTTTCCAGTGTCTTGCTACTGATTTGCATCCATTTTCCAGGTATCTATGGCAATAAGCAGATGAACATATTTAAATACTCCTACATGCAAATAGGATGTTCCCTCATGCAGCTTTGGGCAAATGTTCTCCTATATAAAACTGCTGAAAGAATTAAACTCTTGGCTTTAGCTTGTCCACTTAGATGACCATGGCTAAGGAAGGACTTTCAGTTAGAATAAACAGGTTGCCAGGACCTTGGAGATTTTAGTGCAATGAGTGCAGCAGCTTTAGACTTGGTTTTTCAACTGCTGTGCTCTAACATTCAGTAGTGTCTGTTAAATTGCAGCCTCAAAAGTGCCAGGCTTAGAAGCACAAAGTCTGTCCAAGCAAAATTGGGTCAGACTGTGGGAGGGAGAGGATTATTTGGATTTGCATGTCATATGAAAAAGGACTGTTTATTTTGTTTTGCTTTTTTCTTTTTTTACCGATAATTAATTCCAGTTTTACATATTATATCTGATCTGAAGGCAAGGTGAAATGCAAGGCCTTGGTGTTTTTAGTGTGAAGGAGAAGAAAATTATCAACTGACAAGCAAAGGATTATTAATGAAATTCCTTTTCCATCTTTTCAACTTGAGCTGAAGCCAAGAGCCTTATTAAAAACTGAAAACCGTCAGAAAGAGCTATGGTTCATTGCCACACACTTGGTTTTACATAGCATTGTCTAGTCAACCTGCTGGACTTACATGATACTCTGCAAGAAAAAAATAAACAAAGATGAAAGAAACATTACTATTTTTTGAGGGACTCCTCCTTTGATAAGAGCAAAGTAATGCAGACTACCTTTTTCTCTCCTAAAGTTGCTTCTTACAAGTTTTTTATTGTTTCCTTCCTTTCTTTCTAGGCAATTTTTATTCTGCTTAGTTTTATTTCTCAAAGTCAGGTTTAATAAAACAGCACAGAACCGCTGTTTATTTGCATGAATACATCAGACTGACCAATTAAAATCAACATCCAGGGCAAATTCTAAAGAAACAGAAGATACAGGGCCCTAACATTTGCCTTGATATTTATGGCTATTTCAGAGAAGGTTATAATAGTGTAAAGCAGTGCTTGACTGGAAGAGCCTCATACACTGGTATTCAATCTGAAATTTCTTATTAGTTGTTCTAGTTTCTTGCAGAATGTGAGACCAGAACAATCTTGTTCTTGAAGGGGACTCCAGATAAGTGTTTTTTTCCCCATCTTTTCTATCTTCTCTTTTTATTTGTGTCCCTTTCTACTGGGATGCAGGGCACAAAAGCCAAGCAGCTGGCTGCCCTATTTTCCCTGCTTATACAACATAATTAGGTGCCTGTAGTCGAAGCAGATGCAAACATCTCCTTCACACAATTCAGATAGCCCAGGATTTAATTGGTCCTCTGAAAGCACCTGTGCCCCAGGGTCCAGAGTGGCAATTCTATACCTCAAGTGGGAGATGTCTGGGTCAGACTGGCTATAAAATGGTAGCTTTTTTTAAGTTTCCAGAGGCTTGGTTGTGAGCTGCCATTTGGTTAGCACAGAAAATGTGGGTGTCATATGAAAGGCAGAGCCTATGTGGATTACTGTGTACTGCCCACATTCATAAAAAGAGGTAGAATAAGAAGAGGCTTGTGATATTTTCAGTCCCAATACTCTCAGTTGGTACAAAACTTTCTGGTTTTTCTTTTGACAAGAAGAAGCCAGTAATAAGTTGTCATGTGCCATTTATTCTATATCTGGAAAAAATAAAACTTAAAAAATTAGCTATTCTTCATAAACTTTAGACAGACCTCTGCTTTAAGCAGATTGCACTTGTTTATTTTCAAATGAGTAATTCTTTTCTTTGCAGATTACTCCACAATTCTCACCACACTCTTGAATCCTTGGAAACTTGCTTCTTCAGCCGATGGGACTCCAAACGAGGGGCAGGTGGGTCTCAGCTGGCAAGGTGGATGAGACTTCTGCAGTTGACTTCTAGACAGTGTCTGTGCAATGGCTTGGTGAGGTAAATTTTTTTCCCCACAGGCAGAAAGAAGTTGGAGTACCAGCAATGGGAACCAGGTGGGACCATAAAGAGGCTGGGAGGAATTAGTAATTTTGAAAGGATTTGGATTCTTTGTTTTGGTCTGAGATGGGCACGGATGGGAGGGGTGAATATTTGAAGACAAGCTGCAGCAGGTGGCTGCCAATGGAGTTAGAAGATCCAGAACAGCAGAGATGCAATTAGGAGAAGCAGGCTTGGAGACAAGAAGGTTTATAGGGTCTGGCATTCCTGAAAGTGGTTAGGGTACTGGGCAACAGACCACTTTTCCAAAGACATCCTAATGTCCTAATCACACCCAGAACAAGCCTCTCCTGTCGGTACTTTGATAGCAAAGTTTCAGGGCTTACACCTCTGCTGAAGATGCGGCAGTCAAACGAATCCCTGTGCACCGAGTTTCAATGAGTCTGCTGTTGGTTCATATAAATGCCACATCATGGAATCTCATTTAGCAGGAAACAAGAGAGGTTTAAGCTAAGGGCTCTCACCTTGCTTTCCCAGTCCTCTGAGAGGCTGCCTGTGGATGGACCTCACCAGGCCGAAGAGCAATGGGAGCTTGCTCCAGTGGTGGACTCCTTCTGCCATTACTCGTGCCTTGGCCATGTGGCCTGGTTACATGCAGGGTTGATGGTGGTGTAGGAGCCATTTAGGTGTTGTTTTTTTTTTTGCCAGACTAAATATACTGGTGCAATTCCTAATACTAATGTACTAAGTTATTTAAAGCTATGTGACCTCAGTGTTACTTGATCTCTTCCTCAGCCCAGGCAGTAGCATATACCCTCCAAATGCCAGTTTGGTGAGCTCTTTGGCAAGGCTTTATTATTTTAGGCAAACCTGCATAATTAGACTGAGACTACTCTCATGTGGTGATAAGATTCCCATAGGCAAGCTGTACCAACAGCATTTAACATGTCAGTGGCTGTCACTTTTAGTTACAGTAGTTTCACGATTATAAA
>VRYO01002734.1:33525206-33546225 GCA_009812075.1 Sialia sialis | reverse complement strand
TTTTTTTTTTTTTTAAAGTTTAATAATGTTGTAGAAGGAGCTGGTTTTCCTCTGGGAAAAAAGTGGAAAAAAGCTGCTCTGATGTTTTACATTTTATTTAGGTAGGAAATGCTTCTCTCCTCCCCCTGGGTGGAGCATTTTATAATGGGATAATGTAATTTTATTAGTTATGTAGTGGGACTTAATGGGTCATTAACAGAAGATACCTTTTTGGAGGAAGGATGGGTCGTGGAAAAGATAAAGAACATGGTCCCAGCTGGTTTTAAGGCATGGACCATTAAAAGACAATATCCCTCCCTGGAGATAATGATTATTGCCCTACTTGGTTTCAATAGGTGGTGATAGAAAACATACTGTTGGTTACATTTTGCATTGTAACTTAAGACACCACAAAAATGAGAGGTATTTTTAGCATGCTGACCGTAGCAGGTGCACACGAAGGAGAAATTGTTGTTGCCTATAGGACAGACAATAAAATAAATATTGTAGTGGTAAGTATTGTTCTTTGTAGCTGAGAACTGCTTCTATGTATTTCTCAGTATTTTTCTGTTTTATTTGTGTTTTACTGTTGTTATCTAGTTTAAACTAGCTTTTGGTTGTCATTAAAGGAAATGAAGATCTGACTTTCTAACATCATTTATGGAGTACTTGAAAATTTGCTTAGTCTGTTAGGGCCACATCACTGAGAATTATATTAAAAATCAAAATTTGTAATTCCTGATTTCTTAAGGAAGCAAGTACTCTTTATTCACCATCTATTCATGTATCTCAGATGTATCTTTGTAGTATCTTTTGCCTTAAATTTCTTCATCCAGAGAGTTGCACTGACGTATTTCTTTGTCGGATTTTACACTGCAGTGAGAGAAATGGGGGAGTTGCCAAATACAAAATCCTGATTTCAGAGAAATACATTTACTAGAAAATCAACTATGCTGTGACTTGTGAAAATCAAGAAATATTTAGCAGCAATATCCAAAACTGCAGATTAATCGGCTGCAGTAGATGGAATCAGAGAGAATAATCAGAAATACTGCTCAGTAAAAGGCAGTGATGTTCCTGCAACAACTGCAGAATGTCTGTGACAGTGATGTGAGATGCTGTTTCTCCCTTGAATCTCTGATTTTATTGCCTTCACAGGGTATTGGTTTTGTACAAGTTGGAGTATTGTGTTTAAAGATTTAGCATATAAGGTGGTTGCCTTCCTTGCCCTGGTGAATAATTTCTCCTTTCTACTTTTACAGATGTATATCTGGGTTTGTTTTTTGTTTTTTGCTTCAATTAATCAAAAAATGAAAATTAACTGAAAGCCCAAACTGCAACTCTGTTTATATTATTAAAAAATAATTAATAAAACTACCATTTCTTTGTTATGCAAGGAAGATTCCTTTATGTATCTATGATTTCAGCAAGGCAAGCTTTTCTGAAACATTAAGACATGCTTTTTTGCAGGGCTTTTTGGTTTCGGGTCAATAATTTCAAATGATGGTAAACAATCTACTGAACACAATGTCTTGAATTACAGTAGGGTCTGGTAGAACCATTAGATCTCACTCAATTTTCTGTAACAGCTCCTTTTCTATGGCAATGTAGAACAGATACGCAATCCTATGTGCAAAACTGATTCAGCACCTGCAAAAATCATGGAGATGCCTTTTCCCTGAGAACCAACTCAGGCTATAGCATGAATCAGCAAGCTGTCCTTTCATGGCTTCTCCCATTTCCTGCTTTAAATTTTGTTCCTGTCTTGCAATAGCATTGCTGCTGCAGTTCCATCCAGCTTGTCTCCCTCTGCCTTGGCTGCAGTGCTGGTGTGTTGAACTGGTGTCCTCAGCACACACCTTCAACTGCACTTGCCAGCACTGCTACATACAGATACAGATATGTAGGTAGAGATTAGATATAGATATAGATATAGATGATATAGATATAGATATAGATATAGATATAGATATAGATATAGATAGATATAGATATAGTGTATGTATTTTTTTCCCGGTAGTTTCTGAGAGGTGATTTTGCTCATTTTCTTCCAGGAGTGGGCAGAGACAATAGCATTTTCTACTGTTGTTTTGAATGTGAATAATGGTGTTGTGCCTAAAAGAACAGTTTGTTCAAACAAGCAGAAAATTTTTTTTATTTCAGATAAGAGCCCAGCTGGGGCTGTCTTCTGCAGCCTACAGCAATATATCTAACAGAAAATAAGCCTTATTGGGGGAGAGATCAACAGTCATTCTGCATTTCAAATATGTGAACAACACTGCCAGAGTAATTTGTTATCAGCCTCCAAATATCTGCCTTTTATACAGTACCCTTAAGTGATCTTTAGCTGAGGTCTTTTGTTTTTCTTGAGTTTTGCAGGGAAAACCTGCTCAGTCCGTAGAGCTTTAAACCAACTTGGGATGAAATTGCTTTATTGGTCTTTCAACAATATGGAATTAAGAAGCAGTCAGTGAAGTGTTGCATTCAAGCAGTAATTCAATAAGTAAGCCCCCAGACTAGACATAGCAATGTTAAGACCAGCAAATTTATAAACACTCCCTGCAAAAAATGCAAGAGATTGCTGAAATGCTACAAGCCTGCCTGTGCCACATGCATGTTGTTTTAACATTTGTGAGCATCAACTCTGAAACAGACTCAGAAAAATAAAACCCTGTTTCCACTTGTAACCTTTTTGATTTGTCTTCTTGAAAGTGGTTTTTGTAGCTGACAAACTCCGGGCATTTAATGCAAATAATGGTGTCATTTTTATTCGACTTATTATGAGTTCAGGGAAGAGAGTAGAACAGAAAGAAATCTTTACTCTGAGGGTGGTGAGGCACTGGAATAGAATGCTTTGATAAGTTGTAGGTGCTCCCTCTATCCCTGGAAGCATTTAGGGCCAGGCTGGATGGAGCTGTGAGAAACCTGGTCTAGTGAAAGGAAGACAAATTCCCCTGTCTATAATGGGGGAATTAAAACTAGGTGATGTTTAAGGTTTCCAACCCAGGCCATGCTAGGATTCTATGAATAAAATAGAATAGTTATGCAGTGTTAAGCCCAGCATTATGCATGACAAACTTCGATGTAGAAGTGAGGGGTCCATCCAGGAGAGCATCTCTCTGCTTTGCACATCCCAGGCCTGTCCAGCACACAGGGGCAGAGATGAAAACAAAAGGGAGAAGGTGGGGTCTGGAATAATATGACAAGAAATAGTGACTTCCTTAAAAAAAGAAAGAGACTACTCCTCATTGAAATAATTTAATCTAGAAATTATTTAGAAGAAAAAAAAATGCCACCATCTTCTTTTCACTATGATTTCCCAGAGCAGATGTGTGCCTTTAAATGTGTGAAAAAATATTCTCAGTTTCAGAATTTAAAATACCTTCAAGCAGAGAACAAGGTAATTTGCTCATCTTCCATCCAAAGAGACATAATCATTTTTGCTCTGGATGGGTGATGGTGCTCCACTTACAATTGTGGGATACTACATTGCATTCTGTCTCCACATCCTATCTTGTGATACAGCGATCACTGAAGAGCTTTTAATTCCCAGAGGAGTAAGAAAGAGGATAAGCAGAACTGCACCTTGGACTTCTGGTGGGCAGACTTTGGCCTGTTTAGGAGACTGATTAACATTGTCCCTTGGGAGGCAGTCCTGAGGGGCAAAGGGGTCCAGGAAGGCTGGTCATTTCTCAACAGGGAAATTTCAAAGGCAGAGAAGCAGGCTGTCCCCATATGCAAAAGATGAACCAGTGGGGAAAACCAGCCTTGCTGAACAGATAGCTTTGGCTAGAGCTCAGTCTGAGATACTTAATACCTTCTTTGCTGCTGACTTTAATGGTAAGTCAAATTGTTCTTGGAGTATATTGGCCTCTTGAGCTGGAAGACAGGGACAGGTAGCAGAATGAAGCTCCCATAATCCAAGGGGAAATGGTCATCAATCTGCTACACCACTTAGACAAACACAAGTCTGTGAGTACAGAGGGAGCTGATGAAAATGCCCAGCAAACCACTCTCCATTATTTATCAGCAGCCCTTGCTAACCAGGGAGGTCTGAGTTGACTGGAAGTCAGCAAATGTGACACCTATCAATATGAGGGGATGGAAGGATTTGGGGGAACTACAGGACTGTCAGTCTAACCTTGGTGCTGGGGAAGGTTAGTGAGCAGCTCATCATATATCCAGCAAATGCAGGATAACCAGGGGATTAGGCCCAGCCAGCATGGGTTGACCAACCTGATCTCCTGTGACCTTTTGACCCACTTAGTGAAGAAGGAAAGGCTGTGGATTTTGTCATCTGGACTTCAGCAAAGTCTTGGACCCCCTTCTCACAGCATTCTCCTGGAGAAACTGGCTGCTCATGGCTGGGACAGGTGCACTTTCACTGGGTAAAAAGCTGGTTGGATATCTGATCCCAGAGAGTGGTGATGAATGGTGCTGCATCCAGTTGTTGGTCAGTCACCAGAGGTTCCAGAGGGCTCAGCACTGGGACCAGTCCAGTTCCATATCTTTACTGATGACGCATATGAGGGGATTGAGTGCACCCTCAGTCACTTCATGGACAACACTGAGGTGAGAGGGAGCATTGATCTGCAGGAGGGTAGGAAGGCTCGGCAAGGGGATTTGGACAGGCTGGATTGACGTGCCAGTGCCCATGGTCTGAGGTTCAACAAGGCAAAATGTCCTGCATTTGGGTCACAACAATCCTGGGCAGCGCTACAGGCTGGGCCAGAGTGGCTGGAAAGTGGCCCAGTGGAAAAGGACCTGGGGATGCTGGTTAACAACAGGTGAACATGTGCCCAGCGTGTGCCCAGCGTGTGCCCAGCATGTGCCCAGCATGTGCCCAGGTGGTCAAGAGGGCCAGTGGCAGCTCGGCTTGGATCAAGGATAGTGTGGCCAGCAGGACCAAGGCAGTGATTGTTACTCTGGACTGGGTGCTGGTGAGGCCACACCTGAAATCTTGCATCCAGTTTTGTGCCCCTCATGACAAGAAAGACATGGAGGTGCTGAAGCAAGTCCAGAGAAGGGCAGTGGAGCTGGGGAAGGGAAAGTCTGGAGAGTGAGTCCTATGTGGAGTGTCTGAGGAGCTGACATTGCTTAGCCTGGAGGAGGCTCAGAAGGGTCTTGTCACTCTCTACAGCTGTCTGAAAGAAGGTTGTAGGTTGAGGTCAATCTCTTTTCCCAAACAAGCTACAGGATGAAAGGAAATGGCCTCAAGTTGCACCAGAGGAGGTTTAGATTGAATATTAGATTTTTTTATTTTTTTTTGCTGAAAAGCTTGTCAGTCATAGAATAGGCTGCCCATGGGAAGTAGTAGATTCATCATTCCTAGAGGTATTTAAAAGATGTATATATGTGACATATAGGGACATAGTTTAGCAATGGACTTGGCAGTGCTGGGTTAATGTTTGGACTCAATGACCTTAAAGGTCTTTTCCAACTTAAATGATTCTTTGATTCTAAATTTCTCTAACATGCCTTTTCTTTATAAAGACAAAACTTCCTGATTGTTGATCCTGCTTATAGAAACGCAGGCAACAAGGCCCAGTGCTTTTCAACAAAGATTCTGGAGCAAAACTATACACACATTTCAAATTGTAACTCTCTACAGAGCAATGCACCTGGATAACATTTCTGTGAAGAAGAAATTGTATATAGAAACCAATGATGCCTCCTCTGGTCTAAGCAAATCTGAGGGATTTGTACATTCAATGAAGGAAAAAAAACCTCTGCCATCCCATCCTCAAAAGCACGACCTTTTCACCAGATTAAAATATTTTGGCAGACACTACAATGCATGCAAATACTTGACCACTTACTTTATCTAGTAAGAAAACCCATCACAAAAGGTTATTGCATTCTCAAACATCATGGCATCAATGCCAGCATCTTAAGACAATATGAGCTTCCATCTGGCAGGTGCCATCTGGAGCCCTGGGAATCATATTCAATTCTCTCACCAAATTAAAAAATACTACAGCACTCTACAAGAAAAAAAGCACCATTTCTACTTGCATCAGACTGGAACAATTGTAGACTCGTTTTTTTGGAACAAGCGTTTCAATTTTGCTTGGCACAACTTATTAGTTTTTTAGCTTAAACCATCTATCATTTATTTGAAATCAGAACCCAGAATGCTTTCATAGGAGTCCCTCACAGGCATTTTGGGACATAGAACTTTTCTATTTAAAGTTGAAAAGGATGTGGTATTACCCAAACTGATGGCTGGGATTGCACCAACAAGAGGCAGCAGGAATGAAGCACAAAGCCTCTGCAACTCTTTCCTGGTCCTGCTGAGATGAAAGTACTACCAAACACTTTTAGCTCCACTGCTGCATGCCCTCAAGTGCTGTCACAGCTAAAGGCTAGGAGAATAGGAAACACTGTCAGGTGGAAACTGCCTGTGAGAGTATACTTCAGTCAGAGAAACCCCACAAGATCTAGTCTGGATATTCACTCTGCAAAACAAAGCACAACACCTTGAGCTGGTAGAGACAGCTTGATAAACCTTGAGGGAAAAACATGGTCCTGTTTGATCCTGTGACATTTTGTTCCAGGAACCACGCAGCCCTACTTCCATGGCATTGCACTTCAGCTTCTAAGGTGCAGTAGGTCTGTGCAGCAACTTTTCCTTTCAGGAGGAGCACCTCAGAAACAAATTCAGGGACATCTGGCTTGGCTACTAGGCCAAGTTTAGAAGCCTTTGTCAGCAGAGTAGACATATCTTAACATAAGCAGCTGAATTAAAGAGATGAATAAAAGGTGGCATTTTGAGAAGACATATTAAACAGAAAGAGGACACCAATGGCAAGCAGAATGCTGAGACTATTGGAGAAAATAGGAAAGGAGTACAATCTTTTATGCAGCAAGAGCCCAATTCAGGTGAGCAAGTAAGGTAATTTCCAATTAAAGAAAAAACATAGTTCTAGTTACATTTCTTATGACAACATATGTCGAGTCCTAAATGTAATATAATCTATTGCTAAGAAACTGTCACACAGTTTTAAGAATTGCACCATAAATCTAGAAGAATTACCACAAAACATGCAGAACACATTTGTGCTGAACTCATAAAAATCACTTGCAATGCTAATAGTTTTGCAGATACCGTATTTGTTTTATTCAATAACAGCAAGTACTCTGATTAATTTGCAATTAATGCAATACTAATTAACAAAGTATGAGTTTTATTCTTTCCTAGCAAAGAAGTAGGAACCAGGCTGTAAGAGGATGCTGTCATAACTGATCATGATCTCCATTTTATATAACCTAGCACTACCCGCTTATGTTTAACCTGAGTATTTTCTTCAGCCACAGTGAGAAGCACTGAAGCAAGCACAACTGGGATTTTTGTGGTTTGTGTGGGTTTTTCTTCAGGACAGCAGCATTAATTCAGAGCAATCACAAAATGACAGCCTGCAACCCATTTGTTTTGGTATAAGAAAAGAGACAATGACGAGAAACCTCCGCACAACTCAACTAACTACAGAAGATATCTCATTTATTTAATCAGTTAATTTTAAATTAATAACATTTGTTAACTTTTTGCCTATGTATGCAGCACATTCAGCATAACTTTACATAACTTGTAACTTTAAAGTGTTGCATTGCATTACTAGCAAAACTCAGTTTGACACAAAGTGAGGAGAAAAAAAAAGGAAACAAATACCAGTCAGCATATTTACCATCATAACATAAAATAATCAGCAATCTAAAGAACTGTCTAACAAGCTGCAAAGTTGTTTAAAAGTGAATACAGTGTATTTTTATTAAGTCAGAAGGAAGAACCAAATATAATGTAAAAAGCTAGTTACAAATCTATATTTTAAGGGTTACAAATTGAGGAGAACCAACCTCTCAACAAAAATCTTTGTCTATCACAAACAATAACCAATAATTAAAAACAACTGTTTAACCTGCATTGCTTCCAATCAGCAACTTCACACAGACCTGATATCCACACTCCAAATGTGTTATAAAAAACTGCAAAGTTTCAGGCAGTAAAACGCACCTTGTACAGTAAGACTCTTTACAAAGCACTCCATACTGAAGATACTGGAAGGAGAACACAAGCTGCTTTGGAATTCCTCTTTAGCCCATGTATTTATCAAGCTACTGGATAAAAAAGCTAGGATTTCAGAATCCTATATACTAGGTGTACAAATATTCATATTACAGGCCTCCCAGAAATTAAGCCTTAACTCTAGAAGGCTTAAATATGTGATAAAGTCGGGGTGATTTGTCTAAGGAACAGGCAAGAGAGGTTAGTTAGGTGCTGAAATTATCATTATCTGGTGCAAGGGAGCCTCATGTTAACAGGGATATGGGATTTTTCCTAGAGCCACAAATAGAGACTGAATTCTGCCCAAAACCAGTAATAAAAAAATCTTTGGGAAAAAGTTCACATAGCAAGTTTAGCCAGTGCTGTTTAACTATAAGTAGGTGTTCTATGGTGACAGGCTTTGTTTCACAATACAAATGGCTTTTGAAACTATTGAAAGGACAAATAATTATAGTAATGATTTGTGAAACAATATCAAAAGAACATCAAGAAGAGACTGGATTCCTTCCTTCACTCTTCAGGCTATGCCCAGTATGTGAGGGTTTCCAGGAATATCCATCTTATTTTAATCTTCCAAAATAACATACCCAGGCAATCCCAACTGTCTCACCTTTGAGAAGGGCCACAAAGATGACCAGAGGGCTGTAGCACCTCTCCTGTGATGACAGGATGAGAAAGTTGGGATTGCTAAGCCTGGAGAAGAGAAGGCTCCAGTGAGACCTTAGGGAACCTTCCAGGACCCAAAGGAGGCTTACAACAAGGCTGGAGAGGAATTACAAAGGCATGTAGTAACAGGACAAGGGGAAATGGCTTCAAACCGACAGTAGGTTAGGTTAGATATTACAGGAAGACGTTTTACTCTGAGGATGGTGAGGCACTGGAACAGGCAGCCCAGAGAAGTTGTTGACAAGCCATTCCTGGAAGTGTTCAAGGCCAGGTTGGATGGGGCTCTGAGCAACCTGGTCTAGTGAAAGGTGTACCTCCCTATGGCAGGCACACAGGAACTGGATCCTCTTCAAGGTCCCTTTCAACCCAAACCATTCTATGAGTCTATTGATACCGACAGTGTACTACAGGATTATATTTTTTAGTCAAAACTCTAAATTAAGGATAATTCTGAAGTAATCTTAGGCATTGATATATAAGCACAGCTTAAGGCAAACTATACTATGGTAGTCAAAACACAAAGATGGTGTATAGATAAAAGCAAGTGAAAAGATGAATGGCAACTTTACTCCTCCTGAGTTCCCCACCATTTACTTCTGCTCTTCTTAAGATATTCTCCAAGCAGCTGATTATAGGACTAATTTTAAAATTCAATCTGAAATAGAAATAAAGTCTTTTGTTCCAAGTATATGAGTTGAGTATCTTCATTTAAATATTCCACTTTAAAAGCTGAGCTATGTAGTATTCTTCAGGTGATGGCCTGAAGAATAATTCTGTCTGAACCAGCCCTAGAGTACATTATAGCCTCTTATTAAGACCTGAACTTAAAGCAAGGGCTAATATTGCCAATACATGCCAAATATTTCCTATTATGTCTGCAGAGGCTACTTGGCCTTGTGACCAACTGCTGTATCTAAGTCATGTGGTTGCCATCTGTGACTTACAGGAGTATGCAAAGCACATTAATTTTACAGGCCCTTTCCGACTGAAAAAAACCTGTGTCTCAGGCAGTATTCACAAAAACCCCCAATCAATAATCAATGTCTGGTACTTTTCTGGTATTGTGGTTAGAGTAGCATTGGGGTGATATTAATAATAACCAACCCCCCAAGAACACAACTCACAGTTAAATATATTACAAATTGAGTTTAACATATCAAAAGTTGAGAAATACCCCGTTTCAAAAGAGTCACAGCCTATCAGTATAAAGGAAGAATATAAAACTATTTTATTGACCACTGCTCACCAGTATTTACAATAAAGTAAACAATATACAGTCTGATAACATTCAAATTACTACAAAGTTAGTTTTCACCTGGTCTTCTTAAGACCAAGTGATCCCAAATACTAAAAAGAATGACCCTACAGGTTTAAAGGGCTAGGTCTGGGTAAAGAAGATACATGCACATCAATAGTATAGAAGACTACAAAACATCTGTGAGTTTGTTTAGACATTCATAATGATTCTGTAGTAACTATGGAAGTTCGATGTTTTATAAAAGCTTTTATCTAATATGGAGGAAGTAGTAGTATCAAATGCTCTCTTGTGATAAATGAAACAAGTTGCAGAAAGCTTTTATTTACTTGCTGTTGATGCAAAACATACTACTTCAAAAAAATATCAAATTTGAAACTCGTTAGAATGTATGCTTCTCACATTGCTAATAAATCAAATTTCGGGTTTTAATATTCTTATATATAAAAAAAAGCAATGCAAACAATTATTGTGCTTCGTCTTCTGGGCATGAATGCCAAGTTAGCCGTTCTTCATAAAAAGCGATTACGATCTGAGGACACTTCACATTAGCTTCTTTGGCCAGCACCAGATCTGCCTCATCAGAGTCTTTCCTGATGTAGAAGAGAGCAGGATTTAAGCAAATTATTAATTAGTATTTTAAAACATTTAGCAGGTCTTGGTAAGTCCTATGTTCTGAAAAAATGTCAGCTAGAAATCAGTTTCCAGTATGCTTTCACTTAAGCAACCAAGACTTTCCATGCTAATGGTAATTACAAGGTTTCATAGCTCCATTGTTCTTCCCTTCCCATGTTTTTTCTGTTTGAAAGGAAAATGCCATTCTAAGAGAATCAGTTATAAGGTCACATACTGCAGTGTGTAATGAAAGAAGTAAAACTTGGGTTAATTTTGTCTTTTAAAGACTAACCTAAGTTTCAAAGTATGATTTAAAAATCAATAGGATCAATCTTAAGAGTTTTACTTACATGCAAACTACATTTACTGCTCATGCAAGTAACTTCCTGTATTTCATACTTTATTCTTGATGCTGTCGTGGGGTAACAAACCAAGCTTGTCAGTCTGACATGCTTCAGATTCCATTTTGAAGTGTATGCTGCCTTTAAAAGTCAGCTTGTGCATACAAACTCATATCTACGTTTGTTACCTATGATCAATTATGAAAAATTAATCAACTGCAACTGAACTAAACAAAAAAGTCCTTTGTGTTTAAATTTGCCAATTATCACTACAGAAATTCAAACACTCATAAACTTTGTTTTGGAACTTTTCTAAGTTTCACATAAAATTTATACAGAATTTGACAAGACAGAAGGGACACAATCTCCCACAGCACTTATCTTCAGCAGTCTAGGCACATCCCAAGAGAAATCACGTGTCAGGAGATCACTGTGTGACTCCATTCTGAAAATCTGCCCATCTCAAAGGCTGTGGAAAGCTATCCTCCTTCTTATACCATCATCTCAAGAAATCTGACTCTCAGCAGATATTAATTCAATCTCTTGATTTCTGAACACTGGGAAGAAGCACTAATTTTATCCCATTTGTTCACAAAGCAAGAAATCCTTCTTCCAACATTGTAGTTAATGAAGCTGGACCCAAACAAGACAAACTCCACATCCCTCTCCCCTCTTACTAGTCCATAATGTCAAGCCTCTCCATATTGTCTATTCTTCATCTCCACCTCTGCTTTCTCCCTCAGCTGCTTCCAATTCCACTTTGATGCATGCAGAACAGCTGGCACTACACATGGTTAAACAGCTGGCTATCTAGCAGCTGGCTTCTGCTTATTGAAACATGTAAAGCTGGGTTTCTGCCTGCCATTCCCTCTGCAAGAGCATTACCTAGATCCAGTTTTTCCATACAAATGCCAATTTCTCCCTATTTCATCAGAAATTACTTTTCCAAGTAAAACTGAACCAACAGAAATGAAAGGTATTTTGGGTTTTCAAGGAAGAGGGATTAAGTCCTAAATGAATTTAGAAGGCTTGCTTTTCTAAGAATACAGGATTAATAAGGAGACCACCAGCTTCTGAAATGAAGTTGTCTCTTTAGCCTAAGTGCAGCTGCCTGCCCTCCCTTTATGGGCAAGAACTCTAAGACTTACCATTTCATGAGGAACATAAGCTCTCCACTGCTATCCGTAGCCCCAATTATCCGCTCAGGATCAAGACCCCTTGCAAACCCTCTTGGTTTATCAACCTAGTAAGTTAGAAGTTGAAGACAAAATTCTATTTTGGTATTAGAGACACAAATTTTTGTATAAACATGTATATGTGTGTTTGTGTATTAGAACCAAAAAAAAATAGCTGTAAAAGCCCATCAAATCTATAATTACATACTATTTTTTCATGACCAATCTTCAGGCCAGGTCATTTAGAGATAGGGTAATAATAAAGGGTTTTATATCCATGTTTCCAGCATTTATTTCTGAAAACATGACAGATGAAACAAATGGTCTAAATCATTTCAGAAGAAAAACAAGCAAGCATAGTCAGTAAAAATAACAAAAGTAGCAAAGCAAAAATGCATGCCTGGAAGTGGAAAAAACAACAGGCTTGGGTTGGCTAAGCCAACAATGAAACTGCACCCTTGAGGAACACCTCAACTCTTCTTGGCTCACTGACATCACACTGGTGACCAAAAATATCACAACTATTTCCTGTATTAGCTCCTTTATGGGTGGACAATATCCTTTTAGAGATAGTGGCCACTATTGTACCAGATGAAGCCAAACACCTGACTCTATGCAGAAAGTAAAATATTCTTTTTATTATTTATGAACTATTATCTCTGATGTCTTCCAACCTTTCTGACAGTAACCCCATATGCAACTGCCTGATGTCTTCAGTACATAAAAATGATTGCAGTGTCAGTGGTTTCAAACCGCTAATCCAAAAGTTCACAGAAGAAAATGTGAACTATTGAACATTTTGCATTACTGTAACAGTGTACATTATTCTGTTCTTATCAGCACTAAATGTGTCAAGTTGTTTACTCATTTAAACTGAAGGAGAAATCTAGGCCTCCCAGGAAAGGTAAGCTTTTTTCACTTGTCCTCTCTACTCCTTCTCTACCATCTAAGTAACTGCTTGGTTTTCACTTTTTACCACCTTGCCACTTACCTATTCAAAATCATATACTTAATATGGCAGCAAACCAGAACTTCATCTTTGCTCCATTCATGGATCTTTTGCTCTAATATAAACCTATTACTTAATACCATTAATTAATAACTCTTAACCAGTCTTACTTTCAATTATTCAGTAAGTGTTATGGGATAATGTACGAACTTTTAACCATCATGTCAGTCAATCATCCTTTAAACTAACCATTTGGACAGTCTCATTAACCCCAATGAATGTATACCCTTTTTAAACCACAGATCCAGATGCTGTCAAATTTTTACAGTTTTAAATCAGTGTTCAGTCTCATTATCAAAATCACAATATGATTTTTGGGGGATGGAGAGGAAGAGGAGAGATGCAGGGAAACAAAAGCTTAACATGTGAACATATACTTACAGAATCACGCTTTTTCTTTGATTTACTATCATCAGATTCACTATCTGACAAAGATTTTCTTTTGGCACCGTCTGTTTTTTCTTTACCAGCTTTCTGAGAGTTCAGAAAGGCTTCAATTAGCTCTGGACAATCTAAGTTCTCTTCGGGTTCCCATGTGTTGTCAGCACTGAAACATACACACATTTATGTAAAACTAGGTAAAGAAAAAAAAAGTAAAGCTAGACCCATGACTCCCCTTAAAATAACTTAACTTTTGTCTCACTATATAAGGTAGGGTTTTTAAACCCTAAGAAAGTTTATCTTTCAACCTTCAGTAGCCTTCATGTACTGCATTGATAATTGAAAGGATGCTCTACTAGTATTGAAAAACAATGTTCTTAACCTGAAGGTAACAAAAAGCAGCTCTATTAACACCTGTGCTGTCAGTGGGTTATGAGAGTTGAAACAAGCAATCCACACCCTACTAAAACATACCTGTCCATTTAAAGTGACTGCTTCCCTGGTTCCTCTATGTCCATGAAAACAAGCAATATGATATGAGCACTAAGACTTAAAAAGAACAGCATGTACACAGCAGTCATTACAAACAGCCTAAGTATAAATATATATATATATATTTATACTTAGGCTGTTTGTAATGTCTCTAATGTATATATAAGCTTTCAGATATGAGGAGCACTCTGAAATTGTCTCTGAGCACTGAACACAATTATACCTAGAACTATCCGCTTCCTTCAGTTGACTGACTGCAGGAGGGAACGAAGGTGGGCAGAGCTGGGGACTGCATGTTTCAGTAAGTACAGTAATTTCACGATTATAAGCCGCACCTGAATATAAGCCGCACTCTTTTTTTAAATGAGGACCCATGTGTAACAAAGTAACAAATTAGAATCACTGCCAGCTGGGTTTGGTGTCAGGTGCTCAAGTTACAACAGTTTTCATGGACCAGCCAAGCCTTTAAAGGCAACCCCAGGCGCCCTCCCCTGCCAGCTCTCACTTCCGGGTTGGCATTTCACTGGGATTTGTCCATAGATAAGCCGCACCTGAATATAAGCCGCACTACTGGGGTAGACTGGATTCTTCAATGAAAAAGGTGTGGCTTATAATCGTGAAATTACTGTATGTATTTTGCTAACTAAAATTTTAAATAGTCCATGAATGTTTCCCACAACCACTATGCATCTCACACGCAAATACTGGCACAGCACTATAGCACCAGCAGGATACCTACAAATTATTTTTCATTACAGTAAGATATTATTACAAGTTCAAATCAGACCCTCAAATACTAAACACATTGTGCTTTGTGTTTATGCACACATTTCAGGTTGCCAGAGTGCACAGTGTTGCAATGCACTCACTTTGGGATGTATGCAGCAGTAATATCACTGCATACATAACCCTTTATGCACAAATTCAAGGTGCATAATCTTTAGCTGGTAAAGCAAGCTGTCACAGAGTGCCACTGGAAGGAGGCACAATTACATTCCCTCTTAAACAATCAGCTTCTTAAGTCTACTGTAAAGTTTTCCCATACATATGTGAGTCCTGGGAAAGACAATCAAAAAATTCCTTTCAAATACACCTAATGAAGGCAACCATTCCACAGGCAAATTCAGTTGATTTGAGAACAGTTCAGGAAAATTAGTAATATGCAAACTTGAGTCCTCAAATATTTTATATAGTGTGAACAATGAACTACATTATCTTCTATTTTATTTTTGCACTCAACTGTCCAATTGACTATGCATTTATGGATGTTCTTCCCTCAAGGTTCTTTAAAGCGGATGCCCATCACCCAATCTTCTCTTTGTACAGTTGTTGTAAATCAGTGGCGTTTATCATTCTATCAGGAAAAGAAAAAAAAAAAGGAAATGCCTTACTCTGTAAATCCTTTCCACTTCAAGTAGTATTCCACCTTTCCATTTACAACACGTCTGTCCAGGACTTTCTCCACAACAAATTCTTCAGGCTCTGCCTCTTCAACTTTTTTACCTTTGCCATTCTGTTTCTTTCCCATTTTGTGCTACAAAAGAAATTCAGAATGACATTATTCTTTTTTTTTTTTTTTTGCTTTACAGTTACTTCACTGGCTTATTAATACTAAAGCCAGAAGCTCAGAGTCCTTTCATGTTAGTGCATGTGGTCAGGTAACCTGAGCAAGACATGTTAATCTTTTGGGGTTTTTTCAGTTGCTTAATGAGATACCCAACACCAGTTTTTAAAAAGGTGAAATTTTTTTTGTCCACATATTCAGTGACTATACTCCCCTTAAAAATTTATTTCTCAGTACTACATGCTCAAAACATCAGAAAGCTTCTAAAAGTTAACTCTATGCCTGTGAAAAGGCAGAGGGCAAGGCAGAAGTAAAGAGAAGTAATAAGGGAACTGTGAAAATGCATAAAATAGAAAAGGGATGGTACTGAAAAAAGGTGGTTTCTACCTTTTCCAAAAAAAAAACAACAACCAAAAAACAAAACAAACAAACAAAAAACAACCAAACAAAAAAACCCAAAAAACCCCCAAAAAACCCCAAACAAAACAAGGAGAAACTGATGGCAGGAAAGTTTATGATGTATTGCTACATAAAGCAAAATACTCAACAATAACCCGCAACTATTGAACAGGACACATGATAGGAGCATTCTATTACTACAGTCCCTTCTCATTCTTAGCCATGCACCCATGTAACTTACAAAGAGATGTCACAAAGGTGCATAAATTTAAGACTGCTACACTTAAATACAGCACTTAACACAAATGGGATTTAACTAACTTAAAAAACGCAAGTGTTTAAAAGTTTACATTTGATAGTTCAGGTAATATTCTTTAAGTTCTTAAAACAAATTTTACATCCACATCATCCTCAAGGCATTCCCAGTTTAATAAGGCACAATTAAATAGTAGTAGAAGGACACATTTCAGAATTTCCTTGTTTGTCATCTTAAAAACGTTGGAACAAGCCTATCATGTTGTATCACATTTCTGGAGAACTAGCAGACCAAAAGCAGTGTTTGCCATTTTGGACTGCACTTCATAAAGATATTGTCAAGTGGCAGCCATAAACTAAGCATTAAGCTCCTTAGAGTTATGCAGCACCCTAAATCAAAGTGGACAGAACTGATTCCTCACTAAAGCACATCCTCTACAACAGAACACAGACAAGCAAATACCACAAAGTACATCTCTTTGCTTGATAGCCATTCTGTAGTCCTCTCTAATGGTTAGTTTGACAACACTCAATTTTGAAATTTTCAAACTTAGTAGAATTTTATCTTGATGTGGTGAAAGATAAAAAAAAAAAAAGGTATGTTAGAACAAAAACTGTCTTCTTTTAGTGAAGACTGGAAGATGATTCTCTTGCCAAAGCCCTGTCTTTGTACCCCTTGTTTTCCATAATTAATTTTTCCCTCCTTCCACTAAATACTTTACTCTTTATGGTTAGCAACCCATAAGTTGGAAGTTTAAACAACGAAGAGGAGAAAAAGTTTCTATTTTCTCATTTTAACAGCAAGTTTCTGTATATATATCTCACAGGGCAATTGTTTAGATTTATGAGCATAGAAGAGAGAACAGAGCATGTACTTCCAATTAGATTTTAAGTGCCTGCATATCCCAGGTGTATTTTGACCACAGCATTCATGTCTGAAAAATGTTAACTTAAGCATAGAGGCTTTTTTTGCCTTCACAGGAAAAAGAATGCAAGACTGATATTGAAGGGAAATACAACATGAAGATGTCCAAGGCTTCTATGAGGGCAGCTTCTTTCAAAAAATGGAAGCGTGAAATAGAAAGGGGTAGGTATGAGGAAAATAAACAAACAATAAAAGTAGCAGAGGGAAAAACGACAACACAGAAAAAGACAGACTCACTATACCATAGTAATAACATTATAATTACTGGTGATGAGGCAAGCAGGCTACAAGTGGGGAACATCTCCATCTGTATTCTCCGTTGGACTAAAATTCTTTGATTCAATGGAAGACTGTTTTCTGGTACGCTTTTCGGCTTCACTAATTCTTGTCACTTAAAGATCAATGTTTTGGATTTCTGTATCAAAGCAACAATTTGGTTTTTTACTTTCTAAGACTTAAGTATCTTAAGTATCTTCCACAGAGGAAATGAATGTCATGGGGGTCTGTATTTTTTTCTTGAAGTGCAGTAAGAAATAGCAAAATAAAGAGTATGCTGCTTCTGTTTTAAATATTAGAGATTAGGTCTTGTGCATCAGCACTGCTCTTCAAACTCTTGTGCCTATTAAAATAACACTTGATTGCAGAGCCTGCAGAAATACTGAACATGTTAAAAACCTGTACATTCTGGGATTATACAAGCCCATGCAAATCTCAGCCCACAAGTGAATTCTGACACCTGACTGAATTAAAAGCATTCCAAATGTCCACTTGACCCCTGAAGCTCTCTTCTCTAGGGTTGCATGCTGTAAGCTGTAACTTGGGTGTTTGACCATTGATGGCTTATGTATAGCTCATTTCTCTTTCTGCATTCATAAGTCATATGACACCACATATGACATGCAGATCTATGGATAATCACTCTTTCTTTCAGGGGCAGGATTAAAACACTGATGTGACACTGTGGTGTAGAATTTTAACATACAAGATGTAAGAAAATAGGAATTACAGCTCTAGAGCTACTCTACCCCTTAGCATATTTAGGTTTTGCATGCAAATATATAAGGAAGCAGAATTAGTTATGGTTCCCATGGGAACCATAACTGATTTTCCTGACCTGTGCAGCAAAATTCCCAACAACATCAAAAGATTAAAAATACTGCATTCGTAAGATTTTTTCCTCTCTCGAAAGCACTCTTCCCCAGGATGGCTACTCCTTCTCTTCTTCAAATTAGGATAAGTGGACAATCAATTACTAATAGAAAGTTTAGACATGCACCTTGGTGAAATATTTTAAAACAGTACAACGCAGAGGAAGCACTCCACTGCACTTCTAAGCCAGGAGTCAATGCAAGTTTTGAATATATTTTGAGCTGAATAATAATTTCTGTAAATTTAAGAACAGGCCTTTTGAGTATATTATAAACCAATTGTTCTGCTATTGAAGTTTTGAATTGTGCACATATATTTTTTGCTTACTTCCCCATCTCAACCTCAGATATATCTCACATTATACTTCTACAGGTCTGTCCTTCAGGAAACTATGTATCATTATTAGTTGAATTGTAACCAGCAACCAACTGCCCTTAGGAGTCCATATTTTAATGTCAAGCAAAGCTTTAGAGGACTTGAGATCCATGAATGCATCATTAAAATGGTCCAGGAGGGGTTGACATCTGATAATCTCTGCTCCTATGAAATTCAAAGAAACTGTTATTTGTTAAAAATCATTTCAAAAGGCATCTTAATTATGCCACATCATTTCTCAATAATGTTACTTTTCATCTGTAAAGACTGCCTTTTGTCAGGCAAATAGTTTTCTCCAAATACACTGGGAGAAATCAAATGACTGCATGATTTGGACTTTAATTTTTACATGTATGATGAATTACATGATATGCTGAAAGGAGGCTAAAAAAATCCTTAGTGTTTTCTATTGTAGGATAGATGAAATAGTGCAGAGTCCTTTCACACTTTTTTCCCAACAAGTTTCTCTTTAGAAATGGCAGATTTATTAAAACCAAAGACAATGTCCTTTCTAGTAGCCTTACTTTCTGGATCTGAAATTTTGGTCAGAATAATGCTGGGGAGGGGAGATGTGGATGTATCTTTTAAATGGAGATGCCAAGTTATAAGTTTGAAGAAAAATATGTTGATTAAATCCTTATATACTTTAGGTGTGCATGAACTTACCAATGTAGTTTTATTGGAGGCCATTTTTATTGCAGACTTGCAGAGCTTTTACTAGAAAAATGCATGACAATTAAAAGGAAGTTTGCATTACTCAAAGAAAGGCATCCCAAGACAAGCATGGTCCTTGTTCCAATCCCCATGTATTCATTGCATACAACATCTCTTACACGGATTAAATCCAGAACAAAAAGTAGGTTACTACTTTGTCCGGCATAACCCAGTAATGCACCATTAGGCTAGCCAGGATAAATGATATTGACAAGGTGGCATATAGGGTTGAAAAACGATTTTTTCCCAAGGCCTTCAAAAGCACAGACATATTTCTAGGGAAAAGGGGGAGGACCATCAGGGATGCTTATTTCCTTAAACCAAATAGAATAAGAGTTCAGATTCTAGCAGTTGAAGATATACCTAAGGTATATTAACGGCAAATCTGATGGGGAACAGATACGTATTTGTGGTGTAATGAATCACCCATTATTCTTATACACTAGCAAATTCTTATAAACAGCAAATATTTATCTTAATGCAACTATAACGTTGCCTTCTGATTCTTAAGTTTGCAAGAGTAAAGGTCCTAGAACAATATTAACTCAGCTAAGATATACATACTAAATATTTAACCTACGCAAATTACGTTGAACACAATCCATCCCCTTTTCCATGTCATTTCTCATACCGACCAGCTCCATAGGCATGTATAGTCCCCGCCCCGCAGCAAGCTATAGAACTGCTAGAATTCCCCTTATGTCTGGGTAAGGCAGGAAAGTCCTTTAAGGCCAGAAAGCCTCCCGGACTCAGCAATCCCGCCCAATCCTCCCGACACGGGAGGTGGATTTTGGCAGTCCCATGGGCGGTGGGCTAGGCGAGGCGGGAGAAGGGCCGGGGCCAGAGCGCCAGCGCCGAAGGTCTTGCCTCGTGTCCCCGCGCTTGACAGGTAGCAAAAAGGGGTAAACCCCACCCCCTCTCGAAACGCAGTAACAACCCCCCACCAGAAAATTCCCTCCGCAGAACCAGCCCTGCGGAGGCCTGCTGGGGGCGGCTGCGCCTCGGGCCTGCGGCGGGCGCACATGAGGCCGGCGGGGCCGCCCCGGGCGAGGTAACAGGGACGCAGGTCCCGGGCCGCTTCCGCCGCCGCAGACAGGGCCCCTTGCACACCGTCTTCCCCCCGCCCCTTCACGTTTCCCCCGGGCCGGGCACACGCAGGGACCGCCGGCGGGCCGGCTTTGTCTGCCGCGCGGGTGCCGCTGCCCCCGCCCCCGGCGCTGCTCTCCTTCCCCGGGGCTACAGCGCCCGCGGCTCCGGGGCCTCCCTCCCTCCCCGTGCGGGTGTCGCGGCCCCGATCTCCCGCCCGCCACCGCCAAGGAAGCGGGGGTGGGGAAGAAGCGGCGGTGGGGGGAGGCGGGCGGGCTGCGATCCGCATCTCCCCGCGGCGGCCCGCAGCGAGCCGCAGAGGAAAGGGGAGTCAGGGAAGGGGACTCGAGGGTGAGTGGGGTGAAAGGAGGCGGCTGCAGCGAGAGAAAAGAGGGAGAGAGAAGGATACAGACTTCAATGGTGCCCAGCCGCTTGGGTCTCCCGTCTCCTCCTGGCTCCCGCCCTGCGCGCACTGAGCGGCGGCGGCAGCAACAGCGACATCCGCGGGGGGTGGGGGCAGGGAGGGAGAGAAAGGGCGGGCGGGAGGCGGAGGGCGGGGAGCGGCGCGGTGGTGGCT
>VRYO01002734.1:33487144-33524206 GCA_009812075.1 Sialia sialis | reverse complement strand
GGAAACGGGGTCGGAAAGCAGCGGGGCTCTGGGGCCCGAGAAGTCATTCATAAATGGGAAAAGGGGTCGGGAGAGTCGGCTGAGGAGGGTTTGCTGCGGGCGGGAGATCCGCGGTGAAGCTGAAAGGGAGGGGGAGCAGAGGGGGCGGGAAGAAAGGAGCCTCTCCAGCGCCATTTCTTTCGCGCGCAGGGCGGCAGCACTCACCCTTTGTCGCGGTGCGTGCAGGGCCGCCGGAGAGAGAAAAAGGGAGGGAGGGGATGAAGGAGGGGAGGAGAACAGAGCGGCCGAGCGGGCGGCACGCCCGATGCCGACGGTGCGGGGCAAAGCGGAGCGAGCTGTGGCGAAGTCCGCCTTCCTCCGCTGGGACCCCACGATGTGCCGCGCTTGTGCCAAAATCTGTGTAGTTTTCACTTCCTCCTGCCTGGGCGGAGGGGGAAGGGGGCCCGGGTGAGGTTTCGGGGGCTGATATGCGGCCGCCTCCAATTAGTATTAACGCCGAGGCTTGAGCTTTCGGGGCCTTTAGTCAAATTTCCGTAAAAAACAAACAAAAACAAGTGATAAGGTGCCAGCAGCATTTGAGGCTGCTTCGGCTGCGCTCGGGCACGTCTCGCGAGCCTGTCGGTTGTCGGAAACTGACGAGCTGGCTGAAGTAGTCGATTACTTGCTGCGTCTTTCTGTCCGGAAATTGACGAGCTGGCGCCGAGCGCCATTTTCGTGTGCTGCGGCAGATTCCGGAAATTACCGAAGCGAGCCGAATGGGCTTCCATTCCTGGTTCGGGTTTTTCCGGCGGCTGTCGAAGCGGATAAGCTCGACGAGGACAGCTCCTTCGGCTCATTTCGGAGACGGCCATTACTAACGGAGTCGATGACATTTCATTACACGATAAAAACACGTAGGGGCGTTATTCAGAACTGTAGCCCCTTTGGAGATATTTAGGCTCCAGTTACTTGCCTTTTTTTTTTTTTTTTTTTTTCATTATTATTTTTTTTTAATCAAGCCTCGGAAACGAGCTGGAGTAGGAGGGCGCTAACACTACGCGAAGCTGAATTTCAAATTACGTAACAGCTCAGGCAGCCATTACAGACCGGTTGTACGGTATTCTCGAGCAGGAATACGTAAACCATGAAGAACATGGTACGTGGAATGGGAAGATTTAGAGTTTGCTTTTAAGCAGGGAGACGCGTTTGCTTGTGCAGACAGAGGGAATATTTTCGGGGCTGGTAATTACAAGCAAGCTTGAGTCGTCCGCTGGTGCTGTCGGGCGCTGCTGCCGGGTAGCAACACGGGGCGGATGCTGGATATCTTTGCGCAGAGCAAGGTTCTGGAAGCGGCGACTGGGGCCGGCGCGCAGCCTGGCGAGGCGGCGGAAGCTGCGGTAACCGGGCATGGCGGACAGCGCGTTTCTTGAGCCCGTGGCCATGACTATTAGCTGCGCTGCTGCTGAGGTGTCGTCGGAGGAGGGGGCGTCGGAGCTCCGTGGGCCGGGGGCCCTGTTGGCCCCGCGAGGCGCGGAGCGGCCGAGGCGGCGCTGCGGGTAATGGCGGTGGCGAGGGGGAGGGGTAAAATGGCGGCCTGGCCGAGACTTGCGGCTTCAAGGGGCAGTGGGGATCGCTTCGGCAGAGCAGGCAGGACGTGTGCCAGCTGTGGTCGTCTGGTATGCACGGGAGGGAGAAGGAGCGCCTGAGAGGTCTTAGTACCGTGTGTGTACCACGCTGGAAGCAATCTGCGGCGCTCTCCTTGGAGGCGGCGGCTGCTCCCGGGCGCCATTTTCCCCGCCCGGCGCGGGGCCGCGGTGTTCCCTGTGCCGCCACATGGCGGAGCCGGCCCAGTCGCTGCGTCCCCCCTCCCCACCACAGGCGGCGGGCGAGCAGCCGCTGAGGGATTACAGAGCCCTGGAGTTCAGGGATCCCCCTCGCTTGTCTCCGTTAAACGTTTTTGTTATCCGAATTCTTAGCTCCGCAGTCAGCGTGGATTGTGTGTGTGGGCGCACGTTACTGCTATGTAAAACACCTTTTCTTGCTCTAATGTTTAATTTTTCAGTCAAGGCTGTGCGTTTTCCAGTCCTTTCAAGTTGCTTTAAGCCTGTGAAGGAAAGTTTAAAATACACACGGATGAATATCCTACAGAAGTTGTAAAAATTTCCCCTGGCACTTGGTTCCTCCCACGGCATGTACTGTAGAAATCTTGCAAGAGCTGTAACCTCCAACTTTTATTTTGTCGCCCTTCTTGTGAATGAGGTGTCTGTGTCTTTACCAGAAGAATATTTTCCTCAGGATTCTAAGAGATACTGGCATGATGATAGTTATTGCAGATTTTACACCTTCAGCACAAACTTTACATGAGCAGAACTCTCTGGACTCTGGTGGGAGGTTAGTGTTAGGCTAACCAGAGCTTCTTGAAACTCATTTAAGACAAATAACTTCTCCACATCTAGGGATTGTCTGCATCTTAGTGGAGCAGCCTGTGTGCTGTTTTCGCGCAGTGGTTTTCATTAAAGAACTGCTAATGAATTTCGTTACTGCTGTTTTCTGACATGTGGTGCCTAGATACTGTTTTGGGTAGGGTATGACCCTATATACTTGCGTAAAAACTCATTACTATTTTGTTTAATGTCTGTTAGTTACGTGTAGTATATTTCTGTCATTGTTACAGTTGATAGATTCCGTTCTTCCCTTGAGTTCTATTTACAGGTTTATAGCTGTTTTCAGGGTAAACATAACACTTACTGGAAACAGTCTACCCGCCTACTAAGTTCTCTTGATTTTCATATTTTTATAATGATATTCATTAGTAAATGCATGACAATTGGTGAAATAGGAAAAAGTGTCTTATGTAGATCTTCTCAAAACTTATAACCAAGTGGTCCCTAATTCTTAAGCAGCAGAACTGAAGGGAGGATTTTCATTGGCATAATATTGTTGCTTAAAATTATTTCTTTGCCATCCTATACAAAATGAATAAATAATAGTATGACATATTATGAAAATGGGTTTTTTAACTACTTGTCTGGTATGCAGCATTCTTTTGTTTATTCTTTTATGCAGTGAGGTGAAAGGAAATTACTTCAAACATGTATCTCTTGCTTTTGAACACTTGTCTTATTTTGCCTGTCTGTGCAAGGAGGAGACAGTACTAGCTTTCTTTGTGTTTCTAGAAGAAAAAAAAAAAACTAGCTCTATCAGTAGATTCCAAGTATTTTCAAGAGAAGCTTGAGCTGATCAGTCTTAAATAGAGTATGTATTTGGAGGAAGGAGAGAAAGTTGACTTCTTGTCAGAACTGCACCATGTCAAGGTGGTAATATGGAGGTGTATTTTGAAAATAAAATCTGGTTTGTTACTGCCTACAGTGACTGTCTTCTGTTCTATGCGTCTGGATCCAGGCCTGCTTTGGATGTGTTGGTCTACATGAAAACTGACTTGGTACTTCTAAAAGCATATGCGCACTGAAGTGTTTTGCTTGTTTTCTTAGTTTCCTTTTAAAATTTATCTCAATGCCCATTGCACGGTTAATCATGTTGTTTTTGTCAATTACACTACTGCTGTATAAAAAACAACCAGCACACTAAAAACACAATCAAACACCCAAGCAGATTTTCTTGATTTTTAAAGTTAGTTAATGAGTTCTCTTGTCCCTAGCAGAACAGTTCTCTTCAAAACAACATTCTGAAATAATAACTTTGTGGACGGTGACTGCATCTTAGTGCATTTGTAAAATTGTTTGGCTTGAAATTTTTGCATTTATGAACTGACCTAGTGATACTTTCCTGCTTAGAAATTGGCAATTACAAGGCCTGATTTGTAGAAAAAGTTACTGTAAAAATGTTTTGAACTGGTAGAAGTTGGAAGGTTGTCCTTTCTGCTTTAGATTACCACAAAATATGAAAAAGTAAATACAATACCTTATTACCAATCCTTTTCTTTGTTGGATTTGTTTGGCTTTTTTTATTATGCACTTGTCATTTCATAAGAAATCTCTGCTGAGCAAATGCAGTGATAATTTCTCTGCAAGGAAATAAAAGTCTTACTGAAAGCTTGATAGTAGTGGATGTGAATATGTATTATTCACATTTCTGCTTTAAAGGGAATTAGTTTAATACCGCTTCTGTTGCGGGTATAGAGGTTGCTAATTCCAGTGGTGTGGGATCCCACATAAATTTTACAGATGCTTGACTTTCATTTGTTTTAGAAATTATGAATTGTTAACCTGTTATAGAACACATTTGCATGCATTTAATTTATTTTTGCTTATAATGCCTCGGATGAATAGTGCTGTAATATTAATATAAAATAATTTAAGCCAGAATGGTTTTCAATAATGAATGTTACCTGGGATAGAATCTGACAGTATAAATTGATTCATATTTTCTATAATAAAAACAAATCCCGAAGTTTTCATTTCCTTTGAAAAGTATCTTACATGAGTCCTTTGAGAGGAATATTCTGAAAGTTTTCAACTGTGGTCCCTTGTTATTGATCTAGAGGGAAAGACAGGGATAAGGACTAAAAGAAAATTTGTATTGTAAAAGTGGACTTGCAGAATTGAACAAATTGCTTAATTTCATTAATAGGGGTAGAACCTTTAGAAGAGCTGCGTCTCATTTTGAAAATAAGTCTTACTGAAAGTCTTTGACACTTAGGAAAATCTTGGTTAGTGTCTGATGTGCTAATGGCATTTTAAATCATATTAATGTCATCTCTTTTTTTTCTGTGGCAGAGGGAAAAGGAGCAGTTCCGCAAACTCTTTATTGGCGGCTTAAGCTTTGAAACCACAGAAGAAAGCTTGAGGAGTTACTATGAGCAATGGGGAAAGCTTACAGACTGTGTGGTAAGTTTAGCATACCTATACATAGCAATGGCATAGAACTGATGCCTTAAGTTCTAAGTTTTTCTGTTCTGCTTGAAGGTGCTTTTCTGTTGTGCCTGGGTGATGAGGACACAAGTCCTATTCCAGCTGGGGACTCAAGGACAGTTTCTTCAAACTTAAGACCATAAGCATAAACAACGTGAAAAGAGGGTGGGCCAGCAAGCAAGCAAGAAGGATGAAACCTCACGATTTGGCACTATTAATTGGACAGTTGATGCTTGCATGCAAATGGACTAAAATCTATAAAGGTGTAAGATCTTATGAGGAAGCCCTCTTTTGCTTCCCTTTTGGAGCCATCCAGGCAGGGGCCACAGCTGTGGCACTGGTACTGCCAGGGTGTGGTCTTTGAAGGCCTCTCAATAAATACCCTTTTTATTCCCCTTAACTCTGTATAGCCTCTGTTCCAGCTCCTCTAGGCATCATTTTAATGGTAGAGTTGGTTGGTTTAGACACAATTCAGTCCATTGTAGCAATGCATGCATTTTTCTCTTGCAGCCTTGTTATTAGGGAGCATTCACTGTCTGTTTTCTGCAAAATTATCTCTAACCTGATTTCAATAGTTCATCTTCTTTGTCATTGGCTGAAGTGCTTACACAGAGCACTATGACATCTGTGTGGCTGGTAACATTTGGCCAAAAGCTGGTATTGTGGTAAGCAGTAAGCAGCCTCAATAAAGCTGGAAGAGGTTGTTTTCTCTGTGACGTTTTCGTAGAGTCATTAAGGTAGAAAGAAACCATTTAGATCATTGACTGTTAACCCACCACTGAGAAGTTCATCACTAAACCATGTCTGTGAGCACAGTGTTTGTGTGTGTCTTTGAAAGACTGACAGGGACAGTGGCTCTGGTAGAGTTGTCTTAGGAGTGGTAAATCGTAACACAGAATAAAAGGCTGTGGTCTTTATGAAGCTTGAAAGATACTATGTGTATGAATTTTTTTATTTTTTTTTTATTTCCTCCAAAAACAAACAAAAATACAAATGTATCTCACTGATCTAACAGCATTTCTATGTTAACTGAGCTTTGGAGGACAGCAGTGGTCTGAATTTCTTTGATCCCAAGCAGTATGGTACTTCACAATAATTGTGTTTTGAAATCAAATCAAGTAAAATGTAAATAAGCTTCCACACTTACTCTAAATACTGTTAGCAAAAAGCTTAACATGAGACAGATACAAATAGTTTGCATGTCTTTGTTGGTTTCAGGTGATGAGGGATCCCGCAAGCAAAAGATCAAGGGGGTTTGGTTTTGTAACATTCTCTTCTATGGCTGAAGTTGATGCAGCTATGGCTGCAAGACCTCACACGATTGATGGAAGGGTGGTTGAGCCTAAGAGAGCTGTGGCTAGAGAGGTGAGTATGGCTTTGAAAGCAAATGCTTCTTACGCTTTGAAAAATACCTGTTTTGGTCAGACAGGCTTTTTCTTGTTTGAAATTGCATGGGTTTAAATTACTTGGTTAAAAGGCCATAGTTGGGACACTATTTCCCAGACTTTTGGTCTCTTATATAAATGTGGATTATTACAGTGAATTATGATGTTGTTTTGGTTGTGTAAGCATGTCTCCAAGGGACACATCTGGGGTCGGAAAACTGTTATGCTGAATATCTGTAATTAAATCAAATTCCAAAGTAACTCTTCTCTGACATAGTTAATTAACTTCTGTCAGTCTTTCTGACTATTCCAAGATGGTTTAGGGGTATTTCTAAAAGGTACGTTAAAACAGAGAATATATAGTGGGGAAACTTCTTCAGTGATGATATGTCATCGTCTGTGGACTTGTGCTGGTTTTAGCTCCAGGCATACTTGATGTCCACTTCAGGATACAAATTAGGGTTATGTGTACAGGAACATGGTGAACCTGTAAGCCAGGTTACTGTGGCACAGCAGTATTGAGGAGCAAGGGTGGATTATAAGGCAAGTTCCATTGACCCCATGGGAGCTCTTTGGAGGGTTTACCAGATTAAGGTTAGACTGAGGTGTTTAATATATTTGGACTGATGAACTGGATTTGAATGAGCCATCTCAAAGGCATGGGGAAATGTTAGCTGTCCCAATTTTCTTTCAATTCTCTGCAGAATGCAGGGTTGGTTAGCATTTGGAAAAAGGTAATTACAGCAGTATGTATGTGTACTTTCTAAAGGAGTTAAAGTGCATAGTTGTCAATTTGCTGAGGTTGAAGGACCTTCATACAAGTTGATCGGTTCAGTGCTGTTGGGGAATTGGGCAGAAGCAGCTGATGTGTCTTCATTTAAACAGGAACAAAAATCATGCTCTAACTTAAGTACTCTAAGTTATGCTCTGACTTACTAAGTACTTGCAGTTCTTTCAAACAGCTGATCTGTGTTGTTTTTCAGTGCTTTTAAGGCTTTGACATAAAGGGGAGGAAAAACCTCCAGGTAACCCTGTTACTTTCCTCTCCGAAGGCCCCCTAAATGAGATGGCAAGGTCATCCTTTGTTAAAGGGCTGTACCTTAGTGCTTTAAAAATCCTAGTTTATCTGAATTCTATTCCTGAAAGCCTGGTAAAATACTGCTTTGTGAAATTGGGTTTTTTATGCTAATTAGAAAAGTTCTTTTGACAGGAATCTGGAAAACCTGGTGCTCATGTTACTGTGAAAAAATTATTTGTTGGTGGTATTAAAGAGGACACTGAAGAGCACCACCTTCGTGACTACTTTGAGGAATATGGAAAAATTGACACTATTGAAATCATTACTGACAGACAGTCTGGTAAAAAGAGAGGGTTTGGATTTGTTACATTTGATGACCATGATCCTGTGGATAAAATTGTATGTAAGTAATGTCGCTCTTTGCTTGGATAGTACTAATTCTTTCAGCCTCCGTGGTTGTGTAAAGCTAAACTTCCAGAGATAGTGGGATTAGTTATGTGCCTGTGTATATGTTTACATCACTGGTTGCTGAATTGTGTGGGAACATGCATTTCAAATAAGTTCTGACATCCTTTTTTAAAAATCATATGGTATTTTGTATTCTTTAAATCATTCAGAATGTGTTTGGATTGGAAGTCTGATATTCTGACTTGCTGCCAGTTAAATGCTGATAGCCTCTTATTTGGTATGGTTACAGTGCAGAAGTACCACACCATCAATGGCCATAATGCAGAAGTAAGGAAAGCTCTCTCTAGACAGGAAATGCAGGAGGTTCAAAATTCTAGGAGCGGGAGAGGAGGTATGTACAAGTAATGGTTAATGGTTTGTGATTGATTTTGGTGTTCACTTTCCACAATCTCACTACTTATAAACATTAAACTGTTACAGGGAACTTCGGTTTTGGTGATGCTCGTGGAGGTGGCGGCAACTTTGGTCCAGGACCTGGCAGCAATTTCAGAGGGGGAGCTGGTAAGACAGGCATGTTTGTAGCATTTACATTTTTTACCTTATTAATACTGTCTGTCTGGTTCTGGATAACTTTATGCTGTAGTGCTGTTTAACTTAAATGCAGCTGTAGCAGTTGAGAGAATTTTTGGGAAAAGTAATTTGCAAGTGAAGGGTTTGTTTTGTTTTTTTTTGTTTTTATTATTTTGTTTCTTTTTTTTTGTTTTGGTGGGTGTTTTTCGGTTGGTTTGTTGGTATTTTCTTGGGGGTTTTTTTTGTTTTGTTTTTTTTTTTTAGCTTTTATTGAAAGTCAGAAGTTATCTAAACTTAACTGTTTGCTAAGAAGGTCAGAGAATTCTCTGATTCTGTGCAGCACTTGCCTGACCTTTTAAAATGGAACAAAAGCAAGAAAAGGAAAAATGTAGAGCAGTGATTGGCTGTTTCACTCTTCTGAAGTTAATTGTGCATGTTCTTAACTGAGAATTTCTCAGATTTAGTTCTTAAGGTCATAAGGGTTTGAGAATTTGACTAGTTTGCTACAGTTCAATTGAAATCCTTTGGGATTTTTTCTCCTGATAGATGGATATGGAAGTGGCCGTGGATTTGGTGATGGATATAACGGATATGGCGGAGGACCTGGAGGTTAGTTTACTGTTGTGGTAGTGATTTTTTTTTTTTCTCATTAAAAAACATTTCCATATTTATATCCATATGTAAAAAATTTACCTGATTTACCTGAGCTGTTTCGTTGGCTTTAAGAAGTGTACATGATTGTTGGCTTATGTCGAATTTCCATATGGCAGATTGTATGGTCTTCTCCGGGACAACTATTCTTTCCTTTAGTATAGGAGTGGGTCTTAAATTTCCTGGAAATGAAGATTTTAATTAAACCTTTCAGTTGAGGTCTTTAGGCAGTCTGAGTGGTGGGGTTTGTTCATAGTTCAGTTAGGGTGGGAGTAGATATATGCTTTAAAAAATACTGTTCATAGAAATTTTTTTACCAAACTACACTTCTTTCTCTTTTTTCTTCTAAAGAGGAGGAATATCCTTGTGTATAATTTGAGTGCATTGTACATGGAAAAGTTAATTTAAAAGGATTATGTTCTCACAGGTGGCAACTTCGGTGGCAGTCCTGGTTATGGAGGAGGAAGAGGAGGCTATGGTGGAGGAGGACCTGGATATGGAAACCAGGGTGGGGGCTATGGAGGTGGTTATGACAACTATGGAGGAGGTAACATTTAGGCTTAAAACGTTCAAGTATTTCAGTTACAAATTACTGCAAGACTTTTGAAGATGGGGGGAGGAGTGTTTGTGAATTTTTCAAGAAGTATGAAGTAGAATGGAAACTGTTTGGTGCACGCATTGCTGGAATGTGTGTGATTCTGTACGTGAAATTTTTATAATTGGGTATCTTTGAATGCTGTAGCCGTTTTATCTCATTTAGGTAT
This sequence comes from Sialia sialis, assembly GCA_009812075.1. NCBI lineage: Eukaryota > Metazoa > Chordata > Aves > Passeriformes > Turdidae > Sialia > Sialia sialis. The sequence continues at coordinate 33,514,560 of VRYO01002734.1, read as the reverse complement.
TTCTCCACTTCTGTGTTGCTAATGCAGGCAATTATGGGAGTGGAAACTATAATGATTTTGGCAACTACAACCAACAACCTTCAAATTACGGTCCGATGAAGAGTGGAAATTTTGGTGGCAGCAGGAACATGGGGGGACCATATGGTGGAGGTATGGTATATGTCCTGTATATTTCCTTGTAGCTGGAGTGGGTGGCCTTCTAGGGATTTGGGGGAAATAGAAGACATGGGGTAACTGTTTTGAACTAAGAAAATGGTAGACTGAGATTAGGTATTAGGAAAAAATTTACTGTGACGATGATGAAGCACTGGAACAGGTTGCTCAGAGGTGGTGTGAGTGCCCCATTGCTGGCACTGTTCAAGGCAGGGTTAGATAGGACTTTGAAATTCCTGGTCTAGTGACACATAACCCTGCCTATGGCAGAGGGGTTGGATAGAGACTACTTTGAAAGGTCCATTCCAACCCAGATCATTCTGAATTACTGCAGGATTAATATGTACAAATTGGATAACTTCTGCAGTAGATGGACTGCAGTGCCTCTGTTCCTTCTGCAACTTGGCTTCAGTGTCTCATCTTGGGATTATAAAGCTCATCTCAGGGAAAGATATTTTTATTATTTTGAAACAGATAAAATGTGCTGACTTTTTCCACAGTGTTTTGCAACTTTGAATTTAAAGATTTTATTTAATTTTCTTTGCTGTCAGCTCACACTATTTGTGGAGAGTCTAGTTGCTTAAATTCCAGCATATTTGCTGTGACTTCTTTTTATCCTCTTGACATCTTTTTTTTTTCTGAGACTTCCTGCTTTTTGTTGTCTAAATGTTACTTAATATGGAATATCAGGCTTGTGAAATGGAAACAGAAACATGAAGCCCTTTCTTCTAAGGTTTAGCCTGCAAGCAAATTTAGCCCTCACAGGCTCAAGACAGCACAGTGCGTCAAATTCTATGTGGCACTGTGGAATCTATTAAGATTTCAGCATGTAGTTGCTTCTTGTTGCAGTCTTTGGAGGAACGTGACATCTTAGAAGTCTTTGTTGCATATGCTGTCACTGGAAGTAAAGCAGATGTTACTCTGCATTCAGTCAAGCTTTGATTGTTTCAGTCAAAAACTTTATTAGATGAAAAAATGTACTGATGGGACCATTTTGTTTCTTGTTCTGCAACTGCAGGAAACTATGGTCCAGGGGGCAGTGGAGGAAGTGGTGGATATGGAGGGAGGAGCCGTTACTGAGTTTCTTCAAGCATGCCATGGGTAAGTATGTTTTTAAGTGTTAAAATTGCAGTGATTCTTGAGAGTAGCTGCAGGAGTTAAAAGCTTTTTAGGATATTATCTTTCCTTTAAAAAATGGTTAGATGAATAATTTCATAACCTATTTTTTTACTCTTTACTTCTGTTGAAACAGGCTTCACTGTATAAATAGGAGAGGATGAGAGCCCAGAGGTAACAGAACAGCTTCAGGTTATCGAAATAACAATGTTAAGGAAACACTTATCTCAGTCATGCATAAATATGCAGTGATATGGCAGAAGACACCAGAGCAGATGCAGAGAGCCATTTTGTGAATGGATTTGGATTATTTAATAACATTACCTTACTGTGGAGGAAGGATTGTAAAAATGCCTTTGAGACAGTTTCTTAGCTTTTTAATTGTTGTTTCTTTCTAGTGGTCTTTGTAAGTGTAGAAGCATTCCTTTGATAATGTTAAATTTGTAAGTTTCAGGTGACATGTGAAACCTTTTTTAAGATTTTTCTCAAAGTTTTGAAAAGCTTTTAGCCAGGATCATGGTGTAATAAGACATAACGTTTTCCTTTTAAAAATTTAAGTGCGTGTGTAGAGTTAAGAAGCTGTTGTACATTTATGATTTTAATAAAATAATTCTAAAGGAAATATTGTGTAATTTTAGATTTTTTTTTTAATACTGTAAAATAAGGCAAGGAGTGGGTAGCATAAGGTCCCACAAATAATACAAAGCTATTGTTGTATGTGTAAAATTTAATGCTGGTGAGAAAAAGTATGTTGTCTGTAAATTACCAGGTTTAAAATATCTAGGTAACTTAAGGGGTATCTCTGCAAGGAGAAACACCTTTCTAGATTTTTTAGATGCTGCTTCTTCAATGGCAAGGAAAGGAAAAACCCCCAGCAAGGTACTCTTCCAGGGACGCAGGTCTAGTACAAGAGAACTCTTGAAAACGTCACTAAAAGTTCAGCCAGTCTTAAAAAGCTGTGCTGTATCTCTGCAAAGCTTTAACTACGGTAGATTGTTTATAAGGATGGCAACGAAGGCTGAGGGTGTAGAGCAAAATAGTTCTAAGCTTCAGTTAAACTTCTTTAGGTAAGATCTTGTTTACTTTTCCTTTCTTAATATTTCAAAATGAAGAAACTAATAATGTATGACAGTATTTTTTCAGTATAGTGATTATCGTTATGTAGTTTAACATAGCAATGAATTAACAATTACAAATTGAAAAGAAACTTGTGAATCCTGTTTTCTTGTATTATTAAATTCTTTTACAAAAAAAAATGTTAATTTCAGCTACTTAACATATTTTTTTCCTACTGGAATCTAGCTATGATATGAACCCTGGACAAGCATAGACTGCTGCCACTGTACACTGCTACAGTTGAACAAATGAGACCTGCAAGTGTCCATTAGTAAAGCTTTACAAGGGTTCCATCCCTGGTGTTGGTAGTTAAAATGGTAGGTCACAAGTTAATTAAATCATACAACTTTATTTTTGCATCCTGCAACATTTTCTTTTTTCTTGGGAGTCTATGCATTATGGTGGTTGCAAGGTAATGCAATGAAGGTAGTTCTGTGCTGTTGAAAATGACTATGTTGTTATGTGTCTTGTCTGCTGTAATCTATTCTATATAACACATTTCATCCTGAAGGTTCCCAAGTAACTGTAGACTGTTTACGTGTAAGGAAAAATTGCACCACAGAATACATCTGCCTCTGTGAAGGAATGTGTCGTCCATTCTTTTAACAACTGCATAAGCAGTTCTTTAGGAGGGGAAGTGAAACCTTCAAAAGAAACTGCAGGTGGTATTTCATAAGTGTACAATGTATTTATGTAAATTGGAATTTGGCTAGAATGTTGAGGTTTCCACCATTTTTTATAGTTCTTGCAGCTAACAAACCTTAGTGCCAAATTTATTCAGCCTTACTCTCAATGCATTGAATGTTTGCACCTCAAATTTATGGAAATTTATCTAGCAATGAAAGAGTTATTCAGAGTAAGGGTGGCATACTCTACTAGATTTGGTTTAAAAAAAAATCAATAAAATCAATAAAAAAAAAAGGGCAACAAAAATGCCGCAATTTCAAAAGTTCATTGCCTCTAAAAGGCTACCTATCGAAGAACGTGGACTCAGCTAACAAAAGTCCTGTTCCTTTTGTGTTAGACACACCAGTGAACTGCTTATACTTTTTTTTTTAAAAATGGCTGAAGTTCCCCTATTGGTAATTTGGTTTAGACATATGTGATAAACATCTTCAGATACACTTTTTTTTTCTTTGGCAGGAAGGTGCCATGCTGCAGGTAACTAATGAAGAAGTGGTCAACCACAGAAACGCTTCAAGAAATAAGAAATTCTGTATCATCAGAAAATAGTTGTTTTTGCTGCCTTCATTAAAAATCTAGAGGTTAAATGAATACTGATAAAACATCACAATTAGTACAGCTCCCTGTAACAATGGGTTTTTTAAATTACAGTAAAAATGTCTTGTAAACCTTTCGAATAAAATTCAGATTCGTTAGGAGAAACAAATCATTAATGTTAAAACAGCAAACATTCTGTGAGTAGAAAGTTTAACTACATATATTTATAACTTTCATAGCTTTAAAATAAAGTATTTTTATACCAAAATAGTTCTAGTGTAATGCTTAATAAAAACTTAGTGTGTATCTAACATTAAATAATGTTTATGTTTAGACCCTACATTATTTGAAACATTCCATTTTGAGGTGAATTTAAAACGGAATCAGTTTGACAAGTGTGTTCATGGAACTTGTTTCTCTGACCTTGGGCATCTGTTCTCTTTTGGGAGAAGCAGTGCTGCAAATTTAAAGTCTTTGCTGTTGGACACAAGTACTTAAAAGTAGCTCTTTTTTGGCTGTGTTTCATATTAGCTCATACTTTCTGGTTAATGAAACTACGACCTAAGTCAGCTTATCAGATTGCAGTAGGACAAGAGCGTTATCCTTTTCACTTTCAAAGAGCTTTTAATGTGAAGACAGACTCACTAGAATGTAGAGTTCCTGCTGTACAAAACTATTACCTTAGCTGCATCTAGGGGTGGAAGAAAAATACCAATTAAAAAAAGCCAAACCAAACAAAAACATAAAAGCAAACACCAAGTGTGAGCTTGGGAAAGCTTCAGTTGGGAGTATATTTAAGGGAAAGTATCTTGAGGTTATACTGTTTTAACCACTTGTCTTCATGCATGGTGTATTCAAAACTTGAAATTTATATGCTTTGGCAGAATCATTGTGTCTTTAACCTTTATAATACTGTTCAAGGATTCACATACAATTTTTTTCTGTTTCTTAAGTCAAACTTTGAAATACTTGCATAGGTAACCGGTGGGCTGCAACGGAAGCAAAAAACGAAGACGCACAAATCTGCTTTACTTTCTTCTTTCCAACAGAATGACCAGATCATAAGGAATTTGCCTTCTTTCCTATAACTTAGATGGCAGTTCTTTCTTTACAGTTGCCAAGTCCACATTCATACACCATTATAAAAAACTAACAAAACCACTTCAAAGGGCTGTACTTACTTTGCTCTTTAAAGTACTATTTCAGTAGTTTAGCAACAGAGTTTAAAATTTACTTGAATTGAGTATGTTTTCCATTATGAGGATGTTCTCATTTTGATCTGTTGGCAGTGGGGGAAGGGAGCACATAGGGGACAGGACTGTGAAAGAATGAAGTCACGCTGGATATTTAAATTCTTGAAAACCTGGTGTATTTAAGTTTCCTGATGTCCTGGTATTGAACTTTCATGACTTTTCTCTTGGTATAGTCTTAGAAGTTAAAGGCATGTGACAGTCAACAAATGTTTACTGATGAAGAGAAGTCACAGTTTTGAATCAACTTGATACTGAAAGTTAGCAGCTTCAAATAAAAGCACTATTCAGTGGTCAGTTACTGGTCATCGATTTGTAGACAATGGATTCTTACTTTCTATCAAGTGGGATTTTTTCACTACAGACTTTGTAACATTACAGTGTTTCCAGCTACTAGCAGATGAGGATCAGGTTGTCAGTACTAGGTCCAGCTTTCCCCCAGCGAACAAGGAAAACAACGTAACTTGTTGATAACTGGTACATGAGCTAAAAGAACACCCAAAAATTGGGTATGACTTGTATTTATAAAGTGATGGTGCAAATAGGTCAGTAGTAGGGTTCTGGCCACTCAGACTTTTTGTTATTTACAATGAAAGTTGCATTTTATTCACTGCTGTTGTGCTGAAGGTGCTAAAAAACATTTAAGAAAATATGAACAATTGCTGTAAATACTGTAACTTGAACTCTGTTATGTGTAGGAAAGACTCTACTCTCGGTGATGAAACAATAACACTTCCGGGGAAGAAAACACAAGCCCCAGAAATGGATCTGAATTTTCAAACAGTTGTCAGCTGAGAGTGGCAGCTTGACCTCATTGGTAGAGGATAATTTGCTGGGACCATACTGGGGCTGTACATTCACTGTAGGTTTAGTGTTTCAGTTGGTTTTTGAAGCAGTTGAGTGATGCAAGTGAAACCTCATAGTGCTGATACTTCTTTTCTGTCCAGGAGAGATGGCCGTTTCTCTTGAGCAATGTTTTCAATGTGTCTAGGAATATATAGGAAGTGTTACATGGAAGAGTTTGCCTGGGTAATAATGATCCCTTTTACTAGAAGTACTGTCCCTTTTAACAGTCATGTTTTGCTTTGCAGCTGCCTTTGGTTTGTGTTGCATAGAAATTTTGTCAGGAGTTACTCCAGTTAATGGAGCAAGAACTGGTTTGTTTATCAGCAGTAAAATCAACAGTGTATAAATAGCTGTATGACTTGCCTGACAGTGCTATGAACATACTAGGTCAACAGTGGGCACCTCGTAGTCACAAACTAGCTTGTGTGACCTCCCGTGTTTCTTTGCTGTTATGGAAAAGGGTGACTGGGGGAAAGTCCTAGAAAATTACCACCACTTTTCCCTCCCCCCCCTTGTTTGGTTCATTTTGGGGCATTCTTACATGAAAACGGGTTGCTGATGGACTTCTTGGAGTTCTGGTAGCTGTGCAGCAGGTTTCAAGTTGCAGTACTTTATGAGGTACACAACAGTAAACAGACTTCACATGGTTACATCTGCCATCTCTGTCTGGTTTACTTAATAAAGCTTTTCGCTACACCATGGTGTTGGATGTCCTGTTGCCTCATTTATAGGTTTCTGCCACCTCTAGCCTCAAGATTGTTAGAACTGTACTGACTCCAGAGGATGAACTAATGTGTGCATTTTGGGACAAAGATTTGCAAATTGATACTCAATGAGTGCTTTGTCCTTTCTTTCCTCATTGAAGTTTGTTCTTCTGGATTCCCCATCTAAAACTAGATTGTAAGCTTTTGAGCAGGAACATCCTTAGCTTGTAAAATTTGGCATTGTAGAAAGCCAGGATCTATTGAATAAAACCTAAACCATGAATTTAGAGCTGCATTTCAGTGCAGTACCTTAGTGGTTGTTCAAAGTGTGTGTAGTGTTTTAGCAGAATGTTTGTTCTGGGAGTGCTTGTTCACAGGATCCCTCTACAGTAGTTTCCAGCTTTACAGGTCAAAAAACTTGCAATGGGAGTTGCAGTTTCATGGAGTATTCACCCTCCATTTGTCGCTGGTGGCTGTTTCTCCAGAACACGTATGACTTAGAGCAGTGAGCAGGTAATAATACACAGTACATGTTGCCATCAAAAATGGGAATACAGAATGTGTGCTTGGTGATAGCCCCAACAGTGTTTTTCCTTCGACTTAATCTGACCTTTCCTGACCTCTTGCAGATAAGCTCTTATTAATGAAACAACAATGCAGTTTACTACCGAAGTGTCAGACTACTTAAAAGCTTTCCCAGGGGAGCAGTATTGTAATGATCACTCCCACTTCTGTATTTCTAGTTTTTGCTGTTGTCAACAGCTATGTTTACTTGTAATCATTAGCTTAGTGGTTGCCTAGCTATATTTTAAAAGCCTTTTTTGGACTAACTTTAGAGACTTGCATTTCAGCAGAGCAGTAGTAAGGCAGGATGCAGCTGTAATGGCTTTGTCACGTCTGGCTCCGGAATAGGTTTGATACCAGTGTTTTCACACAACATAAGCTCCTGGTCTGTACACTTGGGATTTTGATTCAGTGAAAATCTTCATCTGTCAATAATGAAGCCAAGACAGACTTGAGTTAGGTGTTACCCATGTTATACAACCCTTTCAGTAAATTACTTCCAAATTACTTCCATTCTTTTTACCTGAGAAATTCAACTTAAGTGTCTCTATTTTGGTATAGAGGTTGCAAATACAATCTAAGGCCAGTACATAAAGTGTATTTAAAGCTTAAGGCTGTCGAGCCTAACCATTTTTGGATGTTAAACTATGAAGCATAGCCAAGATCAGACAATGTTTGGGGTTTTTTGTTTGGTGTGAACTTGTGTATGTATATATGTGTGTTTGGTATTTTTCTTTAAACATAGGCTAGGTGCAGAAAGGGAAGAAACCAGCAAAGCTTTTAGGTAAAATGTGTCTGCTCCAATTAAAAACAGGACATTGGTCTGAATTCTACTTGTGGTTTTGTCCTGTGGGCAGGTAGCTCATGGTTTGAAAAAACACATCCAGACATAATTTTATCAGCAGTACTGTTGCAGTCTCCACTGAACTAGTATTTCAGCTCGGAGGTTTTGTAGGGGTAGAGTTGCTTGTTGGGTTCTGAGGAACTGAGGTTCAAACACCAACTTGTAAAAAGTTCCTGGGCAACAATGACAGCTGAGGGCAGTTTATAATCCTTTACAATCTGTAAATTTACAGGTAATGGAATGCAATTGAGGCTGATGTTTTAAATGCATCAGAGTAAGCTGCGTTCTGAAAGGGTTACAGTATGCTTTATTTTTCACATGTGCCAAAATTAAACGAGCTGTTTCTCAGTTGGGTAAATGCAATAGTCCGTTAGCAGCTGGCCTTAAAGAAATCCACAGCGCTCACCTGCCACTGCTGCTGAAGGAGTAGGCACCAAAAAAATTAGGCTTTTCTTTTTCTCCCCCCCCGATGTGAGGCCCTAAAGCAGAAATACTTGGCTTTCTGGGTTTCTCAGGTATGAGTCTAATCTAGTAGCTATCAGAATTTATGCACATGGGCAGTGAAGTAGGTTTAGAGATCTTGTCCTGCAAAGGGTAAGTGCATGTACTTCAAAATGTTTGTCATGCCATTTAATCAATTATGATCATGCTTACTTGAATATGTACTCCTTTTTTTTCCCATACCACTAGAAATAAAGCTCACAATTCATCATGTGTATCTGACATCTAGATGTTTTGGTTGAAGCCCATGTGAACACCAATTAGGATAGATATGTCTCACACTGATGCTGAACCAACAGCAAGAAATTGCGTGGCCTTAGTAATGAGACTGTCTGCTATGAATTTACCCATTTGAGGCTACAGTGATACCAATAAAGAACACATGCACATATTTATTTAAAGAAATCTTTTAATAGAAAATGCCGAGAATAAAAAATGGTTCAAACAGGATGATCTCAATATTGATAATTCAGTACACTTGGCACCATCTTAGGGCTCCCTTTTTAGAAAATACCACTTGATAGTATCAGTTTTGTTTCAAAAGTGCAAGCAGCCAATGTGACTTCCGTGCTAGTGGCAGTAGGTATAATTTGGCATTTCAGCTTGTATGTGTAGCTCTTGAACATTTGGTACAAGTGATTTTTTTAACATACCTGAATCTAAATTTGCTCCATTGTCATCATGTCATGACCAATGAGAACTTTTTTAATACCAGCTTTATGTGTTTTAGTTATAAAATGAAGGATAAGTGTTGTTATCTAGACATTAATATTACTAGTTATTTTCATAGTAATATACCTCACCATTCTTTCCTTATCATTCATTACAGGCCTTTTAGGCCATCTCTTTTGCAGACTTTTGTCAGGCTGTAAAACAGTAGAGGACAGGATGTTGTAAGTACATGAGTGAATAAAACTTCATCTTAACAGCACAAATAAATGTCAAACCAAAACTTTTCATTCAGAGCACTATCAGAGTGTAACCTTGTAATTGCAAGTATAGATAAATAGTAATTTGGTTCAATTAATTTAAAGACTAGGAAAATGTATATTTTAAAAAATTAAATCAGGAGTATTAAAGACACTTAAAAAATATCAGTTAAAAAGCCATTTCAGTTGAGAAAGACTCAGTTACTTCTTGAGGAAGGTGTCAAAATGGGAGGAAAAGGTACACAAGTAAATATCAAAGTCACTAGGAAACAGAACAGAAACTCCTTCACCATTGTTCATTTTTGTAGAAGAAAGCTCAGAATGATTCAGTTGTGGAGGATGAAGGTAAGACAATACTGAATCAGATGCTATTTTTCAACATTTGCTTGCAGATAAAGTGTATAAGTTTTAAAATTAAGTGGCAGATTATCTGCTTGGAGTTATGATGGTGGAAGTAGTGAGGAAAATGCAGTAGCCTCCCGGGCTGCTCTCAAAGGAAAACTAGGAAAAGCAGAGCCATTCTGAATAAACGCAAAGCATGCAGTTAGCTCTTGAGCCTTTGTAAATCCACAGTGAATTTTACTTGAAGATGCACTAGAACTATAATTTTTCTTTCACTGCTAGAGAATAAAGTCATTCTCTGTATAACAAGTCAAGTATTCAAGACCAAAACATTTTCCTGCATGTGTAACATTGATCTAAAGTTGACTTTTATCCCTCTCTGACATTCTCCCCTCTGCCCCCATTACCAGTAACTAAATTCCTAGTTTTTAACATAGGTCTATAAAGCTACACTACACTGATGGTCTAACTCCTTTAATTATAAGTACAACTAAACAGATTTCTTCATCCAGAAGCCTCAGCTCACGGACCTTCTAACAGATCACAGCTGGCTGGGTTTGCCAGACCCTTGAAAATGGAGTGTTTCTCCTCAAGTGTAGTTGTTTCTTTTGAACTGCTGTTACCGCTGACCTTCAGTCTTCACATAAGTGTTCTTATCATCCTTTCAGGCAAAATAAAGGTGGTTTAGGTGATCTCCAGTCATCTCACTGTTGTTTCTACTCTTTTCTGTAATCGTGTTCAGATTTGGCCAAATGCTTGGGTATTATAAAAACACTACCATTGCTACTGCACTGAATGACATAGTGACATGGGTTAACAGGTCTGCCCTGGTCATCCCTCAGTCTACTGAAAATGTCATGGTACAAATTGTTTAATTTTTGCTTTATTTGGTTGATTGATTTGCTACACTGGGAGTGCTCCTTTTTAAGGCTCTCCTTTTGTGTTTGGAGATTACACACGTCTTCTTCCAAGTTAAGAATTGCATTCAGTTTGCGTTTACGACATTTTTGGGCAGCTACCTTGTTTTTTCCTCTTCGTCTGATGTCTCGTAGAAGCGATACCTGAGCTTCTGTCAGCTGGTTCTTTGCTAGCATGGCGTTGAAAGAGTCGACAGACATGCTCACGATTTCATCAACTGAAAATGGTATTCTCAGAGCTTTTGCACAACACTCATCTCTGCTCCGGTTCGTAGCAGTAGAATTATGGCACCTATCCTTTACTTCGTTTGATTTCTTCATCCACATCTGTTGATAATGCTCTGGAGTGGATACTGCTTGGCTTGGCAGTTGATTGTAAGTGTGATTATGAAGAAACTGCTGAAGTGTGACTTCTGCAGAACACTCTGCGTCACCTGGATATTCCGTGTGGCTGTGCTTAATGGTTTCTTGGCAGTGGCCACCAACAACTCCTAAGCCATGTGAAGGAGCAAATTTAACATCACTGCTGTACCCAACAGAATCTTCACAGCAGACTGAGTAAGAGGTGATGCTGTGATTTGAATTCAAAGATAGTCCCAAATCTGAGCCAGGCTCTTCAAAGATCTGAGAAACTTCTATAGGACTAAAGCCTTCCTCCAAAGCCAAAGACATGAGCTTAATTTCATCAAAATTATCATCATGGGCTGTTAGATTTCTAAGGTCAGCAGCTGAAAACAGCCCTATCAAATTTGACCCATTAAATATTGATTCTGGATTTGCAATGTCAGAGCTTGTTTGAGGGAAAAACTCTTGCCTTTGTAAGTGTCTTGGTTTTGAATTTAATTGAGTGGGGTAGTCTGTTCTTAGTAGGATGGCATCAGGAGGACTGAAACTGTTCTGAAGCGTCTGGGTCAAATTTATATTGTGGTGTGAGGATGATGGGTCTTGGCCTCTACTAGAAGTAGCAACTTGTGAATCTTCCAGTAAGTTCACCTAAAAGATGAAGAGGGGGTTAAAAATGGGATCTTTCATAAACTGAATGCTTCTACATCCCTCGCCTACACAGTCATGATCAATTTGGTTTTTAATATTCCACTACTTGAGTCTACTAAAGCAACAATTTTTATGTTGAACCTTCTTTTGAGGGTTGAGAAGTAAAAGGGGCTATTGCCAAGTGTACAAACTATCTGTTACGTTTGATCTGGTCTAAGAAAAAAAGTCTTTCTAGGAGGAGTGGTCATGACCCTTCCCTGGTAGCGGTGTTGATGATTCAAGGGTGAGCTGGTTCAAGGTGCTAAACTAAGAAAACAAACCTTTTCAAGAAGATAAATAGCTCATCTGCAGAAATAACCAGTAAGGACAGCGGTGAAGAAAAGAGTGGAAGGCAGGAGCATTAAGACTGCACTGTTGCAATCTCACTGCTTATTTCAGGGCATCTTACAGGGCTGTGAGGTGCCACATTTGGTTTAGTTCCATTTAACTGAGGTCTACGATATCCAAAACTCAGCTGAATAGTTTTACTGGTAAGTTTGGAGGTTACATCCTCCCCACCAAGTCACATCTTCTGTGGATGTCTTGACTTTAAATTACTACTCAGGGGTTTTGTTTGCAAAACCAAAGCTGACATGCCGGCTTTGATGTTCAAACAATAAACTGGAGTGGTAATGCTGTAGTAGCACTAAGGCCCACCTTGTGTGGACCTGAGTTAGAGTTGCTGGGTCTTAGAAACACAAAGCCACTGTCCAAGATTATGTCAGGTGCTTGCTGACAAGCAGAGTTGTCATAAAATAGATGAATACAATGTAAATATATCAAGTAGGAAGTGTACAGGATTTCTCCACAGTTGAGTATCCTTACTGTGTTTCAGGAAAGGACTTTCTGATTGTCATTCAGTGAACAGGCTATGTAAAAAGCAGTTTCCACAGGGAAGGAATGATATACCATAAGGACCTCAACATATAAAGTTCTCTGTAATGCTTACTGGGAGCTCAGGTAACAGAAGAAAGTCTTGCCTTATTTCTCCTATGGAGTTACCTTGTACTAGACCTCCTGCAGTCCGGAAGATAGAGATGCTATTTTCAACTAATCCCTTGAAAAGAATGTTTCTTAGTAAGGCGGCTGTCAAAAAATCCCACTCACTGTAAAGACTTGATGCTTGGCAGAAACAATCAATCCATATTCAACAGATAGACTGTCACAAGATGGCAGTGCATTAATAATGTTAAATAAAATATGGAGTATGTTACTGTGTATTGTAACAGCTGCATAAAGGCTACAACCAAATTATTTTCAAATTCTGAGAATGGAGAAAACTAAGTTGATGAACTTCTACATCTCGTTAGTATGCAATCCATTTCCAGAGCTGAACAGAAGAGGAGGCGAATTTATGGGCTAGAAGGCACTATCCAAGCTAGAGATTCCCAAAACCAGATAAGCATGAAGTTATATGGAAAATGCTCATGACTCCAGAAGAGGATCCTATGATGGGAAGTATAGGTAAGAAGCCCTGGAAGTATTGCAAAAAAGGAATGTTGGGAGTAGCTTCATGGTCAATGGTTGCAGCTATGAGCTATGGGAGAAGAGGGAGACTTCAATTGAGATACCAACCTTTTTTGTGAAGATGGGCACACAGAAAGTAAAACACAGTATCAGAGGGCCACAAGATTTTAAAAAAACCCAAAAAACCAAAACACTAAATGGGTTTACTGCTAATGCTGACTGACCTGATTTGCAGCGAGAGTAACCCTGTAAGCACTTGACTCAATATTTATGACAAATGTAATCTTTTACCACAAATGCCCAGTAGCTGCTACTGTGTAATAAATCAGTGTTGCTCTACAGAAACACACCAGGAGCTGCTGTAAATACAAACCGGTATTAGGTTTCAGAAAGGCAACTATTAATTGAACTGAGCTGTCCAGTGGCTCCATCCAACTTTGAATGCCAGGTCACAGTAAAGACACAGCTCTTACACCAGACAAGTTGCTGGGGAAAATTTTTCAAGTAGAGCCAATGTGACCTGCTGCAAAAGGTAGCATCTTTAGCAGTTTCAGGTAAGTTTTACTACATTGATTTGCTAATATATTCCCAGAGTGGGTGGGGTAGGCTGTGGTTATTTGATAAAACAGAGTAATTGCTGACTGTATTCCAATCTATTGGCAATACATGTATTTTCTCATTTACCTCTAGCATGTTTTCCACCTGCGATGGCAGAAGCTGTAAATAGCCCTCTAAGGAGAGAAGGGAGTCTACATGGTTGCTGTTGCTCTGTGACAAAGGAAAGAGAAACACGATGTAAAGCACAGTTATTTTACACAAAAGGAGGTAAAAATCAAAGTCTGAGAGGAAACAAAGCACAGTGCAATGCTGCTACTGACTCCACCACCCAGTCTTCAGCTGATGGGAGATGAAACGTTGCTAGAACGAGCAGAACAGCTCCATGGCCCCAACATGCTTACTCTGCCTGCAACAGCAGAACTGGGCTTTCCTCTGAAGCTGCACCTCCCCACCAGTGCAGAAAAAATCAGGTATTTTTTCAAAGCCAAGCTCTTAGAGGAGTGGCAAACACAGAGGCTGGCGAGACACTGGATCAGACGTTCTCAGCTCTCGCAAGATCTCAAGAAAATTGAGCGATCCTTTCGTTGTAGCTCTTGGAGAGAACAAAACTGAGGAGTTCACTGTCCCAGATGTAATTCTTCATCTGAGCATGAAGCTTTATGTAAATGGTGAGAGCAGTATAATTTAGGATCCACGTCTCTAGTGTTTTTAGGCAAAAACATCCTTGCCCACAAGCACACCACCTTCACAACAGAGAAAATAAACTCAAATTAAAAATTATTAGTTGCAAGTTTTTTCTGTAAACTTGTGAATATTTCGACTGCTGAAAAAATAGTGGGGGAATGAGGGAAGGATGCAATTTTCAAAAAGGTGTAAAAGGGCATAATTCACAAAGCATTGTGTGAAGTGAGCATTTCTTTCCTGCCCTGGCAAGGAACGCTTCAAATAAAAAGAGGAAATCAATTATTTCTTTCAAAACCTTTTACTACTATTTACCTTAGTGATAAGTTCCATATCCTTCCCTGCTTCCTCTTCAGTTTTCCCTTCTTCCCTTTTTTTCATCACTTACTTGATTTATGTCTTTCTCCTCTTCTTCTTGCAGTTCCAGCTGATCCTCTCCTCGAGGTGGACAGCAGTCATCCAAAGCTTCCTGACATGCTTTCAGGTCAACATCCTGAAGACACAAACAAAACGCAGCATGCTGTCAAAATTCATCTTTAAAATGCACTTTTTTCTCCAGTGACAGCATTCCAAATAAAATACGCACTGAACAGGTCATGTGGATGAACTGAGTGTGTGGGCTTTGGGGGCAGAATAAGACCAGTGTGAGTTCAGGGGGGCAGTCACCACCTCCTGTTTTGGTGCCCAGGCATTGAACCCATCTGCAGTAGAAATGGACACTGGAAACAAATTCTTCTAAACCAGACAAAGAACCATGATGTGATTTCATGAAAAGTTCAGACTATCAGTGTCTTTCACAAAAACATATCAAAGCCAGACAGATACTCAGTGATGGAACCTTAAAATAGGCAGTTATAAGTGGCCAGTTAGCAAAATCCTTCACCTGAATTGTAATAGCAACTCTGTTTCCCATCACTGCCATGTAGACATCACCCATATTCATTTATCCAAACGATGGAGTTTTTTAATCTCCAGTGATGAGATTGTTCAAATTCACTATGTAAGTACTTATATAAGTATTTACACTGAGAACACGGTAAGTAGCCACTTGCAAACACTTAAAGGAGTCCAGTGGAGCAGATCACAGGCATGAAGTTAGTCTCATACTGATCTGCTTGCAAGATCAGGGCTTCGCTTTAATTTTACAGAGAACCAAGCTAATACTTGTCAAATTAATATGACCTGTTAATATTCTAATTAATGAAAATA
The DNA here is from genome assembly GCA_009812075.1 of Sialia sialis. Classification (NCBI taxonomy): domain Eukaryota; kingdom Metazoa; phylum Chordata; class Aves; order Passeriformes; family Turdidae; genus Sialia; species Sialia sialis. Next base: position 33,499,110 of record VRYO01002734.1, on the reverse strand, counting down.
ATGATCATCGAAAGTGAATAAGAAGTCAAGGACAGCTGCTATAAAGACCTTTAAGCAGCTCCTCTGGAGCCAAGTGGCCTGGAAAGCTGCTGCTGTGGCAGAGCATTCAGCTCTTGGATAACACAGCAAATTCATTGCTCTAGTGGCTGCAGAAGAGGCAAATGCAGGAAATAGTTAGAAATGTGGTTATCTACAATGTGATGCCTCAGAAAACCAACTGCAAGCACTGGGTTTGTATACAGAAGGTACATGAGTTACAACCTAATTGCTCTTTTTAAAATTTCCAGGGGTTCAAACCCATTCCCCTGCCAGGGAAAAGAAAAGCTTGGGGTAGCTTTGGGAAGAGCCCATGGTGTGTCCTAATCAGAATCCTCATGGTTCAAGTTTCTTAGGTGGAAAATCTGACTGCAGATGATGTTGCTCTGCTGAAGTCTGCAATGGAGATGGTCCTTCCCCAAACCACTATGAGGACAACTAAATTTCTGATGTACCTGATGGGACATCTCCTTTCTGAAAGGAAACCAAATGCTCCTGAAGCTCACAGCAATTTGTGAAAACTTCTAATTTCCCCAAGATGTCAAAGAGAACTGAATTTTAAGGTCTTTTCTTATCTACATATAAAAGTGTTGACTGCTAAGGAAATGGAAAATATTTCCTACTACAAATTTTGGAATTTATCTGGAGTCTGCATTAATTTTTATGTATCTTTTACGAAAAAAAAAAAAAAATCTATTTTCTTTACTCAGCCATAGATAGTGTCATCGTATCCATAGTTTCCAGGCTGGGAGCCACCAGCTGCACCACAGGAGTATAGATACAGCACATGTAATATATTGCACATCACAAATTTTCACCTATGGGATCATTTCAGTGGAACCCTCTACACAGCAATCAACCAGAACCTTTACGCCTTCATTTTTCTGATTGGGCTTTTCACAAAAACCCCCTGGATAATGCTGATAGAAGTTTATGCTCTTTATTACACTCCACACCAGGTTGTTAGTTTTCCTCAGTGAAGAAGAATGACTGAACAGCACAGCTCACCAACAGAAAGCTTCCTTCCACACCTTTTGTATCACCTGGGGCTGACTGCTGGACTACTGCTATGGGGACAATGGGAAGGGTGTCACCCCAAGAAACAGCCACACTGTGTTTTTGAATAAGGCATTTCATTAAAGATACCCTAATTCTACAGACTGGATGTACAGCTAATGGCAAAAGCTTTATTACAGAATATGGATATTAATCTAATGACAAGAAGGATTAGGCGTAGATGCTATTTACTCAGCACTGTGCTGCCACATTCAGTGTTTCTGCTTTCCCATCCTCACATTGCAACCAGGGTAACAGAAGAAACAGTAGACTGATACCAAGAAACTGGGACAGCATGTGGTTGTCTCTGAATAGTAACTTAATTTTTGCTGATTGTAGAAGACTTAATAATACCACCAAACCTATCTACTGCAGCAGCCTTTCCATGTCTACCACTGGAGGGTGTGGAAGTTCATGCCTCCAACAGTAGGCTGTTTCCAAACTGCAACCCTACCTGAGGGCAACCTTTGATTTGCATCTGGCAGAACTTCTGTGCACGCACAAAGCCAGAGAGTTACACTGAAATTCTCATCATAAAATAACAATAAAATCCCAAGAATCTGATATCTTCATCTTGTTTCTGCTGTTTACTAGTTTCAGCGCTTTAAAGAACACAGTCTGAGACTGAGTATGATTTACCGAATTATCCACCAGCCTTGTATGTGAAGGGTTGGGCTCTAACTGTGCACCAGCCCTTCCCGCACGGTACAGCTTACCACAGGTCAGCTATAGGCTTCAGTTTGTTAGTCCTTGGAATATGAAAAATAGTAGTTTATGTCAAATCTGCTACTTAAGGAGGGCCAAGAATCAATGTGGAAGCAAGAGAAAGTATAGTTTTGTGGGTGGCCTAGCCTACGCTTAATTGGAAGCATGCTGCCTGCTCTGGCAGGTTTCCAGAGTTTCTTACACTATGTTAAATACAGAGCCTTCACTTTTCAATTAAGTAAATCAGAGTATTGATCTCAGCATGAACTGGGTGTATTGTTCATCAAACTATCCCTCCAAATATCTCCTCCCCTTGCTTCCTACACCCCTCTTATCTGCTGTCCTTAAAAGAATGTACAGGGAGCAGAACCTGTAAAAATGCAAAAAGATCTACTGTGGTGTATTAAATGGGTGAAGAAGAGCTCTCTGAAGGAGCAGCAGAAAGCATAATCAATCTGTTTTCAGCTATTGATCTGTGTGCAGTTGGCACACTGGACTAAATCTACACAACCCAGGGCTACAAGTGCACAGAAATATTTGAACTAGCTCTGGAGAAACAGAAAGGTCTTGCTGGAAGAGAGCAGAGCAGACAGGTGCCTTGCCTGGGTGCACAGACAGCACTGAGAGGCAGGGGGTACTGCCCCTGGAAACATGTTTCACTGCAGTCAGACTCAAGAGTTATCACAACAAATATCCCAGTGCTAGAGCAAAGGTACATGACTTCAATTATTTGCAAAAGAACATTTATCTGTGCTGATTACATATGTATCCTGTTTACATGCTACCTTCTAATTACTCTACATTATGCTCTTTTTATTGTAGTTCTTAAGTTTTAAACCGCTTCATTGATGACATTAACCTTTGAGATGGTTTTCTACAAACTTTTGTCCCTTCTCCATTATGAACTGCACTTCTCTGTAGAACTAGCCCTCTCCTTGTTATTAGCTGAAAACATGATGTGGCACAGCCTGGTGTTCTTTGCCACGATTTGAATAATTAAATAGCATTTCTAGAATAGAATCACAGAACAGTTTGTGTTGGGACAATCCTTTAAGTTCACACAATATCAGCAGAAGTTAAGCAAAATAGCTTCTAGAAACATAACCAGCAGTTTCCCCTTTCCCACTTGGTAGCATTAAATACAATTAATAATTAAATATAATGATGTGTATCTGGTATCATTCAGCTCTAATTTTAGTCATCTTGTTCTTTGCCGGGGTATTTTAAATATGTGATAGTAATCTTACAAACTGATATATACTTAATAGATAAGAAAAAAAGCAAAGAAAAATATTTCTTGCTGTTTTTCTATATTCATAATAAAACCTAAAATATCCTGAAAATACCAGAGCAAAACAGTACTTTATTTTTTGAAATGCAGGCAGGGTTTAGGATGTGTGGAGAGTACAATGGTGGTCGGAAACACCAAATATCACAATAATTTCCATGTTATATATGCCTGGGCTTAAAAATGACAATAAACCATGCTAGCTAAGCAATGCAATTGAGTAAATCTAATGGTTCATAGATGTCACTCCAAATGTGGCACCTGTCAAACATTCATTACATATATACTCTAAATCCTAATAATGCCATCTGGGCTGCAACCAAATACTCCCTGTGAGAACCCTCCTGTGTGCTGTAGTGAGATGACAGCACCTCTCCAACCACATGCATTTCAGAGTTTTAGATAGCATGGGCCAGCTGTGCCAGCTATTACAAAACACAGACACTGTGTGCACTCTGTTCCAACACGAAATTAACACCAACCTACTCCCCAGATGGAGGCAGAGACAGGTACATGTTGAAGACACAGAGACTGATGGTGTTGTCATTGATTTCAATTAAAACATCAGTTTTCATGCTGAAAATAGCTCAATATCCTCTTCAAAATGAACTTTTAAAACCACTTCTAACATACACACCAAACAGGTGCACACTCCAGCCATTAGGTCCTGTGTAGATGTTTTTCACCAGAAACTTTCCTTGTAATGACAAACAACATAGAGAACAGAAATCTTCCGTTCCCCTCAAAGTTGCTAAATAGAGCTTAAAGACTAACTAGCAAAATAGATAAAAGAATGCAAAAGTAGACACACAGGATGCTAACATAGCTGGAACCAGTGGATAAACAGATAAAGAGGAATACAGTGGCTTTTGTGGCAAAGCCATGTAACAAGAAGCAACAGGGCATGCCCTAAGGCAAGGTCATCTGTCACACTGGGGACACCCGGTGAGTACGACCACCAGAGACCCCTTCAGACAACTCTCATAAAAGGGCTTGTAGTAAGAGGCACATGCATGCAAATCAGTTCTAGGGAAAGTGATGTTTCTGTATTAGCTAGGAAGTACACTGTAATGAATATGCATGGTCTTGATGGAATAAATACCTTGTTGTAAAGTTTCACAATACATCCGATTACAGGAGATATCCTCTGGGTGTGTTGAGCGCACTAAGAATAAAAAGTGCCTGCTTTCTAATACTTCAAATTGTGTTTGAAAGTTTGTTTTCTAACCAATTTTGGTACCAGTAAAGTATGCAATATGCCTGAGAGTAAATGTAACGAGGGTAATTCAATTTATTCAGTCACTCCTTCAGATGAAGCACAGTAAAAAAAAACAAACCAAACCAAACGCGCCCCTCCCCATTCCTCCAAAACAAAACAAAAAAACCACCAAACCCAAACCCTCTGTCTCTGGTGCTCCAAGATACTTTCTTTTGTGGTCAGTGAACTACTTGACATCAGTAAGACACCTCCCTCCCCTCCTGCTCTGCCTTTACCATAGACTGGTGCTATACCCTCATTGGTAAGATGTACTCAGTACTGAATAAAGACAAAATTACCCAGGGACCACCCTTTCAGATAAAACTTTGTCCGCAATTCAGTTCCAGAAGTCTTTCTTTTGAATCCTCCTAGGCAAACATACTTTCTCAGGTATCCAACTCCCACCTTTTCCTCAGTATCAGCCTCTTTGCAACACCAAATGCCTCCCAACTCACAGCTCTGAATAGGGAGCACAGTTAAAAGTCACAGTCTGACACTTCAGCTCCTCCAGGATTTCAGTATCTTCACATTCCCTCTGACCCTCACCTGTAATTCTTCTATTTTCCACATTTACCACACTCTAATTCTTTCTTCTTTATGCTGTATTCCCCTCATCTACTCTCACAAGCACTTTTCATGCACCCCTGCCCTGGGAATACTTTGGCCACTCTACAGCGCAGGAAAATGCTAGCATAAGTCAGCCCTACACCACAACTCCAACTTCCTCTAACCCTCCCTGAACACTCCTTTGACTAGGCTTTTTCAAACCCTTCAAGATTAAGTCTGAGGTTCTTCTCTTATGCCACCTCTTTCTGAAACACCATGAAGTCCTTCCCCCACCTCCTTAAGGTGAGTTCTGGCTAACAGGTAAGGGCTATTCACAAGCACGGACCGAGCCCATTTATCTATTTCCAGACAGAAATTCCACAGCAATACTGCTGTGTCCTACTGCTCAATGAATTCCAAAGAAAAAAAGAAAACAATAATTTTAAATATGTTCTGTAAGTTAAGCACACAGCTTCAGTGGGAAGCTCTCAAACAGGCTAGAGAAAAGCCCTTGGAGAAAAACCTTCAGAAAAAAGCCTACCTGGCTCCTACTTAACTTTCACTTTACCAAACTTTGACACTCAACAAGAAAAAAAAAAGTCTGTAACTCAAATTATTCTCACTCAATTTAAATACTTCAAATGGATTCAAGGTCCAGGATGGATTATTCCCTTCCAGTGCTTTAATACCATAAAACCCTTCCTCTGAGGGTGTTCAATGAGCTGTGCTTGTATGAGGGCTTGCATAACCTGACTCAAACATCCCCTTCTAAAAAGTAACATACAGACAACAGTACAAACAACACAACTCATCCACTGTGCATCTTCTTCCTTAAATTTTGCAATTCATAAACAACAGCAATGTTATGCTGTTAATTATTAATTAGAGCAGGTGTTTTATCAAATGCAGGAATTCAGCTCCTGGGAAGGGCCTCAAAAATCTGTAGAAAGAATGCAATACATTCAGATATAACAAACCTACTTGACCTGTGTGGGAGCAGAACCTTCCTTCTCTGTCCCACTCCGAGCTGGAGCTTGTTTCACATGGAGTGCAATGACCCAGCACACCAAATGCTGCTCTCATTCAGGCACTGCCTCTTCTGCTGGCATGGGCAGCATCAGTGCCTGGGATTCATGCGATTTGGAGTGAACATTTTTACTGTAAGACTGACACAGAGAGAAAGGTGAAGAGCTACACAGTCCATTCTTGCTAATCTAAGTATTTCCCCATCCTGTAAAAGATAAAGAAACCATTGAGTTTTTAAACACCCTTTCTTCAAATGTCTATGTACATACATAAAAACATACTTGCATGCATAGAAAATACTCATATTAAAAAAAAAAAAAAAAAAAAAAAGGGAAAAGAAAATCACTGAATCAAGAACAGTTCCGAATCCTTGCAAGACCTCCAGCTAAGACACTGCTGTGTGACAAGCGTCTTGAGACTTCCTTTGCTTGGGAATACTATGACCATACACACAGGACTGATGCCACACCTTGCAGCACTGAGGCCTCCTGTTTCCCCACACACAGTTTTCAAGGTGCTGTGGAAAATGCATCTCATTCATTTTTCCTACGGACTTAAGGCTTAGTGTAAGAGCTTTCAGAAACATTGCTGAGGCAGCATTATACTGAGAAGCCCAAGGAAAATGCAGCTGGCAAAGTGGGTATGGAATGTAATCCGAGTTATGTGCCTGCAGAATGGCTTCTCTCTTTTCCCCACCAATATAAGGCCCATACCCAATGTCATCTTTCCCACTGCTTCCCTTTTTTTTTTTTTTTGGCTGTCTGAGCTTAAAACTCGAAAAATGTAGACAGCCACCCAGTGCCTCTTAAATTTCAGTTTTAGTTTTCTTTAAAACACGCTATTTCCTTGAGCAATCCAACAATACTTTACAAGTACCCTAGGGAAAAATAAGCAAATATGCCCCAACTCTACTTGTGTGAGTCATTCAATGTGGCCTACTCAATGTGACTTACTTGTGTGAGTAAGTTTCAGTGGGACAAAAAACGTTAGACACCCTATTTTCAACAGGGGATGCCAGCAGTCAAACAGGAGCTGAATATCAAGGAGCAAGTGGTGCTCAAGCAGGACTGCAATCTCTTTTTCCAGCAAACTGTGAAGAGAAAGACTAGGTGCAGCACAGACACTGTTGGATCTGGGATAAAAAGCAGCATGAGAAATAATCACCCTGAAGAAAAGACCTGGCTCACTTTTAGTCTTTTTATCTGCTTCCTTAGCAAACATGCCCACTGGAGCCTGAACGGCCTCAGGTGTTCTGCAAAGAGGTAGGGCCTCAATCATCACCTTTCATTATCACAGAAATTAATCCATTTCCTTGCATGAAACTCATGCATGTTTTTCCAGTTATCCAAAGCAAATGCTTGTTGCTTTTTTTATTTCTTTTCCTCTAAACTCCTGGTTCTCATGGAGCTTAGTCTCAAACATCCCTGAGAATGAAACCTACAAGCTTTGATTCTGTAGCTGACCCAGACCACAACAGTGTAGAGGCATTAAAATAATACCCTAAGCCACAGGGCACATCTACCAACATCTGTTCTGACCTGCTGTAGGGATGCTGGACAGGGCAGCATGGACAGTGCAGAATCTGGAAAACAAACCTTTTTTTAATGTAGTCTCCACAGCGGTACAAACACTTTTATCCCTGGTCCTGCTACGTCCACCTAAGAAAATGAGCAGCAAGACACTGAACTGGTATGATTATTTTCTCCATTAGAGGGTGGATTTCAGAGGAAATATACTTTGCTATTTCTATTACTAAGACGATAAAATATTGTGGGGTTTACATTTCCTCAGCAAGCCTATGTTTGATTACAGAAACACACAGAATGAAATAGTTTGGTGGGAATACAAAGGTTAGGGCTGATCCCAGAATGCTGGACAGCAAGCTGAGTGTAGGAACTCGCCTATTTACTTTACTCCTTGTCAAAACCAAAGTGCTCAGGCTGTTGTAACACTGCACTTCACCTCAGCACATGACAGAAAAACAGGCAAACCCCTGCAGTTTAGTATGCTCCAACAGCATGCTTTGGCCACTGAATTAATTTTCATCTGCAGTGGTCTTCAAGAGTAGTTTTAAGTACCAGATCTCAAAGGATGGGGACCAATAGTTTGCATTGTGCTGCCAGCAATGCTCTCAGCAAGGACTGGAATCCAATTAATAAAATCAACCCAGGGATGGCTAAATTCAGCTACAAACTTTTCATGATGCCACACAATACCAAACAGAAAAAAACCAAATACTTCTGTTAACATAGATTTCTTGTCCTGATCTAGTGTGCATAAGAGAAATACTAAAAATAGCTCAAATCTATTTTTACAAATTCAAGTATATAAATCAGCTGAACCACTCTGGAATCCATTATACTACTACAATAACATTTTGACAGCATAAGTAGACTCAGACAAAGCTACCAAAGGTCACCTTAAAAACAAAGACCTACTTTTTGACATGCGTTTCATGTTTTGGACCTGCCATGTGCTTCAAAAAACGTCCAGTGAGAGACAGAGGCATTTCCAGAGAGATGTCCCTTTACACTATATTTCAAGAACTGAACAATGTCTTATCTTTCTGCAATCGTTACTTCACTTAAATGCATTGTGCAAAAGAGAGAGGCCCAGATCTACATTTAGCAAAGAAATGAATCATCTTATTGCCACTATCCCTTACAGTCAGGGTGTTGAAACTAGTTTTGCAACTGCTTTACAAAAATAACCAAGTTAACACATGTGGAAATAGAAGAAAAAAAATTAAAAGAAATTTTTAAAAGAAAAATAAAATCTACCATGCATGACAAATTAAACAATTACTAGATGATGCTGGTGCATTAATTCACAGTAAGAATGAGCTATTCACAATCGTTCAAAACCAACTTGAAAAATGTTGGTAGTTCAAATTGGTATTTCAAAATGTACTGAACATCAGAGTTACAAGCCCACCTCTTGGCATTCCTGCACCTTTCCCAAAAGTCCCAGAGCATAAAATATGCAGGAAACAGTGAAACGCTATTCTCAACAGCAATTTAAGTGGGAAAAGCCGGCGGCTGAGTGGCTTGGCTAATCTAGAAGCTACAGCACAACTCTCCGGCTCTGTGCAGGACGGCGCCTGAGCGGGCACAAGGCGACAGAAGAGCAGCAAGGGCCGCATGAGGAGCGAACAAACGGGGACAGAAATGGTCAGTCGAACAAATCGGGATAGAAATGGTCAGTAAGCGCTGCTGGTGCTCATTGCTTCACGGGGAGCTCGGGAACTGCCGCGCTGATCAGGAGGGCAGATAAAGGAAGCCCAGAGGCTCGCCCTGCCACTAAGACCCTCGACACGTAAGAAATGCTCCTGGCAAGTGTATTTACAGCACTACGCGCAGGTCCAGGTAAGGGGGGCACCGTGTGAGGCGCTCCTGATATTCTGATATTCCTGAGCAGCCTGTGTGCCCACATGGAGAAACAGAGGCGATGCCGAAGGAAATGCCAAGCAGAACTGTCCGTGCTGGCCCTACAGCCCTGCCCAGCCGGTGACAGCGGCGCTGGGGCCTGACCCGCTCCGGTGCGGGCCGCTCCGTGGGCAGAGGCTGCGGGACAGCCCGGCCCCGCCGCTGCTTTGGCTCCCGCCTCCGGGACACGGGCCAGCCCCGCACACCGCCGGAGGTGCGTGTCCCTCCCGATCCTTATTTTTCCCCTTTGCGGGACGGTGAGTAGCTCAGAAAAGCGTCCTCCTTCGCGTCCCCACCGCTCGCCCCCCAGGTACACCCCAGACGCCGGCTCCTCGCCTCCCTTACCTCCGCCATGGGGCAGCCGCGTCCGCCGGGGCCGCCGCCGCCTCATCGTCCTCCCGCGGCGGGGCGGGGCACGGCTCCACCCGGGCGGGCCGGGCGGGGCCGGCGGAGCGGGCCTCGGGGCTGGGTGCCCCATGGGTGCCCGGCCGTGGCGGGCCCGCGGGGGTGCGGCTGCTCGGGGGGACGCCGGGCGCAGAGCCGCGCTCCTCTCACCGCGTCCTCTCGGACGGGAGGCGGCGCCGGGGCGGGACGGGGACATCCCGGCATCCCGGGCCCGGGATCCCACCTGTGTGCGGCGGCAGGAACAGCATGGAAATAAAGGAGACGAGTTACAAGGGGCAGCAGCCTGAAGGAAATTTTAAAAACCTAAAAATCTCAGAGATTCTCCACAACTCCCGGTCAACAGAATCTCCAAACAAAATTACAGGATGCAGATACAGGTTTTAACTGCAATCAACCTGCTGCTTAAGTGTCTCTTCAGTGCCTTTCTTTCCCACCTATGGACCTGCATTTTCTTCGGCGCGTCTGCTCAGGGCTGCAGGAGCTTACTCTCGCACATGCGAGAGATGTATTTTCCAGTTGTGTTCTCTCTGAAAAGGTCTCTTATCACTTCTCATCACTTCTACTTATCTGAGTGTTTCAGACTTGTTTTGGCTCTGCAAAGCGTTAGGCTGCTCGGGCAGACCCTGGAAGTGTCACTTCTCCAGTGATAACTCCGTGTGTAACGGGTGCAGTTTCTCAATTTCGCTGTTATCACAGATGACATTTCCCTTTTTTTGTGGAGTCCGGTGTGATACCACACTATGAGCGTATTACAGTATTCTAACGTTTTATTGCAAAATGTTTTTCTTGAATTCTAACAAAGTAACAAAAAAAAGAAAAATCTAAATAATGTCTTCCATTGCCAGCCGTTTTTGATTTTTTTGGTGGGTTTTTTTGTTTTGTTTTTTGGTTTTTTTGGGTTTTTTGTTTGTTTGTTTGTTTGGTTTTTTGGTTGTTTTTTTTTGCTGTTGTTTTTTTTTTTTAATCCCAGAGCAAGATCTCTGGCTTTTAATGGAAGTGAAAGTAAAGTTTATTTTACTGTGGGGAAAAATAAATAATATGTGTGTTAAGGTAAATAAATGTACAATAATGATTCACTCCATAAAAGCCAATACAATCATCACAAGTCCTTGTATTCCACATTATGCATTGGTGTTACACCTTTTATTTTTGGCGGGGGGAGTTCAGCGTGGTCAAGAGTTTTGCACATAATTTTTATGTTTGAAGATCAAATCTTATAATGATAAGAAAATATATGACAATTGAATGTAGCCTGTAGAATTTCTTGTAAGCGATGGAGAAGGAACTTTGCACATCCCACTCCCCAAGAGAGACAAGAGCCTCTATGTGGCCACTGTAGGCCACTGCAAGAATATGCACGAAACAGGCTTCTTCAGTCGTTTTTTCTTCAACAAGTTGTGTTCAAAATGTTTAATAGAAGGTCTGAATTGTTTATGGCTGCTAGGTTTTTGTCTGGACTGAGTTTTAAATCGTGGTCCTTAAGACTCTCAGCAAAACACACAGGCCATTAGAGAGGGACTGAAACCTCAGGCTGGCCCAGATGCCTTAAACTGGAGATAACCTTCACTCAGAAGAGATTCCATTGTGGCAGATTTAGGGATTCTGTTCAGGTCTATGGTTCCCAGTATTCACAACTTTAAAATCCTGCCCTGACAAAGTGATGAACAAGTGTGTGCTAATTTAGCACTGTCCCGCAGAGAAGGCATCAGTGTCAGAGAGCCCTCGTGTGCCTTCTCCCAAACAATGCTGTGACTATTTTGCACATCAGACACTGTCTACATACACAGTCAGCCCTTCTTCCTTATCTGCAAAGTCATTATCCTTTCTGTGCATATTTATTGAGAAATCAATGCAAAGACCATTACATAGATAATGTTATAGCATGAACATTCCTTTTAGAATGGACTCCTTAAACAAGGGACCTCCCCAAACTTCTTAGTCAAGTTCAACACAACAGTAACTGTGACAATTTATACCACTTTGGCCTGCTCTGGCAGCTCATTGCTGAGGGAAAAGAGACAATTGGCTTCCCTGTGTCTGACTAAAAGCTTGTTCCAAGCCTGTGAAAAATCATAGAATCAAAGAAAATGCTGAGTTGGAAGAGACCCATCAGGAGCCAACACTGGACACCCCAAGAGTCACACCATGTGCCTGATAGCATTGTCCAAAAGCTACTTGAACTCAGATGGGCTTGGTGCTGTGACCATTTCCTTGGGAAGCC
>VRYO01002734.1:33411769-33486144 GCA_009812075.1 Sialia sialis | reverse complement strand
ACCTCAGTGTTTCTCCCAAGTTACTCATATGGAAATGAAAGTTAATCCCTATGGCATGTGGTCCCCTACGCTTGTCTCTGCATACAGGAAAGCTGAACACATAACCCAGGTAAAGTGCCACAATGGTTTTACAAGACTCCTGGTATGAATTCCCAGAGAAGAAAGAGTATGTATGAGTTCATGTATGGAGCTGCAGGTGATTACATCCCAGCTATTTAGAGCTTCCTAAGTGCATCAGTAGTCATTAATTCAAGGGAAATCTTTCAGTAGTTTCAAATACTCAGTCTAACATTCAATGAATCTAATAAATAACTGGATTTTTTTTTCCTTGTGCTAAATTCTGATAACAACTAATTTTGTTTAATAATACATCAGCAAAGTTGCCCACATATGACATTCATACACAATTCTGGATTCTTTCAATTTATAAACCTACTTCTTGTGAAACATGCTTTTAGTCAAGGTAACCTATTTAGATAATAGCATTAGCATCAGCTTTAATAAGTATGTTGCTCAACTACTTGGTGTTCATTCTGCTGTGCTGGATCAGTGCATTGGTCTCCATCATGTCTTTGTGCTTCATGCCAGTGTTGAAGAAGAGGGACAAGCTCTTTTACCATCAGAGCACTTACAGCAGAATATAAATGATGGAGCAGAAAGCCTTGTGGCAGCTAATGCAAGTGTTAAGTTTGGACTCTTACATCAGGCATGTACTATCAATCACAAAGATACAAATGTCAAGAATTTGTTGCCTAGCTTTAGACTGTAATAATTTTCCTACTTTATTATCTAACTGATTTCTCACCATGACATTAAGTTTGTCACCCTGACTGTGACCAAGTAGCAAGTTTTATTACTTCCTTAACAGATGCCTCTCTTCTAGTTTCACTTTCATACTTTGTGTGTCACTGGAGATTCTATATCTGGTATTGGATTTAACTATTCTCTCACAAATCTATGCATAAGTGGCTTCAGTTATCAGTCCTAACACTGTTAGCTATAAAACAAATAGGGAAAAAACCAAAACCCTTTGTTAATTTTGGTCAAATTTTTGCTCTGCGCTTTGCAAAAACCAAATTCATTACAGTGTTTGTATGGGCAGTAAGGAAAAGAAGTGAATGAATCTGCAGTGGCCAGGTCTGGCATTTTCTGAGCCAAAAGGCACAAGGTGAGCATGGACCTGGTACCCATTTTCTACACATCACATTTTTATTACTTTCACACACTCAAACCAGCTCTCCTTTATGTCAGATGCACAGATCCAATGACAGTGAAATCACTGTATAAATACCAGGCTGGATCATGTATCTTGCTATGCTCTTACTACAAATCCTTTGGAAGGGCTCTGAAACAGCTGCATTAGTGCTGCTGAGGCCATGGCTTACAGGGCTGGACACAGATCATGGGAGAGTGGCTCATGAAGACCTCCTAAGCAGGTCTCATGCACACATGTTTTCATATCTTGTCTCTCATTATTCCCCCTGGCAAGGGATATAAGCAGATACAGATCTGAATCTGTCTGTCTATCTATCTATCTATCTATCCTCAGTGGTGGGAAATCTGTTATGCCTCGACCCAGCAAGACCTTAAGTTCTAGATATTGAAAGAGTAAAAAGTAAAAAGCTTTGTCCCCTGGGCAATAAGCCTGTCATTCATAGATTTAGCTGGTTAAGTGTATGACTTTAAAAAGTGGTATGAAGCTGAAACTCACTTTCACAACCCATCCCCTAGATTCAAGCTGCCAACTCTTCTCCAAACACTTACCCAACCTGACCTCCATGCTGGCACTTTGCCTATGCACAGCAGTCTCTCACAGGAAGGGATAGGTCCTGGCTTTCTCTTTTGACCCATACCATCCACCTACTTAGTGTTTTATCTCTATACCATCTGGAGAACATAAAATAAATGCCAATTCCTTTCACAACCATGGGAGGTATCATTTTCCCTTGCTGACATACAGTTCAAAACACAGCAGACATCCAACATTCAACATTGCCTTTTTTAAGGTGTGCCTGGATATGATCCAGCTCCCTCTCCATCTTCCACAAGGCAGGTCATTTATCCTGTCCCAGTAGCTTTAGCTCTGGGAAATGCACTCTTTGTTCCTCTGTGGCATCTTTTTGTTCCATCAGTTGATCTCAATGCCTGGAGAGTTGGTGGCAGCCCTGTATAGATGGTCTTTCTGTGAATCTGTGCCTTAATGCTTTATTCTTTCTTCAGAGAGTAGCTGGGGACCAGCTGAGGCTGCAGCTCAGCAGGAATTCCTCCTACCAGAACAGTCACAACGGCATGTGCCAGAGGAGAAGACAGCACTCATCTACAGAAACAGGTTTGGAATACAAGGCTAGTGGAAATAACAGTTGTAACCTGAGGAAACACTTCTTCCTGGAGAGAGCGATAAGTAAGAAGTGATAGATTCATATTAAAAAAAGGACAAAACACTGAAAACCAAAAGACAAGAACAAAAAACCCAGTAGGGGCACTAGCTGAAAACTAAGGAAAAGAAGATGGAATAAAAAAAAATCCAAGAAGAACATCCTTTAAACAATCTCAGAATAAAATATACTGAAATGCAGAAAATAAAATAAGTTGATGTATGTGGCAGGAACGTGTTGGCTTTGTTTGGGAAGAGGACAGGAGTCATCATGTACTAAACTTGGTTAGCACTTGTCAGTAGAAAGAACTACACTTACATTTCATTTTCAGCTGAAGCTGTCACTTCCATAGTAGTGGCATCTGTGGAATCCAAGGATATATGGTGTGATAAGAGGCCCTGACTTTTTGGAGACAGCCAATGCCTTAACTCTTGAGAGCCTGAAGCACTGTTCTACTTTTGGCCACTAACTACCAAAGTAGAGAAAAACAGTAGAGACAGAACACTTGGTGCTTTCAAGATGTTTTTATATTTGGTTTCTTTTTCCTAATTGATGCAGTTGTGTGTCAGGAACAATTTGTCACTGAGGCTGTGGTAACTTAGGATAGAAAGGAAAGATAGTGCAAGGTGAAAGGGGAGATTGCATTGCATTTTGCAGCCACAGCATTTGGAAAGATAGCATCCAGCCAGCAATGGAGTTCATGGCTAAATGCCAAACATGTTTTGACTCATGAGGATTTGCTGGAACATAAAGAGTTCAGAGAATTAGCTCTGCAGTTTACCTCAGTCTTAAAAGACCTAGCAATTTTAGGAGTTTATGTAAGATTGGAGATTTCAATAGGAACATGGTAGTTTCTCTACGGCTACAGCAGGTCAAAAGATTTTTTCTTAGTATTTAGAAGATTTAGGGATTCACATCGGTCATAAAATGGTTTTTTATACCTGGAAGAAAATATTTCAGCTCTGAGTTTCCTTAGTCAAGCTGCCTTTATGCAACTGATAATTGCCTGAGCAGTTTTTGAAACTCACTTCAGTGCCTATTGGTGCTTACATAGCCTGTAAATCTACCTTCAAAATATTTAAATATTCCTTAATCTCTTTCTGCTGTTTTTTTCCTTTTTGATATCTTATATATGTATGATTCTATGGTTCTCTCCTACTGGACTGCTTTGTGTCGACAATGCAGTGTGTACAGCCTTTTTGGCTTGGAGATGCTTTCAGAGAAAGGGTGAAAAACATAGAAAGTGTCATATTTTCTATGTTACTACAACAGCTTCTACCTTTGTAAAGGGTGCATCTTCACCTTGGTTAGACCAAATGCATGTTGAAGCTGGATGTGTCCCATAATGCTTTTTCTCTTGGAAGTTGATTGCAAGCAAAGGTATTGCTAACACTGTTTACTTGGGCACCATTTGAGGAGCATCTCTTTTTTCTGTTGTTTCTGTTGTTTCTCCCCCCTGCCCCCATGTATTTTTTTTTAATTTTTTTTTTTTTTTTAAGATTTCATTTTCAGCATAAGTATAGGTCTCTTTTGGGCACCTGCTTGTGTTCTCTTGTGGCATCCTTTATAGTAGGGATGACTTACACAAAATGGTTCATTATTGCCAGATTGAAAATCTTTTGCTGAACATCTTTTCACCAATTCTCCAAGCGAGGAGCATGTTGGAAGGCACCAGTTATGCATGCCTAAATAAAAAGCTGAAATCTGTTCTATCTGCTGGAGTCCTGCATCTTATTTATTTTAAATCCCTTGATATGGTTGCTGTTACTAAAATGCCAACAGGGATGATAACAGTAGCAATAACAATAATATTTGAAGAACCAAAAAAGAACACAAGTTCTGCTAGTGTTGAGTTTTGCTAGTGACGAATTCTGCTAGTGTGGAAACTGCTACCTGCATTTGTATGCAAATTCCATGTTGGCTGAATCACACTCTTCTGTCTTCATCTGTATTGAACACAGTATCTTATGTATAGAAGAGAATCAATAGAATTAATAAATAGAATTAATACTTACCCTAAGTATGAAATCGACTTTAAATCCCATAACCAAATTAGAACCACCACTTTCTCAAGCACTCTAAAAATCCTTTGCCTTCTTTAAAATGCTTTAAAGAAAGGGAATGTTAGTGAAAACTTAACATCATTTGAAACACAGAGCCTTTATTTGGTCACCTAGTAGGGCATGTTTTTAAATTCACTAATGTCACAGTTCTTCACAGAAGGCAATGAAAAAGAAGCCATCCCTCATGGGTTTGTGGGTTGGTGCAGGGAGTACAGCCACCTGCTGGGTAACCCACCGAGGTGCTGCTGGCTGCACAGCTCACAAACCCCCACCACCAATGTGAGCGGCCAAAAGAAGCTGGCAGAGAAGGAGATGGGAATTGCTGCCAACTCATGTCCTTCCCATCACTTTGTTCAGGACCAAATGAGATCCATCAGTCTTTTTCTGGAAGTAGGGTCTTACAAGGACCTTGCTCCTGACCTTGTTCTCCTTCCCCCGCGTGGTGTCAGATGAATGAGTTCATTTGATAATGATTCTTTCTTCTGTCCCATACCTGCTTCTTGAGTTGCTCACCTGACACCAGTATGTACATTTCAAATTAAACACTTTAATGTATTATTTAAAATAGTAATAAGGAATGAGATACTGTCTCCTTAAATCGCAGTCTGGGTAATTACAGCTAGGTTAAGCACTGAAGACCAGAAACCAAGCCCAAGCTATTAAATTGCTGTAGCAGAAAATAGTTCCCTAGGATTTTGTAGCAAGGTGCTCTGCCTGAGCAGGGACACAGCAGTTTGAACTTTGTCCCGTTTACAGCTTATCAGTGATGGATTGAGCAAGGAGGGTCTGCTGATCACTGATAAGGTTGAGCGAAGGGTCTGCGGTTTTTAGAGGATATGAAAGCCAGGTGCTTCCTGACTGAGGCTGGCATCAGCAAGGCTGTGCAGGCCCTGGTACGGAAGTGAGAGTCAGAAGTGTCAAGCAGAAGAAACCAAAGGGTTCATAACACCTTTCCAGCAACAAAGCATATTTTGCTGAGTAAACCTGACAACACATAATCTAATAATGCATATGACTGACAGTCACTTTATTCTGTAGGAGGCCAGTCCCACATTTTCATGGCGAGGACATACCAACATACCTCCCTAAGGTGTGTGAAGATCCTTCCCTGGAGTGCTGCCCTGAAGGTTACTCCTCAAGGCTGAGCTTGGCACTGACATAGCTGTTATTTTTATTTCATATTTGTAATGAAATATCTTTCATGACATCACTCACTAGAGTGATACAGAGCTATTGGCTAAAGGATGCGTTCACAGTCAGACTTAAGAAAAAAAAAACGAGATTAGGCATGTGGCCAAGTATTTCTGAAATAGTCCTAGTAGTTCTTCAGTGCTTCAGCAAGTCATTTTCTTTCCAAAAATTACCATCTTTCGCATATCACTTCTGTTTGCCATCTTACACTATTGATTTTTGCAAACTTCATGGTGCTGTGACCAAGTAGGCACCAAAGCACCCCAGAGGGTGTCAGGTTCATTACTTGCATTTACTTTTGCCTTTAGACTTTTGAATTTGTTCTACAGCAACCTCCCTTGATTATCAACTACAAATTCTGTTTTTGCCTTGACTACAAAAATCTGTAACTTCTTGACTCTTTTTCTAGTAGTGTTCTCATTTGATGAACTTGTAGAAAAAAATTAGGAAAAGGACACAAAGAAGTTGCACTGTGGCTCAATGGAAGCAAGATGTTTGATTCTAGTAGTTTGTTCTGACAAAATAAAAATTATTTTAATAAAAAAATGTTTCAGGAGGGATAGGAACAAAGTTTTGCCCTTTGTCTACAACTCGGGCAATAGAGAAAATGCAACATAAGTTGGCAAGTTCAAAACCAAGCTTTAATTTTATGCCTCAGTTTTTGTATTTGAAATTTACTGAATATGCATTTTTTTGCAAGAATTATTAAATTTAATTAATAGCTATTAGCAATGAGATCTCTAGTAAAGGTGCAACTCAGAGGTCAGAAATCAAATGTGTGGCTTCTGTGTACGATGGCTAAGCATCTAAATGGACCTGCCATTACCTCTAATTTTGTGTCTGCAATTGAAAACAAGGAACTTTCCATCCTCATTTCCATATTTGGTTCACAACACTCATTTAATAAAACCTTCTCTTTTGAGCTGCACATAATAACACCAAAATACTAAGGCTAGACATTCATGACCAGTTGATGACACCAGAATAGTACATCAAAGAAAGTGTCTTGTAGATGACTGGTCAATAAATCTGCTTGACAATTTAATTGGTATAATTGATAAAATCCATATAACTACTAGGGAGGAAATTAAATTACTTTATACAAATCAGATTGTGATTTAGATTAAAATTTTCTGGGTCAATTCGCTCTCTGCAAATTATGTTATGGAAGACCCCCTGGTTTGAAACACACTTATTAAGCTTTCTCCTAAAAAGTGTCTTAATTCATATAGAATGGCATAGCCTAATATCTCTGTACACAATATACCCATTTTTCCTATGTAGTCTTCAATTCTCAACATGGAGAAAATATGCAAACACACAAAAATGCCACAATAACCAGAGATTGTATTGCTCTTTAATTTTTGTGTGAAAAGATGGTGTCTTAGGAGGCACAACAGTTTGTAGCAATGCTCAGACCTCATTGGTGTTATTCATGAAGGCTTTTTAGTGCAGCAATGGTGGGAGTGAGGGCTTCACCAAATTCTCAGCCAAATGAGAAGACAGCTGGAATTGCTGAATGGAGGTCTATAGCTTGCATTATATTGTGGTAGAAAGGCTGAGTAATTGCAGCACCTTCTTTCACCCTTAAAACCCATTAAAGGAAATACGTTTAGTTTTTTACTTTTCAAGCTTGATGGAGAGCAAAGGAAGAGCTTTTTCTTTCTGTTAAGTAGTAGACAAATGGGAGGATTTTTTCCAATCCTGTTGTTTCTGTGATGATGCATCTGGATCTTCCCAGGTTCTGACGGAGCAGCACAACTGCTGCTGCCAAGTCTCAGGAATCTCTACCTATTTCAAATACAGAAGAATTTAGTAAGAGTTTAAGAGTGATCTTGGCATGCAGCCTTGGGAGTGCTTGTGCAGACATTTGTGGGAAAGCAGAGACACACAGGAAAATAGTGTTCTGAGATGGGAGGGGTAGACAAAGCCTGGAGGCAGCTCCAGTCCCACAGCCTGCTTCCAGGAGATGGTACTGCAGCCTCTGAGAGGGGAGGATGCTTTTCAGGGGAACATGACAACATCCACCAGTTGTCAAGGAAAAGAAATGGTCATAAGCCTGCTGCTTGTGTTTACATGACTGCATACCAGCTGTACAGTAATATTGTAATAAAAGCTGTTGGGACAATCATTGTTATGCTGCTGCTGTTTAGCAGCTTGCTTCCAATACTGCATTACAAAAATTACATATTTCATGTAATCAGGTCTGTCTCTTACTTAATCATCCCACTCTGTGTATAAATCTTTAAAGCGGACAGGTCTATAAATCACATGCATTTTTCATTTACCGTTTATTCTAAGCCAGGCAGTTTCTTATTTAAATTGCCGTATGAATAAATCTAATAATCCTTATTCACTTACATCATCTCAAACTTTAAATCTAGTTCTGACTGAGGTCATAAGTGAAATCAGTATTAAGGGCAAAACTAGCAGCTGTAACAACTATAATAGCTCACCAAATTATGTTAACGGGCTGAAATAACATTAAAAATGAGGAAAAATTGAATTATATTATTAAAGCATGCTATGCTGAATCAGGCAAACATTTAGCCTAACCAGAGATCCTGAATGTGCATATACTGCGTTTATCATCACACCAGTCCATATGCCCTGGACAAATGAGGAGTAAAGACACTCACCCAAACATGTCTATTTATAAACTGCATTTGTGTACAGTATTATGCAGATTTCTGTAATGCAATAAAAAAAAATTCTAAACAACTGTCCTCACAACCAGAGCCAGAAATTACTTAGAAAGGGTAGCTATGCTTGTATTTTATTATTGTATCATTCTGAACCTTTAAATCAGCAATACTGATCTTATGGAGGAGCTATCAAAATTTTTCCTTTCTCTTCCTGAAAAACCCAACAAATCCCATTTTTCTGTTAAAAAAGATGACAGGACTGACTCAGGCATTCCATCTGTCTAAGAAACAACTTACAATTCCTATGAAAATTCACACACAAAAGGGAAAAAAAGAATTCTTTGGTGGTAGAGGAAACATATGTCACAGGGGAGGGTCGGAAAATCTTCAGCATTACTCCCAAGGCTGATGGATTTTAGAGGATTTGCTTATAGCTGTCACCAGGGTGTCACAGTGCTTGCCTTTACATGAAGTTTCACTTCAGAGTCTGGAAACACATTTTTCACATTCTCACTGCAATTTTTAATATTTACTGGGCTTGTTATTTGTGTGGAATTGATATTTAGTGTTTGGATTGCTGCAGCCTGTAAAAATCACTCATTACATCTACTTGCTCCCAGCACTGATGGAAAGAGTGTGAGCATCAGGATAGTATCCTTCCTGTGCTGATCTCTTCCACTTCTGGCAATGTACAGTGCAGGCTCTTCCTTTGCCAGAGGCTGCATTTGGAACATCATATTTCTCAGCTGTCCCTGGCCCTATTTCAATTAATCCAATTCCCTTTTGAAATCATTTGCACTTTAGGTTTCCACAATATCTTCATGTAGAGCTCTTCACAATATCCTCATATGCTGCTTGGAGTAACCTGTTATCTGGTCATTTTTTTAATTGTGCCTTATATCATATGATCTGCCTTATGAGAAACAGTAACAAAACAAAATAAACATTCTTTGTTGTAGGAACATTACAGACCTTTTTCATTCAAAACCTTCAGCTGAGCTAGTCCATACTTCCAATCCACCTTCTTGCCTGTTTCTACACCTTTATTGGTGCTTTATGCAGTGGCATAAAGATGATCTATTTCCTACCTGATTTCCAAGACAGCAGAACATTTAATTTACTAATGGGGTGGTTAGGAGATCGCTGGGCTTAGCAGGTTCTGGGACAAGGAGAGAAGAAGCAAATCCCCAGCTCCCCAGCTTCTCTTGGCACCAGCCACATCAGCACTGCTGAGTCTGAGCATCCTGAGGCAACCATTGCTTTGATTCTTTCAATTCTGTGCGCTTTGTTATGGTAAAGCCATCTTGCCCTTATGCATCTGGTTTTTTTTATTATCATGGATTTTCTAGAAACAGACTAATTGGCACAAGTAGCCAAAAATTACTGAAAAAAAATTTTTAGCACTATAATTCAGAAAAATCAGCAAGCAAACACACAGACACTGACACACACACACAAGTGAAGTCGGGATAGTGCATTGGAAAACAAAATTTATTTTGCCAGCTGTAATTATTTTTATTGTTTATAAAACCAAACACAACGATAAAATTTCTTAGTTGATGTGCAATAGTGCCAGGGCACTACGGGGTTGGATGCTCCCTGGGATCCAGCAGCATGGGAGCATCCCAGGGACAGCAGGCCAGGACCTCACAGGCAGGATCTGTTTCACCACCTTGGCTTGGGAGCAGGAAAGTCCTGGGCACCCCCAGCTCTTGGCACAGGCACCCCTGAAGGAACCCAGGGCAGAATTCATCAGTGGCACAGCAATTTGGGGAATCCTGATCTGTGGCAGAACTCCAAACAAGTTCAAACCAAGAGGACACTTCTGTGCTGACCACTGCAGGTTGTGATAGCTTGTAATATATTTTGTAAAATAATTATTTTTTAGCAGTATGGGCCCTTACACTATTAACCAATATACAGTAATTTCACAATTATAAGCCACGCCTGATTATAAACCGCACATCCGGGTAGCCGGATAGACCACGGGATTTGTCCATATATAAGCCGCACCCAAATATAAGCCGCAGTTTTGTTGTTTATTTTTTAAGCGAGGATCCATGTGCGACAAAGTAACAAGTTAGTAACAGAATCGCGCCAGTGCAGGGTTTGGTGTCAGGTGCTCAAGTTGCAAACAGTTTTCGTAGATCAGCGAAGCCTTTAAAGGCAGCCCCAGGCACCCTCCCCGGCTGGCTCTCATTTCTGGGTTGGCATTTTGCTGGGATTTGTCCATAAATAAGCTGCACTTTATGATTAGCCGCACTACTGGGGTAGGCTGGATTCTTCAATGAAAAAGGTGCGTCTTATAATCGTGAAATTACCGTAATATTTTTACTGGGGGACAAGTCACCTCTCATCTTTTAGTGACAGCGTTTGAAGTTATAATTACTGGAGAATAGATTGGTGAGATCTGGTATTTAACAAAGACATGACACCTTCCAGTAGGTAGAAAACAGCACCTTTTCTGTTAGGCAAATAAAGATATTTGCTGAACGTCTACTGTAATTCAGGTTTAAATAGCTGTCATTATTTTGTTACTTTTAGCCATATCATTACAACTATATTCTCATAAATTTTGAATACATGTCTTCAAATAAGTAATGAAGGATTTGCAAATATTTCATACGAAATCCCTGTGGAGAGCATCAGGTCCTTCTAGATTTTAAGTGTACCTGATAAGCAGAACCACATCTGTGTGGGCCATGAACATCTGCTGCTCTCTGACAAATGGGACAGTGCTGGCTTCATAAGCAACCTCCAAGGAAATCATATTAGGTCTTTGTGCCTTCATTACCTCTTCTGTGACTTTAACATTTTCTGTGACTTTGCAACTGCTAACAGCTGTCAAGAATAAATAGGGCATGTTTGAGTTTCTGCTTTTCACTGCCAGAGATCTCAAAGAGATTAATTAACAAAAGTCTTCATGATTCCCTCACGTCACCTGCACATTGTTTCAGTATATTCAATACTTACACATTGAAAGATGCTACTCTGGGGGTGTCAGATCTCGTTTCTTTCTGCAGACAAAATTTTTTAAAAAATCTATCTCATTGCTCCTGTTCTGGGCTGGTCCTGCCCTTTAAGGAAATGTACTGGGTTTGGCTGGGATAGAGTTAATTTTCTCCATAGTACCTAGTATGGGGCTGGGGTTAAACCATGACAGAATGGAGGGAACCTCTGTGGATAAATGTTCTTAATTTTAGTAATAACTTCTTTTTAGTAGTGGAGTCAGAGAAAAAAATGTGGTTTTTGGGGGCAGGCATGGGGGAAGTTGCAGCAGCGAGAGGAAATTCCCATTTTGTATTTAGATATGCTGGTAAGGATTGGTGATGGCAGCTCCTCGAGCAGAATGCTTTAATCTCTCCTTTTCCTCCAGCTGCCAGAGGGGAAAAAGTAACTCAGAGACTGCTGGGAGTTGCAGTCCTAGATTATGCCAGCCTTTAGCACAGGAATCTGGCAAAAGTTCCTGCTGGAAAGAGCACAGTGTTTATACAGAACTTTCTCTGCACATGGGAGGAAATCCAAAATGCAAACCTCTGTCCCAAAATGCTGAGGAGCCTCATCTCTTCTCAAGCACGGTCCAAACCCCAGAACTGCTCTTGTCCCCCTGCCCCAGGGATGAAACCCTCTTTTTTCTTCCCTTTCTTGCTCACTTAAACCATAATCTTAGGAGTAAGGTCCCCTCCAGGTTAGGGGTGTTGCCTATCCTCCCCTCCTCCAAGGAATCCTGCTGAAGACAGGGATGTCACTTCTTAAGTGCCTGTCTCAGAGCTATGTCATGCACTGCCACCCACTCAGCACTCTGAGCCTGATATCTTCTCCATATCCTAATAATTAATGCTTTTTAAGGAAACCATAAAGATTGCCTTTTTCTTTCCCCTTTTGATTTTTCCCCTTTTTTTCTTTTCTTTTAATAAAGGCACAGGGACAGTATCAATCTTTTGTTTAATATCTGCTTAGTTAAAACATTCCCTCTGAACAGCCATGAATTTTTTTTTCCCCATAAGAAAGAAGTTTCATCTCCTTTCTCTCATGACCACCACAAGAGCAGAGAGAAACTACAAGTATATGGAGAATCCATATGTCACCTATCACCTGGTGGAAAGGTGCTGAACAGAAAGGGAGAATTTTTGTGTTTGGGCTGTAGGTACTGGTCATGTTCATACTTTAATTCAATGTAGAATCCATGACCACCATGGGAGCTGCCTGGTGCCACAGCTTCACTCAAAGATAAGCTGAACAAATCCGTCAGCCCAGCCAGAACCTGATGCCATGAAAGATGGGAATTTGAACCCTTATGGGCCAAGGAGGGAAATCTCCAGGCTATTTAGGTTGCTGGCAAAAGGAGCAAACAGCTCTAGCTCAGCCTTGTTGTTATGTATCTGTGTACATGGACAAGTTATGTCAGGCTTAGGTGATTTTGGCTGCCTGCAAGCTGATGCAGAGCTGGAGCTCCAGCTTGTGCTGCCTGGGCACCTCTGGAAGTAGGATCACAAGCTCTGCCAGGGGTGGATGGATGGCAAGCCAGGCATCCCCACAGTTCAGCAGCAGCTGCATGGCTTTTTGGAACAGAGTTTTAGCCTCTGCTGTCCACAGTTTTCCTAAGCCATCTCTAGAATCTGGATGTTGAGGCTTAAAGACACCAAGGTGAAGACATGTGATGTTAGAAGGGAGTTGGAAAATCTCATCCCTGTTAAGACTGTGCCATGAATATGGGCACTTCTACAGGGACTTACCAGGAGGGGGCTCAGGTCTTGAAGAAAAGTCCACACTTGTCTCCACACTGGAAAGTCCCATCCAGCATCCCTGCCCACATGGCTTTTTTGTCTTTAGAGCTTGTAAAGTGTGAATGGGTCAAATTCATACAAATGATTTCACGCATTATAGTTCAACTCAAACTGATGTACACCTGTGCTTGAAGGTATGAGAGATCTGGGGCATTGTTCAAGTTTATCCTAGCACAATTAATTCACATGCAGCACAAACAGGGAAATGATGCACTGCACGGTGTAACATCTATGTCTTAGTGTCAGTGATTAACTTTCTGTAAGCTCTGACACGCTTCTACATTAATAGGAACAAATGTAATCATAGAGCAGTTGAGCCAAATTAATTATAGAACCATGTGATACAATTTCAAAATGAAATATATCTGTTGCTCCGTTTTTATTTACAAACAGGTAAATAAATTCATGCCTTAATGGTCTGCCAGTAAAAAAAGGCTTTTGTAGACAGGTTTACAGGACAAGATCTATGAATGTAATTTCTTAGCTTTTTTCTTGCATTAAAGAGAATGCTGTGGAGTTGAATGTCTCTCAAATAAAGCACTCTGGAAGAAGTTGTTAATATATTTGAATAGACATGATGTATCATGCTTTGTGCCTTTAAGACAGTATCATGCAGTATCTGCCAATCTTCATTGCAAAGAGATAAGACGCGGTGTTCTGTGCTTTAAGAAATGCACAAAAACTGTAAGAAACACACACACACAAAAGAAAAATTAACAGTTCACGTACAAAATCTTGATTCTGTCAGACTAAAAAATGTCTCTCTTCTGCATCCTGCCTGTTTCTGCCCTCAAATGTTTAACATACTTCTGGGAGCTGCATAAATAAATAAATAAAGCTCTTATTTGATGACAGTGTTCCAAAAAGAGTAATTTGTGAAGAGAAATGGCTTCACAAAGGTGAGTCATAATCTCCCATTTCACAGTCTCTGTCATGGTATAATCTATAGAACAAACTCCTTGAGACAGGGATTAGCTCTTCAATTTAGGTCACTACAGTGCCTAGTCCAAAACATTAGGTCTGATTTCTAATTCTACAATAATCTTAATTCCTGAGCTGTTCTGACTGCTGCAGTTCTTGACCAGTACTGGTAGATAAAAGTGCAATACAAATCTATGCTACCCATTATCCAACAAAATTGTTGGCTGCAATATTAGCCGGTATTATTAGTTAGTAAGTGGTGAGGTTTTTTTGTTCAAACAAATAGCACTTTATATAGCAATAATTATCAGCAGAAGCTAAGTGAAGTAATTTACATTATTTTTACTGGTAAGAAGGTGATGGAGGAGGTGACCTGAAAAACGTGATTTTTGTAAGGACAGGGATAAGTGTGAGCAATTAGGGCGTACCAAAAAATTGAGCAAAGCACCAGACTTAGTATGAAAGTTAGCACATTTGTTTTGTAAACATCAGTGGTCTAAAGCCATCATACATTCTTCAAATGGAACAGCTGATGGCCTTTTTCAAGGTATGCATCTCCTTTTTATTTTTCTTTTCTTTTTCTCTCTTTCTTTCTTTCTTTCTTTTTATTTTCTTTTTTAACCTGGAACTGTGTGCTGTTCAGAATCAGAATATTTTTTCAACATAAGTTAAATAATCATAAATTAAATAATCAGATCCCATGTTAATCTCATGACAGTTTGAACTTGATATACATGAGGGTTTGGATCACAGGCTTCATACCTTACATCCTTTTTTCTCTTGCCCCTTTGACTACCATGTACTTCACACTGTCTGTGATTCCCTTTATTTTATATGTTGGATTCAAATAAATTCTCTGTCTTTCCAAGGCAGTCTTATTCTTTGCCTACATTTCTGCATGGAAGGAAAGGTCTCTCAGGTAGTGTGAGGTCCAGCTTGCTGTCTCTGCTCCTCTCTACTGCCCTCTGGCATAATTTTGGCCCGGTCTGTGCAGGAAATATCTTTAACTCTGTAGAAGGTTTGCATGTTGTCTTTGTCATCTTCTTTCTCTGCCAGAAAGGTTCTGTAGGTATTAGTGTGTATATGTACATGTGTATAAAACTGCTTGTTCATCACTTGATGAACAGATGTATTTTGTGGGGAAAAAATCATTTTTTTCCATCACATGCTTTTTATTGGTGTAAATTACAACAGCAAATCTCTGTTAACAGAATGAGGCACAGCCCTCACTTAATGCTTGCCTACTGCTCTCTCAAGCTTTTCTCGAGTCCCACATACTCTCAAGCAACACTTTGCACTTGGATCAGCCACTCTTTCATTAAGATAATTCCTTCTTTGCTTTCAAAACTCACTTCAGATGTCTTCCTTTCACTTGGATTTCACTCAATGTGCCCCCCAGCACTATCTGCCGCTATCTTGTCTTCACTTGATCTTTTTGTTCTTATCCTCTGTATTTGGATTAAATTATCTTCTTCTCGGGGCAGAGATCTTGCTTTCCATGCCCTTATGAAGGGATATTTTCATGTCCGGGAATGCAGAACTAGGATAATACAAGCCAAGAAGAAAATATTTTCAAATTCTGTTCTGAAATTTCAGCTGTAATTTTGCTATTGGTTAGACAGAATGAAACCACCATTTAAAATCTGCCAGTGTAATCTCCGGAAGCAAAAAAAACCCCTAGCCCCTAGAGCTCAGCAATTAGAAAATGAAAGAAGATTACTTTCCATAGATATGTTATGATTTGCAAAGATCTAGATACTGGAATGAATAGCTAATTCACACATATTATCATTTAAGAGCCAAATCTACTAAACACACCCCTGACTTGAAAGAAATCTAAGATAGGTGGCATGTCAATTACTGTAATCCT
Organism: Sialia sialis; assembly: GCA_009812075.1. Taxonomy (NCBI): domain Eukaryota; kingdom Metazoa; phylum Chordata; class Aves; order Passeriformes; family Turdidae; genus Sialia; species Sialia sialis. The sequence goes on along the minus strand of VRYO01002734.1, from coordinate 33,470,292 downwards.
TAAATTATGCATATCTTTCAAAATCTTCTATCAAAGTCTTAGGTTTTTCTTCTTAGGTGGTTTCTGTACTTCTTCCACAAGGCAAAATAAAACAATGGTTTATTTCAATAAATGTTGTGCCTGAAGGGCTGTTATTTGTTACTAGAAATTGAATTATTTAAGGGATCATGCCCTGTCATACTGACCTAAAAGGAGTTTTGGTCCATCAGATCTTCCATCTTGCTTCAGAAGTGATCAGCAAGTAGAAGAAAATGCTCTGCTTCTGTTACCCAGAAGGGAATAAATTATTCAAAAAATGTTAATGTAGAAGGCAAGCAGAGAAAAACTTTCTCCATCAGTAACAAAAAAAAACCCCAAAACTTTCACATCTGTCTGTATCAGAAAAACGCAGATACAAGATAATTTTGTGTTTCTGTTTAAGAACCCTGAAATATAAGAACATCTGTTAGCTGCAAAGGTAATCACTATACAAACATACGGGTATGCAGTGAAAGAAAAAAATGTATATATCTTCATCTTTTTGTGGCTTATACAGTAAAAGGTGGAGGTAGCTCACTTGCATAACAAAGGCAGCAGAGCCTTAGGCTACAGATTTTGAGGATCATTCTCATTCTTGACGAAAAGCAAGTATATAGATTATTCTTAATGCAAGGTCTGGAAGCACACAATTGGATCTGAGGCAAAATTGAACTCTGGAGCTGCTCTGCCCGGCTTACATGGAGAATTTCTCTTTCTTTAACTCTCCTCGTACCATGGCACAGCTTTCCCTCACTGGATCAGCTCTGTAGGTGCAGAGATTCTCATGCCTCAAATCTTTGTCCTTGGTAATCTTTGGTAAAACCATATTTTAATGGTTAAGCCATGATTATGCGTGAGTATCCACCATATCCATACTCTGGACCCTTACCACACATGATCTATATGTGTCACTAACATTCTACCTACCACTGCATTGCATTGAGACTCTGCTCTAGCTATTTTTTGCTCTTAAAACTATGGAGTCATCCAGATCTGGCAAAATGGGTATAAAATGGTGCCAGCTCAGAAAGGGATTTTTTTTCTGCTTCTTTTGTCACAAATACATATGTAGCTGTGAGAAAATAAAAAAAAACCTCTCAGTCCATTGTGGTTCATCTTATTCTTTCCTGCCTAGCTACTAAGGTACTGTAATGATTTTGCTAAAGTTGCTATATTTTGCTTAATATTTTTTATTGTCTTATCAGTCTTTTTTCCCAGTTCCCTAATTTTTCCGTTATTTTTAGTAAAACTACCATTTCTCTAAAGCCAGATATTTGCCTGAGAAGGAAGAGCTACAGCTCAGCTATAGTAGTAACTCATTTGTATTTCTTTCAGATGCAGAAATGGTAGTCTGTATATTACTGAGCTCTGACATTCTGATGGTCAAACATTTTAGAGTTTCCCCGCCTATTCCACTTTTCTGAGACACCTTCAGAGGGTGTTACCCCCGTGCATGGGGGATCTTTCACCTGTTGACAGAAATTCCAAGTCCAATGGCAATGCCATTCTATTTGGATATCTAATTATATCCAAATGATTGAATTTGGATATAATGATTCTCATCACTTTGTACCAACAAACTCAAAAGATCCTCAGGTAGGCTGTATCCTTGGATAACCCCTGAAAAGTCTGTCTGCTCCAAAAATAAGTATGTTAAATTCTGACAGCTTTATTGCTGTACACCAGGTGGGGAAACCCTAGGACAAATGACTTGCAAGAAATACGTATTTGTTCCATTTTCTGTTCCTTTATTGCAATCCTTCTTGAAAAACAAAACAATTCTTAAAAAAACGCTTCTCTGCTTTCTGCATTAGCAACCACTTAATTTGTGACTTCTGCCAGCTCACTTCCAGGTGTCTGCCTTGAACACATTAAAAGCTATCAGTGTACTCTTCCCCACTCCCATTCTGACAATCAGGGCCATTTTAATGTTTTCTGAATTGCTGCATTATTTAGTTGCTGGTGTCACTAGAATGCTGGTAGGTTTTAATCAACCATTAAAATGCACTTACATGCTTCAGAGCACGTTGCTTCTTATCTCAGGGTCTGACTCTGGAACCAAAAATAACCCTGAAACACTTGGGTTAAGTATAGTTATGCAAAGTTTTGCTTCCTGTATGGCAGAGGCACCAAAAACATTGAAATCTCTTACTTCTAGCTTCAGTGGCTGTGGGCTATGTTGCATACCTAGCTTCACCCAGAGCTGGTTTGTCTACTTTTCTGAGGAAGGTGAGAACTGCCTAAAGGGCACTGGTTTGTTTCTTGGCAGAGCAACAAGCTATTTTTTCCTGATAAGAAATGAGAGTTACAAGTTAATATCCCAGGTGCATCTATTTTTGTGGTTCTGACTTAACGTACCTTACAGTGACCAAAGTTCTACCAGGTAAAATAGCCAAACACCAGTTGTGTTGTTTTACCGTCTTGTACCACAAGGTAATTCCCCTGGCTTTCCTGGAGTTTGCCCTCTCAAAACCAGGTGTTTACCTGGCAGCAGAAGTATAGGCAAGCCAGCTGCCTAAGTAGCAAAAAAAACTGCATTGTGAGAGGCTGCCAGTGGGAAAACTCTGCCTAGATCTGCCACAATCTGCCTGTGTGCAGCTGAAAGACACCAAAGTACAGTAGTTTCACAATTATAAGCCACACCTTTTTCATTGAAGAATCCAGCCTACCCCAGTAGTGCGGCTTATATTCAGGTGCAGCTTATCTATGGACAAATCCCAGTGAAATACCAACCTGGAAGTGAGAGCCAGGTGGGGAGGGCACCTGGGGCTGCCTTTAAAGGCTTCCCTGGTCTATGAAAACTGTTGCAACTTGAGCACCTGACACCAAACCCAGCTGACAGTGATTCTGTTACTTTGTTACACATGGATCCTCGCTAAAAAAAAAAAAAAAAGAAAAAAAAAAAAGGTGCGCCTTATATTCATGTGCGGCTTATATATGGACAGATCCTGTGGTCTACCCGGCTACCAGGAGATGCTGCTTATAATCAGGTGTGGCCTATGATTGTGCAATTACTGTATTTACAGCTCAATTCTGTCCCTGCAGTCCAGAGTCACCTCTGAGATTTGCCTGCTCCTGTGCAAATGTGTCACCTCACTGCAGTCACTGTCCTCTAGGCCAACACCTTGACCTTGTGGTGAGCATAGCAGACTTGCTTATAATTATGGGACTTCCAAAAGAGTCTGGAGGATTCTGGCCACGGGTTTTCATTAGGAATGTGTTCTCTTGCTCTTCAGCTGGGAGCAGGAAATGAGGTGGGTATGTGTTCTCTAGTGGGAATACACCTGCAGGTGGTTTGCCTGTCTTTGAAACAATGAAACTGGAGTGTGACATCCACGTTTCATTGTCATAGTCATTGATGCTTCCCTTCTCACCACGCTGTTCTCTGTGGATTTAGGGGAGCCCTGTAGCACCGTGGGGCCAGAGGCACAAACCACCTCCTGGAAAAACTCCCTCTCACCATGGCCATCACTGGCATGGGGCTGCTAAAGCTAAGAGGATCCCTTGGAAGAAGGGCATGTGAGAGGTGGGATGAGGGAAGCAGCTGGCACAGCCCTGAGCTGGGGTAGCAGGCAGTGCTGGTGTTTTATTACAGGGGTTTCCTGTTGCCTTTTAGGCACGATTTCTATGTTTGGTAGAGCTGGGTACTGCAGGTACCTGCTCAACTTTAGTAGTGCCTGGCATTCATGGAGATTCTGGCTTGCTTTTCTTCTTAGTTTAAGAGTGATTTGTAATGCCAATTATTGTGTCAGTGGAGAAGAGCATCATTAAGGCAGTGTCTGGATCACTCTTTTAGGTCTAAAATCCACCTTGGCAGAAGCCAGCTCCTACTTTCATATTCAACTCTATCCACACCCTGCTTTTAGACAGAGCTGTTCAGGATGGGCATGTGAGGGACCTTCCTCATTCAGTGTGGGCACTGATGTAAAAAGGCTAGTCACTGTTTAATTGATGGATTTAGTTGTCCATCAAGATGAGCAAGGGTAGGACCCTAGCTTAAATGTGTTATTTCACCTTTTGTTTCCACTGAACATCTCAGACCTCCACACTTGGTACTTATCTTAGGCACTTGAGGGAGGCAGCTCCAAAGATTTTGCTTACTGTTCTGCATCAGCGACAACTCACAGCACTGTAACCTAGAGACAATAATCTGATGGTAGCAAATGAACAATAATCTGACATTGCTTTAAAATGTATATCAATGATAAACATCTATTTTGTTACAGACAGCATTTGTGACAGCAGCTCTATTTGTGTTGGAATAGAGTGAAGTGGTCTGTGAAGATGTTGTCACAGTACAGGTTGATTCCTATATTGATTTAGACTGGGAGGCTTTTAAAATTCTCTTGGGCCAAATTGTTTATTTCTTTGCACCTCCCACCATTAATTCTACCAGAGGAAAAAAATCAATCAGATGAGGGCAATCACTGTGCAATGTACCTGACTTAGCATGGTGAGAAGTGATCAGGAGTCTGAATTGCTCTGCCTTTAGTCCTCCCTCAATTCTTCACCAGCTTACATATTTCTTGACTGTCTGTTCAAGAATTACTGCTTAATAATATTATTAACAACTGACACACATTCTGTCTTAATTATAAGCGAGTAATTGTGGCAAACTGGGAAAAGAGAAAGGTTTCAGGCACCCCTGAAAGTAACATTACACCTTTGAGTTTGATTACTACTCTTATTATGAGTGTATTCTGCATTGTCACTCCATCACTTTCCCAGTTCAGATGAGCACAGATATTTGAAAAGTAATACAGATCAGTATTAAAAACAATGGTTTGAAAAATTGCAATAAATGAATGAATAACAAATTGCACACCCTTTCGTCTGTATATTATTTGTTTAAAGCCAACAGGAAGGTGAACTTGCTTAAAATAAGCATTTTTTAGGTATTCTAAGGTTTCTGCACCAGTGAGTTGGTAGTGTCAATCCAAATGTCACTGTTGCTGGTTGTACTCTGCAGGCTACTCCATAAACATAAGAATGGACCCTAGTCTGGGATCTTACCACCTACCATAGCTCTTCAAGAAGTTATTTGCTTATTGTGATATAACATACTTTAGTGCAAGCCTAACTAAAGGCTTGTTAGTATTCCCAATGAAATTAACAGGTCTTTGGCACGTTACAAAGCACCTACTGGGTGTGGAAAACATTGTTCCTAAAACAGAGCATTTTCATCACAGAATTTAAGCTTTAATCAATGTTTAATTATAAAGGCTTCTATTTCAGGCAGTTTATAGACAAAATGCCAGTATCTGTGTGTTTCACAACAGACATTTGAGTGAATATGCAGAGGGAACACATCATACTGCATAAGGCAGCCCACGTCTGTAATTAATAATGTGTTTAGTGGAGCCTGTACTTAACTGAAACATAAGAGAAAATTGCTTCAGGAAACTGAAACACGCAAAGATGCAGAGCAAGCACTTACGGTGGTCTCAGCCCTATGAAAATGAGTAAGAATATGACATGCATCCATATGGTTTGAATAGAGGGAAGCGTGTGTTCCGAGCTGATGACACACGCTTAGCGCAGAGCCATTCCTGCTGCTGCAGGGGAGCTGGGAGGTGGTGTCACCTGGAGCTCCAGACAAGCCAGGAAGGCCTCTCCTCTGAGAGCACATACCAGCATTTCCAGATGTGGGGCTGTGTAGGCAAGGCTACTGCGACTGATTTTTAACTCCAGCCCTTGGACGCTGGGGAGGATTCCCTTGGCCTGCACTGCCGTTCCCCATGGGATTCTCATGCCTTAGCGAGGAGAGGTCAAGAAAAGGGGAGAAGGAGGAACTGGACATGATGAATTACAACTGTTATTGCTACAGTCCCGGAGAGCAATGTTACTATGGCAATAATTATTTGTAAAAAAATCCCCAAATTTGTAGGTGCAGCTGATCCTGAAAGCAAGCTGTAAGCTCTGCACGGCTGGGCAGCTGAGGGATGGAGCCAGGCAGACGGCTGGGGTTTTAAACTCCTGTTTTAAACTCCTGTTTAACTCCTGTGGAGTTTAAACTCCAGTGCCCCGCCGGGCTACTGCCACAGCTGCAGCTGGAGACACTTTGGTAGGCTCTGCATTACCCCTGCTTTTCAAAGAACAAAAGCAACTAAATGCAAAGCAGCAGTTCTTTACATTCTGCTTTCAACTAAACATATGGTATAGTCTTCCATCTACCACGTGATAATGCAGCTGATAAAAAACCTTAATATTAATATTAAAAATCCACATGTTATTGACCTCAGCTTTTCAAGATCTTTTAAAAGTGCCCAAAGTATCACACTATGTATTCCATGAAGAATCTTAACTCTGCCTGTCTCAGTCCTTCCTCTGAGTGAAAAACTGCTTGGTGTGAGGTAGCAAAGAGGCTTTTGAAATTCATTGCCAATTCACTATCAAGGAGACCTTTAGGTGAATCAGATAAGGGCCTGACTGGATCCCTTGAAACCAGACTCTGCATGTGCATTCAATTATTTTGTGTGAATGCAGTGGGTAAGAATTGAATTAAACTCCCCTCCTAGCCAATATATCTTATAATTTTCTGATCTAAGAGGGATGGTTTGCGAAAAGTCTGTGGGATGCAGAGAAAGAGGAAAACAATATAATATTTTATGAAATCTCTGATCATGTATTATTTGTTTCTACTTCATAAACCACTGGATTGATAGTACCTTCGGGCTATTCTCCTGATGGATGAGATAGGATGAACCAAACAGGGAGCAGAGCCAATGTTACAAGACCCTTGTAATCATGGGCAAAATCAATTTTGAATGAATTGTGTGTGCAACACACACATGCACAACAAAAAACTGAGCATTCTAATTGATTAAGAAACAAAGACTCCAGTTGCTACCCTCATGAACAAAAAATGTTAACTATGTTTGGGTAATTAATATATCTAGTGAAGTTTCAAGCTAAGTGCAGCTGTTACACAACCATGAAAAGCAGAAGATTTGTGTCTAATTGCTCACTCAGCTTTATTCATTGATACTGAAAAACAAATACTGTTTGCTGTGTTCGTGGGAAATGGAAACTTCTACAATGAATTCAATTCCATCAACAAGATTTTTCTGGTGAAACCTCATTCATCAAACTTCAGCCTAGTATTTTTGTGTCCATCTTTTCATTTGAAGAAAAATGGGGGGTTTGAGTACACAGCATAAAACAGGATCAGATTTAGGATGTTACAGTAGACCCTGATATACATTTGGTCACCTTAAGGGCAGAATTATTTAAAATATGAACTCCTGCATCGAACAGGGTTCTTAGTAGTCACAGCCAGAGGAATGCATTTTATTAACATCAAGTGGTATGTATTTCTGAAACAGTTTGTGCTTTAAAGGGCTATTTTTGATAGCCATTGTTCCTGGTACATGAAAACTAGAAAAAACGTTCTAATTTAATTTTTTTTTCTTTCTCATAGCAGTGCAATATATGATCAAGTAAACAAAGACATTTCTATAGGGATAGAAAATGTATCTCAGCTCAGAACCACACAAAATCTTGTAAAAAATATTTTGGCCTGATAAAAGCTACATGATGAATGTATGGAATTCAGAGAATGTATTTATCTTGGAAGCTCTTGAGATCTTGTTCTTGTGTTTCTCTGGAAAGTATATAGCATACTTTTTTTTTGGTGTTACAGGACAGGGCAGGTATTGGGAAGCATTTATGAAAACGGAGGTGAGAGAGGGCCTTGAGGCACTGAGGATTGCAGTTTATTACAAGGACTAACGAAATTAAAAAAAAATAGCATGATACATTTGAACCTCAGCAGCAATTTTATGGCAAGCAACTCAGAGAGCTCTACATACCACACTATGTATATTTTTTTGTAAGTTGTGATGTTTCCCTTAAAGAATCAAGGGAAAGAAGTGAGGCAGGGATTGTCACAATCACCCTGATCTGCATCAAGTGCTGTCTCACCTTCATTATTTTTCAAAGCTTCACAAAGATGTTCCACATCCATCAGGCCTGAGGAGTCTCATGGAGATAAAGCATGAACAGATCCCCTTCTACACCTCTACACAGAAAAAACCCAAACACAGCACAAACAGTTGCTGGCAGAAACTTCAAGGGGCCAAATTTCATATCCCATCACACTCCAGGGTCAAAGAAAACAACAAAAAAGTGGCATTCAGCCCATGCAATTTTATTGCTAGAAGTTTTATTGGCTGCCCTCTAGTGAGAGAGACCTCTCAGTGGCACAGTCCCCAGCCTTGGTGTAGGAATTGGATGGGCAGGAGTCAAGATGCTGTGTTTAACCTCCTTGTTTTGGTCTGTAAGATTCAGATCTGCAGCATTTCCTTCCTGAGCAGCAGTGATTAGACACTGGACACATGTGAGGGCAGAAAAGAGAGGAGTTCTATCCTGGGAATATCCTGGGCATTGTCATGATGACAATTAAAGGGTGATTTTCTCATTACAAAGGTGGGCAACAGCATGTAGCAGGTTTCCACAGTTATTTTGCATTCTAAGATTTAAGGATGGATGATTTTTAATTGCTATCCATAAAAGATCATCTTATCCAAGGGTTTTTAAGTCTGGTTTAGTGTGATACTCATTATAGGCCACCATGTCTTACAAAATCTGTCTTGAACAAAAAGCTGTCATTTTTTCATTTCAGGAACCTCAAAACCCTTATGAAACTGTGACGTTCTCAGAGCCTTTGCAGTCACATCTTGCAGCATGCTCTGAATTTCTAAGTAATCCTTATCTAGCAAAACTTGTGCTCAGCAGGAACTTTGGGGGTCTTCTTGCTCAAACCTGGGGCTGGTCAGACTTATGCCAGCAGAGCAGCAAGTCTGCAAACTCAAGAGGGGCCAACTTTAGTGCTTCCATGCTTGGACATGCTGCTGGCATGTTTGATTTAGTTCATATTTGACTTTGGAAATAAAGAGAAAATGTCGGGCCACATGAAAGAGGCTTGGTAACTCTGGGAAAAGAGACAAAAGCTCTTTCTTCTGAGTTGCTTCCAGTTCCTATGACCCACATTTGCATAAAAGAACGTAATTTCCCAACACACACCTGATGTGCAGAGGCTTTTCTTGAGCCCACACCTGTAAGGGTTGCATGCCCTTTTGTTTTTTTTCTCTCCAGTATTACAATTCTTCCCCTCCCGACTCCTTGCTGAAGCTGTACTTACACTGAGTGATGTGAGCATCCATGAGAGTTGTGTGTGAAGTGCACATATTTAAGAAGGGTCTGCATCAGCACTGGCACATGTTCTATATTAGTCAGTGTTGGAAAGGATGAGTGAAAACTGTATGATCCGGAAGTTGGACAAAGACATTTGCTCACCGTCTTTGGCAATGGATGCAAAATAAAAAAATATTATTTTTTAGCACTTCCAATTCTGTTTGCAGTAATCATAGTTTGGCACAGACCCTCTACCACAGCAGGCAAAAATGCTATTAAATTGTGTCAGATTTAAGGGAAAAATAATGGAATTTTTCTTCCATAAATCATAAAACCCTGAGCCTTTGCAATCTTTTAGTGGTCTTGTAAACTAAACTCCCGCTTACATTACTTTATCTTTATAAAGGTGATAAAGAAAACATAACATAGTGTAGTTGATTATAAATTATAATTTTATAAGCATCAAAAAATGCAAACTTGCAAAGCTTTTGTTCATGCTTAGGTTTTCACATACTTAAGTGCCAGCAGATGTTCAATGATCAATAAAACTCAATTTATATATATTATTCTGAAGCATCCTTGATCATAAATACAGGCTGGTAATGTCTAACTTCACTCTGAGTAAGAAAGATGATAATAGACTACAAAGCTGCAGTGTGGAATTCTACTGTGGTAAGTTTTACTTCAACTCTAGAAATAAAACACTTCTTGATTTTCATTGAGACTGCTAAGACAGAGCCCATGATTTAAAACCTAAACTGTAGCTTTATGGAAACAGCTAGTGGCTAAAATTAACTTCAGCATTGTCAGGCAAAAATCTTACTTATTATGGTAAACTAAGCATCCCCAGAGGCTATAGGCTTTATAAAAAGGTGTCTCTGAATTGTGGTGTTTACATTAGCAATGATAGACAAACAAACCTTTATAGGGGAGTGACCATTGATTCACGCGGAGATCAGGAGAGCAGGTCCAAAGACATTCTTCAATTGCAGAACTGACTCTTCAAAGCAAACACTGGAAGTGTTAGACAATGCATGTGAACTCATATCCATCTCAAGAGTAGGATTAGAAGAACAAACTCTTCCAAAACCAGGTGCCTGTCAGATAAAATTGAAGATGGTTCTAAGTGGCGCAAGAAGGACCAGTTTTATGCCCTTTGTGTGTTAAATAAGAAAAGACTAAATGAACAACAGAAGCAAAAAAGGTAAAGTGATATATTGTCTTCCTCTTTCCTGTCCTTTTGTCCAAGTAGCAAACCCAGCAGAATTAGCCAAGAGTGACAAGAGACCAACCCATTTCCCCAGATGTTGAGTTACTTCAGTGCTGAAACTACAATTTCTGTTTTTCCTGATCTCTGCACTTTACTCCCTGCCTTGGATAGGAAAGGGGCAAAATAACCAGTCAGGGATTTTAACTTTGTTTACACAATTGCCAGACTCCTGTCCCTTCAGCTCAGAGCAAAGCCAGCTCTGAGGTTGCTGCTGCCCATCCCCTTCCAGCACAGACATTGTACAATGCCCGTTGCACTGCGTCAGTGAAGAATTTGCATTCAGGAGAAACAGGTTGGGCCAGACTCTTTCCAACTGTAAGCTCCTATAAGAACAATCGTGTATGGTTACAACCCCCAGGCCATTTTTCAAAGCTACTTCTTTCTGTAAGCTCCAAATTGTTTTTTTCAAATATAATCTCAAATTACTTTCTCTTTTGTTGGAACACTTCCCCTTCATTGGTAGCTGTCGTTTAAATTAAAAAGAAACCATCCTGCAGGATTGGTCTATTAATCTTTGCAGCTGCCTTACATGGTGGAGAAACTAGCCTGATAATTATTTAACTTTGCTACTTTAAGTTGTTATTTAGATATTACACAGCTTATGTTACTCTTGGTTAAGACTAAGCCTATGAGAATGAGCATGAAATTTTCAGCTGTAAATTTGCTTAGTATAAGACTCCTTTGAAACATGATAGATTGTGGAGCTCAGAGACATTCTTACTGAGATGTTTATTTTTGTCATATAATCTTCTGAAAGGGTGTATGTTGTAATTTTTGGTTAAATTGTTCATGTACAGGCAGTGTCTGTATCCGGTTCTACATAATATCTGTCAACAAATTCATTACTGATGGTGAAAAGAATTTTCTGCCAACACATTTTTATTCTGGCTTATCCAGCAACAACCCCTCTTTCATTCCAAAAGTCGTCCTGATTCAGGATTCATAAACTCAGTTGTCACTTTACTGCTAACAATAGTGGGCTTTTAATTGGATTCCTATTAATTCCATGCACTGGGACAGCACTGATAGGGTTTTCTCAATCATTTGGTGATGTATTGTTCAGATATTTGTACCTAACCCACCTGTCATAGATTTCCCTTCTCGAGAGGCTGTAGTGTAAGTTTTTTCTATATAATTCTCCTGCCAAGCAGTCTCCTGAGCCTCCCCACATGCTAACACGTTGATAAGGGCTTTCACACTGAAATGAAAAACACATCCTTTCCCAAAAGCACTGGCATATGTTCTTGCTGGAGCAGTCTGAAATGCACACACACAAATGTCATGACGCCCTTGAGACTGTGACCTCGTTTCTGAGAAATGCACTGCAGAAAATTAACACCAAGAGGGAAGATGCCCAAGTGAAACCCCGAGTTTCTGTGCAGAGAAGGTCTTATGGCAGGCACCTCTCCTCTTGTTGCATTAGTACTGAACCAGCATCCCAAAATGTGAAGAGGCACTTTTTAGGGTATGCCATCTTCAATTTGGTGCTGTTAAAATGTCTCCTTATGTCACAGTCATTTACAGAACTCCTCCAAGCACTGCATGTGTATGTGTCTGTGCTATTGGTACCCATTCAATATGTATGCACAAATAATAAAAAAAATTAGAGTGCCTTTTAATAACTCACTTTTTAAGGTAAAGATACATCTTTGAGACAACATTATTATTTAACAATTGTTATTAAAACAAACTTAGTTTTACACTTGACAGGATTTAGTCATGGTTAACTTCAAGAATTGGTTAAACTGTGCAGAAGTTATGGACATAATTCTTGGTGAGAACACAGCTGACAAAGACAGCACATGGAGCCAAGTGAAGAAATATGATTTTCACCACAGTAATAATTTCTAGGTGTTCTGGTAAACATCTGGAAGCTGTAGTTTGGATATAAATATTTTTCCTGTATTTTCTAAAGGCATGCTTCTTAGAGTATTTTGCCAATTCTGCACATTTTGCTATTGATCTGTACGAACCAGTGCAGTTGAAACGGGCTTTTCCATTGAGCTGCATTCCCAGAACAACACCCATACCATTCATGCAGGTTTGTGTCCAAAGGCTGGGCTCCTCCCCTTGCCCTCAGCTCCAGGTGCATGTGGCCCTGCGTCACAGCTGGCACCGTCCCTCCTTGGGACCTTCTTGTGTAAATAATTGCAGATAGCTGATAAACGGGCACTTTGTATTGTGCCAGTGGAAGGGTTTTGTTAGCATTTCCTTTGATCCCTTCATAAGGAAACTTCTGTTATTTACCTAGGAGGCACTCACAGTAATATGTTCATTTGCTAAGTCGGCACATAAATGTTGGAGCTGCGCTGCCTCCGAACTGCGGATGTGCTAAATGCTCCATGTGTCTGGAAAAAGTCACACCGGGGAGAGATGTGCCATCTGCAAATCATTTTCAGAAAAACTCCAAAGAGTAAGGGACTCTCATTTGAAAATGCTTTTATTTGAGAAATCAATGTGTCCTTCTTTTGATCCTGAATTGCCTTGGGCAGAAACATTTGAGCTTCCTCTTTGGAAAAATACTTCTTATTTTACACAGCTGTCTAATGTTTTGATGGTGAAATTCATTCTCTGCTCTGGTAAACCTTCTAGTGATAAGGGGAAGAAAGAGTGTAAACTTCAAAGACAAAAAAGACAGAGGTCTTCCTTTCCAGGCCTTTTAGTGTATAGTCTATAAATCCTCCCAAATTCTCCAAAGGTGCTTGAGACCCCAAAATGGTGCTGCTGTCACTCATGTAGGCTTTGAACACAATCCCATGAGCTGTGTATGGAGGGAGGCAGAGATGACCTGACCTTTTTGTCAGTGCCCCTCTTTGGTGAGATGCCTCTTCCCTCATCCTGCAGGCTGGGTAGTGAGGACTGCCTGGTCAGCAAAACATTTGCTGCTTCCTTGGCTCTTAACTGGACCTCTTAATTGCTGAGTCAGTATTCTGGTATCACCAGAAGTCCCTGCTCTGCTTTGAACAAATTCAGCTCTTTTGGTCTCTATGCCAGTGCAAGTCATGCATGCAGACCCTTGTAAAAACCACGGCTTAGGAATTCAGCATCTTTCCTTGGCATCTTTACCCTGAGCAATTGTCTCCGTAGCACAAAAATTCCCTATTGGATTCTGGGCAGCTACACATGACGGGAGGAATTACATCCTGCTACTTTAAATTGCCCAAATGCCTCCAAATTTTTTCAATCTCCCCATGAAAAACCACAAGCAGGTGACCTTACTGCTCTTATACATCTATATGATCTTGATGTAATGTCACAGGACATATTATGCAACTCACTGGGCTGCACCAGTTCATCTCACAAAACTGGCAGACAGCTGTGCACAGTTTTCTGATGGCTTTAATTCTCTCCTGGGCTCCTGAGTGAGAAGATCTATGGCTGATCGTGCTGGATGTCAGACTTGGCACAAAGGTAAGTGGAAAAGGAAACGAGCCAGCAGCAGAACTGAGAAGAGGGAAAAGGATCTTCTCATTTTAGCACCAGCAGCAATCATATTTGATCTAACCTTGTTGTGTGTCTTCACACTAAGATTTGGGGCCTTCTGTAGTCAGTAGGGGAATATAAATCCTTTGGACAGTGACTGGGAAGCACAGGTTGTCTATACCAGGAGGTCCTGTGCTCATCTTATGGAGATAATCTTTTCAGAACATCATCAAAATAAAGGGAGGATTTTTACTTTTGGACTTCCCTCATTGTCCAAAAGATTGGAGGACAGAGACCTATTGTGCTATTGACACAAATAAAATTTTAAAAGACTTTAGCTGAAACTTTTCATTTGTCTGAGGTTAATGTCATTGCCAGTAGAGCCAAACAAACAGTACATGCTTCTCTCAGTCTCCAAGATCTTTATTTGCAGTATTGCAATGCTGATTCAGAGGCACAATAGCAAATCACAGCTTGCCAGTACAAAGTGTTACTCTCTGTCTTTCAGACACCATTCGGATTTTTTGCAAACAGCATTAGAAAGGCCGTTTACAAATCTGCAAAATCTGTAAAATCTTCTACCTGTGAGTAGCAGATTCTGCATTTGTCCCCTTGATGAGGCCTGAAAATAAAAATAAGGCAATAGTGGTTGTGGTAGAAAATAGACACTCCAAACCAATGAGGATTTATTTATAAAACAGATTTCAAGTTGTTCTGGACTCATACAGCCTCCTATAGCTTCACCTCAGGACATCAGATGGCTTCATTTCCTGGCATGGAGATTAGCTGGCTGACTCTCTCAGTAAGAACATTTGATCTGAACTCCCAAACATCCTGATTCAGAGCAAAAAACACTCCACAGAACACATGTATTCTGCAAAATGGAGAGACCAGCAATATGGTCCCCACTGTGTGAGCTGCCATCGTGCTGATCACAGTGTCCTGATATGCTGGAGTGGCTTCTGGAGCAAAAGAAGTCAGGAACACAGCTGACCTTGCTAAAGGTTCATTCTGGCGCTCTTGAGCAGCAGCATTTTGAGACATGCTTAACCTTGCTTCTGAGACCTGTCTGAAGCACACCTCCATTGCATCTCAATCCAATTTAATGCATCAGATGGCTCTTACTTATGAGCGCCTGGCAATGCCATTTAAACTTTTAAAATTTTACTTCAAAATTTGCAATCAATGAAAAATGCATCTCTTTACTGCGTCCTTGCTAGCCACCTTCCCGAAAGGTGGGGAGCTCACAAAGTTTATTTTACAATACTGCCACAGAACCACTTCCAAGAACACAAATTTCCAATATGACCTCATTCAAATACCTTTCTGATTTCAAATTTCTGTTGAGATCACATATTTGAGCATTTGCTTATTGGAAGTTTGGGGATTTGCCTGCAGTTATGTTTGGTATTTCATTTTTCTGCAGTGGAAAGAAATGGGGTGGGGTAAAGGACATACTTGGCAGCAAGAACTTCTTTCCAAAACATAGCCTGTGGTAGGAAGTGCCTGGCCCTGAACACGCCTTGAGAAGCAGTCCTGCTGGGGGTGATGCCATATCACTTTATATGACTGTGGTACTTCTGTACCAGCATCTTTATTTTGTCTCACTTTGCAACACCAAACAACCTTAACGGCAGAAGAAAGGAATGGTTGATTCTGCAAGAATTACAGCAAGAGTTTTAGTTATGAGAGCGGAAACAAAAGGCTGCAGGTACGGGAGGTATGAAATATGATACCAGTCAAAGCGTAAAAACTGGATATCGTGGCAACTGCTTATTCCAGTTTACTTGTGAGACTTGAAGTATTTTTTTGTCAGAGCTGGGGCTGCTATCTCCCAGCAGCACCCTGACTGCTGAGGGCTTGTGGAAGGCTGGTCTGGGAATGGTCACTCGTGTTGCTGCTGTCTTAGACTCTCCCCTCCTGGGCAGTAATTTCCCTGCTGCTATTCCAAACCTGGATGGCCAGACTCTCATCTACCAACTCCCACCTGTGCACAAGCAGCTGATTTTTCTTTGTGTCTCCCTCATTTACTTTACATGTTGCTTCCTGGTTCATATTTACTACTGGCACAGTCTCAAAAATATTCCACTTGCCACGTGGGCTAGTTCACATGCCCTGCTCTGGACTACATAGGCAGCTACCCATGGCAGCCTTGTTTCCACCTGGAAAAACCAAAGAGCAAACTCTCCTGTGCTCAGCTCATACCTAACCCACCTGTGGGACAGTTCCATTTTCACCTAATCTAAGCTGTTGCTTTATACATTTGAGCTGCAGCTTCCAACATGTGATGTTTGATACTGTAGAGGATATAAGTTATACATAAGCACTGTAAAGTTCACAAAATCGTACTGCAAGCTGGCATAGGACCAGCTCTTTATGAAGCCCATATGCACCACATAAGCAAAGCAGCTGATAAAGCTGGTGATGAAGGTACTTTGCCCAAATTGCTGATGGCCTCAGAGGTCCTGCCATCCAGCTTCCCCAAACCACAACAGCACCACAAAACACTGCACCGTGGATATTGTCCAAGTGTCTTCATCATGCAGCACAAAACCTTTAAGACCTGATTCTCACTGGAGACCCTGGGTGAGGACACACAGTGTGCCTGCTCAAAAGCCCTGAGAAGGCTCTTAGTAGTTTCTTCCCACAATCAAACCTTCTCCTTCCCTCCTCTATAAAATTTTTTCCACTCTGCAAATATGCTGGCACATCCTGGCACACCTATGTGCAGCTACATGGTGACCCGGATCGGGGAACTGATCCGAGTTAAAAATAACTCTGCAAAAGAAAAAGGATATTTTTAACCCAGCTGAGTTACCCAGTCCAGTTTTAGGGGCAGTTGTAGTGCCATGGGGAGGGTGCAGCTTGGGACCCTCAGAGAGTGGCAGTGGTGAAGGGAGAGGTAGGAGCTGACACTGACCCTGCTGCTGGACAGCATCTGTGTTACTCCATGCTGCTGTCACAGCAGAAAGGACCTGCAGCTCCTGGAGAAAGTGCATCAGCTAAGCTGGTGACAAAGGCAAGGATGTGAGATGACATTCAGCCAGCCTGGGCAGGGAAGGCAAATCTGGGAGGTGTACCCAGGGTATTCACCACCCTTTGCTCCCTTGAACTCAGCTCCTGTGGCAGTGATGGTGACTCTGTTAGTAGCTGCAGTGGTCTGAAGATGGCTCAGTACCTGTGTATACAGATACAGAGAGAAAAAAGTCCCTTGTGCTGTTAGTACTCCTTTTCTTTCACTGCAGATTGTGAAACATAAAGCAAATTAACTGCTTATGCAATCCCACAGTCTCCCATTTCTGAGTATCTCATAATACTTACAGAAAACCACTAGGTCTGCAAAACTTAGAAGAGAAGAATGTCCAGATTGTTCCTCCACACTGATAGAAATCAGGATTAGTTTTGGAAACTGATTTACACCTGTTTGAAACTGATGTGGGTAACAGGAAAGATCGGGAGTGCTGGCAGAGAGGATCCTCACTTCCACTTCTGCTGGTGCATTTGTGTGTGTTGCTTTTCCGGAGTTCAGAGATAGCTGGCTGCAAACATCCTTCGCCTTTAGCCTTTGAATATACTGTTAATGAAGTGATTTTCATCCAATATATCTAACAGGCAGGTATTTCCTTCCTGCCCTTCCCCTTGCTGTTTTGGAATGACTACATAGCTTCTTTTTGGCATATGTACTTTATATACTGTGTTCAAAGAACTGTATAAGAGCAACAGCATGACAGGCAACCCATAAAACATGAAAGGGCTGCTCACATCACCCTGTGTGTTGAGCTAATGTTACCCTCCAGCCATATGCAACCATTCATTATATGTAGCAATCATTAAAAACTGCTATAAAATGCTTTGTAAAAAATAGGCTTGCCTTAGCAAGGGATGGCACAGATAATATAAAATGTAAGGGTCCTTCTCTTCACTGCCTGCTGCAGTATTATTGCACATGTAAGTATACAATATTACTGTAAATATGATATATTTGTATTTCTGTATGTATAGTATTACAGTATATTTATCCTCAGAAAATGATCCACTTCCTTCTTAAAGTAGCAGGCAAAGATTTCTAGCTCTTCTGTCATACTAAAACTAAATGGGTTTGAATGGGGTTTCTTTAAAAGTGTTAGAAAAATGAAAGCATCTGCAGGTTTTAGAAAGTGAGCTCCTTTCAGAAGATACAGCCTTAAATGAAAGCTTGGAAAATAATATTGAAAAAATGCCACTTTGTATGGCAAAGGGAAATGTGTGTGATCACTTCACTAGTGGGTGAAATTTATTATAGCAGCTGTTACAAAACCAGATGTTGGAGCACACCGTTTTTGTATGAATATAAAATATTTGGATTTTTTTACAAGGTATTGATAATATCTATTACCTCAATAGCTCAGGCATTTCCAAATGAACAGTCACAGACAATAGGGCTTGTAGGGACCTGTGAAAATCATCTAGTTGTTATACCTGTGCCTCAGTGGTTTGCATAAATGAGTCTTAAAAGCTTCCAGCTTACTTTGCTACCCTGAGAGTTAGAAGAAGTGTTTTCTAATGTTTAGCTCAATTCTTTCTTAATTTTACACCCATTATTCCTTGTCCTGTCTTACATGGACATGGGAAACGGATCATCCCATTCCTTTTCATAGTATTCTATAAAATACTTCATGACTGTTAATTTTGTTCCTCAGAATTTTTTTTTCTCTAGATGAAACATCCCCAATTTTAAGATCTCCAAACCCAAATCTTCTCCATTGGTCTATACCTTTCTTGAAATGCATTTCCTAAAACTGAACACAGACCTCCAGCTGAGGTTTTATTAATGCTGAATAGAGTGGAATATATGTCCTCCAGACAAGAATTCCCTTTATCTATCCCACTGTAACATTTATCTTTTCCATAATAGTGGGTCCTTGTCGACTCCTTTTCAACTTGTAATCTACAACAAGCCCCAGATCCTTTTCTGCAGAATTTTTCCCTACCCAGTTAATCTTTATCCTTTCTTGCAGTTAATCACTATTGCCTTAATAATTTTACAGTTGCATAGTCTTGTTATTTGATTTCATCTTATTTCTAGGCAATTTCTTTAGTTTGTTGATGTCCTTTACAGTTCTTCTCCTTCTTTCCAGCCTTACAGGAGTGCATCTGTAATATTAATGCATGCACAGTTTTCCACTTCACGAATAAAAATTATGAAAAGTACTTTAAGACCCTCTGAAGAACCAGTGAATACTTTATGAGTACTTTTCTGGCCAGTTGTGCCTCCACTCCTTGGAGAGGTTTTATTTTATTTTCTTTATTTTAGTTGGTGGTTTTTATTTTTCTGTTTTCTTTTGTTTGTTTGCGCTTTTTTTGGTGTTTTTTTTTTGTGTGTTTTTGGTTTTGTTTGCTTAACTGGCCCTTTTAGGGAGTTTTTACTAAAGCCATGAGATATTCCTTCTCCCTATTCACATGGCTTACTCCCCACCAAAAATTTAGTTGCTTTGGTCCTATTTTTCCTGAACAAATCACTGTCAGCTATTATTTATCTCACTTTTTTATTGTAGCTGCTTGTAAATAACTCCAGTATTTTTCTGGGAATTGAATTTTGGCTGACCCCATTATCCCTTTTAGCCTCCTTTTTAGACAGTCATTTCTCTCCCTTTGTGGTGCCCAGGGTTAAAAAACACACGTAGCTATTTAGTGTCAGGGAACATTTCTGTAACACAATGCAAATTATGTCTTCCTCTGATGATGACGCATCATATAAACTTCTTTACCCTTCTTTGATCAGATTACACTGCCCAGTTAGCAAAGAACTGGGAAAATGATATATGTTTTTATAGCGTTGGTTCCTCTTTCGACCACAGGTTTGCAGACACCAGGCTTCTGGTGTCATTCAGTTGAAACAAAACTTCTATCAAAGTCCATTTGCTTTCTGAGCATGTTATAGAGATGATAGTGACCAGTGTACAATGACCCACTGCAGAACTTTACTTGGGCAACTTAACTTTGCTCTTTCTCTGCTGCATCTCCTGTTGAAACAAAGCATTTACAATATCTCCACATATAGTAGGATTATTTCACTGCCACAAAACTGACTTTTATTATGTCTAATTTGAAGTCAAGTTTTCCTCCTCTGTTCATTCTCTGGCTACAAGTTGCAGTTTCTGACATCCCTATGGTAAGAATATACATGAAATTAATAAAGTTTCTTTGTCTAGGCAGTTTGCAGGAAACAACAAATTGAGAAGTAATTCACCTGTGATAAGCCCCTGCAGGTGAAACTCTGATCCAAACAGAGCTTAGACAAATTTCATAACTGACACAACAAGAACCAGAATTTAACCCTCAGCAATTTTTAATTTGTTTTTTTTTACTAATGGCAAAATAAAAATACTGGATTGAATCATTACTCACCAGTTGTCCTTAGTGCAAAGACAGATGTGCACTCCACCCCTCAAAGATTGTCTACAAATGTCTTCCTTCCTAGAGAGTGGTGCTTGGCAATTACCCAGTTATCAACATTTTCCCTTTGAAAATTATTGATTATATGGTCCTAACAACTGATAAATCCTCCATTGTTCAAGTCAAGTTTTGTCTTTGTTTAGGGGCCAAAAGAAAGATTAGGAAAAGTTCTTGTCCTGGGGTAAAGAAAAACCATAATGTTTAGGTGGAGGGAGGCAGATAACAGTCGAAGGAATATGTAAGGCATCTGGCTTTCATATTCTACAATTTGTTATAGCACATGACTATTTTCTGATGACAAATGCCCTCCCAGCAAAACAAAAGAGAAACAGGAGAGAGCCTTTACATACAGCAAAGTTTAAAATAAATTGACTGAGCAATTTAGTGCATCACATCTATGAGAGCAAGTAATTTCCCCTTTGATTTTATTTTCTAAACTGAGTACAAGATTATTTGCTTTTTTTTTTTTTTTTTACACAACAGTAGAGGTACAGTGTTCTCAGGGACTCTATAAAGAAAAATTTATAGCTTCTGTTTTGCTTTGATTTCTTTACCCTGCTCACCTCGTTGTGGATGGGAGCACAATGGCAGCTGTGTTGAGATGTACCAGCTCTGAGACTGGATGCTTCCAAGCTCCATGTGCACAATCCCAGCTGTGGAGTACATTAACAGGCAACCCACTGTCCTGCTTTTAATGGTCTGCTCTGAAGTTTTGAGCATGCAACCCCTTTTGTGATTTTGCATTATTTTGCTAATGTCTGCAAAGTAGAAATGCAGCTTTTTGCGCAGGGAGTACCTTATCTTCTGTGTGCAATTGCTAAATAACCTCACAATGAGACTACTGACTTTAATGGCATCTTTCCTCTGGTGCTGCCATCATTCACCCTGGGTTGCAGACAAATGAGTAATGATAACCTAGATGATTATATGGTTGCTCATAGTTCTGCTGAAGTGGCAAACAGAAATTTAGTTTCTAAGACCCAGTGTGGGCAGGATAAGATTATTTTTTCCTTGCTGTTTGCTTTTTCTTTGACATCCATCTGGATAGCTTCCATTCATTTCAAGTCTTTTCTTGATATCTTTCTTGCATTCAGACTTATTTGGTATGTATTAAAAAAAAGAAAGCATTTAAAGTAGGGGTGATGGAAGTGCCAATGCTCAATCTTTATTAACATTCTGCCACATGAAATCATAGAAAACTTCAGGGACAGCACAACGCAAATGACTCTTGGAAAAGTCTGGAGAGTCTACTTTCGGCGTCTCACTCAAAATACAGTGTCAAACAACAAATATGAAATCTCTGAAATGTGGCAGGATTCATGTCTGAAACTTGTGAGTGTCTTTTCCCATCAAATTTTGATCCCTCTGTTTTGACTTTATCCACAGAAAAGAGGAATTGTCCTGATATTTTGGGCAACCATGCTTGTGACTAGACATTCATACAATACATTATAATTTACCCACATATTAGTAGTGCTGGTTCTCAACACATATTTTCAAACCATCTATAACAAAGGCATATTTAAGGAACATCCGTAGGCAGAAATTAGCTCTCTCTATAACCTAGGAAACGTGTGATTTTAATGAAGCAGCAGTCAGTGGTTGCTTGGCAGACCCATCTGACACACTCACCCAACAGCAGCTCTGACTCCCATGGGCTTCCAGGAGTCATGCCCAGGATTTGGTTCTGGAGAGTCTTTACTAGCCAAGATGAGTTAATGTTTGTGATAACTCTGTGTGCCAGTCCCTTCACTCACAACCATCAGTGAAGATCCTGAATTGGTCTGGTCGTGCCTGGAGAAGTGACAGGGAAGCAAATCTGATATTGGAGCAATATAACCTTTCATAGGCAATGAAAATAGAGTTGCTGGAGGAGCATAGAAACAAGCAGAACCTGCAGGTGAAGCTGAAAGTCCTTAGTCAACTTGTGAAGACAAGAGAGGCATTCCACTCCTTTTTCAGGATGTTTGCACTCAAGAACCAGACTGTGGGCATCAGTGTTTAATTTCCTGTTGTGAATCACATACAAATGGCAGTATGGTGTGGCAGGGTGTTTGGGGTGAAAAAAACCCATAATCACCCAAAAGGGAAGGTGAACCTGGAAAACACAGCAAAGGGCTCAAGCAGTTTCACTCATCTTGAACCTTGATTTATCTGGTAAATCTTGGCCATCACCTCACATTGCAGTAATTCCTGCACTCCTGCAGATACTTTCAGGCAGGGAGAGATTCCAAACAACCTTAATCTCATGCAGACTATTACTAAAGATGCAGACTATTAATAATAAAGGTATCAATCCCCACAATGAAGTGATAATGGTAGCTGGTTTAATCATTGACTCCCCTCAGAAAAGGACATGAGACAGTCCTAGAGACAAGTTCCAAAGCCAGGCAGAAAATCCTTACCATAAAAACCGCTGGAGAGTGCTATCCAGAGGGGATCTGGGACACTGCAGAACTAGTGCTCCTCCTTCCCTAAGACAAAGGTGGATTTGGGGAGTCATGGACCTTGGAAATGGTGGCTTTTGTTATATCATGGTGAATGTGTGTGTGGGAAGAAATCACCATGCTCTTCGATTAATGATAATTTTCTAATTAAGATTCAAATTGTGTTTGGCCTGATCTAACTGTATTGAGTACATGGGTGGGAGCAAGATTGGTTTGGAGTGGAAGCAAAATTGAGTTGAAGCAATCTTTCTTGTTCTCTGATTTCTACATTCATTAAGCACATACTGTGAAGCAAACAGCTGCTGTGGAGAAGGAAAGTTGGGTGAAGTGACTGCTCTGAAATGGAGCAACAAGTTGTATGATCCCAGATCTCCTGAAGAGCATAACAAAGACTATCTGTCTTGGTAAAACTTAGACTTTACACAGCGTGAAAGGTCCTCAGTCTTTGCTTTGACAAATCATGCAAAGTTAAAAATAACTGATGTTAAAAAAAAGGAAAAAAAGTGTTACTAGGATACCAATCATTCAGGGGAGGGCAAATCAGAACTCAGTGAGTCTGTAGGTAATAATAATTATAGTGTTGAGTAAACATGTGAGACAGGCTGCCAGTAATCCTTGCATTAGTTGGGGAAGTCAGGGTGGGATGCATGCTTCCAAAGGAAAATTTGGTTTATATTGGATAGATATATTGTAGACTTCTTGCTGCTATACATATTCAAAACAAAATCTTTTTCCTGGGAGGGAGAACTCCTCAGCCTTTATTAATGTGTTTGCCCAAATGGCTTCACAGCTAGGATTTTGTCCTCACTGCAAGACCCAAATCTGCTTTGCTGGCAAAAAAACTCACTTCTTTTTGTCCTACCAACTTCCAATGGACCACCACCCTCCCTGTGACAAGCTTATGCACTGGAAGTCTGATGTCACACCCTTGTCATTTCCCTCAAAAAGGAGGCATCCTAGTCTCTCCCACCACTCTTCCCACCACTCTATGTTCACTTCTGTTGATTCTATTTCTCTCTAATTCACCTGTGTGTTTAAGTATGTCTGGAGCTGTAAATGGGACTTCTGCTGAAATTTCCCAATCCCCATTTCTTACACACTGTCTAGCTCCTAATACATGTGACAGTACTGTGTTATTAGCTCACTGAGTTTGAAATCTATCATAATTTTGACTTTGTTTTTCTTCAGTAGCTCTGAAAATATTGCATTAATTCCCTATTATTTAAGTATATTTTTTCCCCTTCCCAAGAATAATGCTTTAGATCTGCTTTTACTGAACTCCATTTGGTTAATTTGGAGTGAAAATTATTTTGAATTTGGATCCTGGTCTCCCAAGCACCTGAAAGCTCTCCCATCCCTGTTCCTCACTGTCACCTGCAAATTTTCTAAGTCTATACTCTGTTCCAATGCCCATGTAATCCATAAGTAGAAAGCAGATATACAAGATTTTCTGGTGAGATCACATTTAAACTTTAACCGTGTGTCACGAAACTGTGTGTCTGTAACTTTTTGTGTGCACTCTATCTGACAGCGATTTTACTTGCACTCAACTAGCTGATATTTGGATGCCACAAAGGGTCATGCCAGAACCCTTGCCAAAAGAAAGATTCAGCATATTGAATGCTATGAATGTGAGTTATCTGGGAAATGAAAGAAATCAATCTGACTTGGTCTGATTTGGTTATAATTTTTAACATCTTTTCCTCAAAATGTTTGGAAGTATTTTGTACAGGGAATGGTTGGAGTCTCTTTCTGTCAGTCAGAGGTAGGCTGG
Organism: Sialia sialis; assembly: GCA_009812075.1. Taxonomy (NCBI): domain Eukaryota; kingdom Metazoa; phylum Chordata; class Aves; order Passeriformes; family Turdidae; genus Sialia; species Sialia sialis. The sequence continues at coordinate 33,445,790 of VRYO01002734.1, read as the reverse complement.
TTATTCTATAATTCTTTTTTCCCTTTCAACACACAGGTATTATACTATCTATTTATATTTTTATCTATGTTTATATCTATATTCATATTCATATCTTTTTTATCCTAAATTGCTCCCTTGATCCTCAGGCCAGCACACTCTGAGGCAAGTTCTAATGGCTCAGATATTACTGTGACTTGTTCTTTCAGTACTCCTTGGTGAATGTGGTCAGGCCTTAAATATTGCTTTAGATGAGCATTTCTAGCAGTTCCCTCTCTGCTCTGGCCTGTATTCTTTTGCTTAAACTAATTTTATTAGGCATTGTGCATAATTCAGTCTTCTTTAGTGAAGACTGAAACAATGGATGCTTTTGCCTCTGTTGTGCAATCTGTTATTTGCTCTCTCTGCTGTATAGCTGGACTTTTTTCCTCATCTTATGTTCTGGTAACATTTTCTGGTTTTTATGCCTCCTATTGTTTGTGATTCTTTCTATGCTCAAGCATTTTGCTTTAACCTCACATATTATATAGTCAGACATAGAGACGTCCTGGTTTTCCAGGATTTCTGTGTGACTTTGATTTCCAGGTGCCTGAAGAATGCCTTAGAAATTCCATATCAACCTGCAATTGTGCTTTCTTTTCCCTTTATGTCTGAGCAGCTTATAGAAGAACGTTTAATATGCTTTTTTTCAGTATCAGACAGTGGTCCCTACCCTTTTATCCTTTCAATTATATTCTCAAGAGCCTCCACAGCAGCTTATGAATTTTTAGAAATCTGCTCTTATGTAGTTCATTCCTAATAGTAAGTAAGGCTATTCGTAAGATAGTGGTCTGCCATTTCATACTTGCCTTCTTTCACCAGATTACTTTCCAGCCTTTAAAGCAACCCCTCATTATTATCTGAATCAAATTCAGTTTAGCTGTGTCTCTCTCTTCACACCACACCTTCTGAGGGAAAACTGAGGGCAGCCTCAGTGTATTCCAAGACCCCGACAACTGTCTGTGTCTTCCTCTACTGCTTTTCAGAGGATATAATGCTATTTGAAGTGCCTTGTTGAAGGTTGACTCTTGGACATATCTGAGTTGCTCAAGCAAAAAGGCCCTCACGTATTACTTATTCTCCATGATGTAGTTTACTCCAAAACACATCCAACAAGACAGATCTTTTTCTTTTCCTTCCTCATTTACACTCAAAGGCAGTCAAGAAGCCAGCTTCTTAGCTCTCGCTGAAATGGAAAGCAAGCATTCATGTCTAAATGCCCTATCCTGTCTTTTTTCTTGGAAAAAAGCTGTATCTCTGTTGCTATTCCAGTCCCTTGATTTGTTCCATCAGGACTTCATGGCCTCTATGATGTCACAGATTTGTGCATATGAAGACTGTGAGTGTTCCTCTTTACTCAATATATTCTAGGTACTGCATATAGCTGTTTTGGATATTCAGCTGTTTGCCCCATCACTCTCTCTGGTCTTTCTTGTGCTTTTTGCTCACCATTTCTCCTAGGAGATTGTTAACAAAGTCCTCATTACTGCCAAGTGGAGGCTATAGTGGTGGCTTTGTGATGCAGATACTGGTCAGCCAGGAGCTTGACTGAGACTACAAAACTGCTGTAATTCTCATCTATCTCTGGACAAACTCCAGATAGCAGTAGCTTTCAGTCTCTGCCAACCTGGTTTGAAGCAGTTTCCCTGCGTGTGATTTCACATGTCTGTCAGCCAAATCAGAAAGCCGATCCAAAAATCTAGTACTTAGAGGGTGTCTGATACCTGCCGGAGCTGTCTGGGTCAGGAAACCAATGACTGGCTTATAACAGGTTGGGGAAAAAAAGTGAAAAGAAAAGGGTAGAAATGGCAGAAATGGTAGAAATGGGCAGCGTTTTAGTTACAAATATACAAATACAACTGTAATTAAATGAAAATTGCCAATGTAAAGTAGAAAGTTGTTTGGTTTTTTTGTTTTGGTTTGGTTTGGTTTTGTTTTCTCTTAGAGCTCTGCTCTGTACACGTCTACATATACACATAGGTTTCCTTTGCATACCCCAGAAACACTTTTCTTTATTATTTAATTCAACGTAATGAATAATTAATGTACTATAATTGATGACATGTTAATAGACTCCATATACTATAAGAAGAAAAATACTAAAGCTCATTGGAACAGTGTCAGCTGTTATAAATGACAAATGGGCAACAAACCTGAAAATCCTATTTGCTGTTCATGTGTTACTTTCTAACTGGATTTTGTATGTGCACCAACTTCTCCATTCCTGATTAATGGGAATGTTTGTACATTTTTAGATAGAGACAGAGCCCATCTATGGCTTTATAGATGCTGCAAGAAGATGAGCAGGAAGCCCATCCTGCACCAGACAGCTAGAATGTTTTGAACCACATTTTGAGAAGACAAATGAGTGACAAGTCCTATTTGTTTTCATTTAACATAGCAGGTCAGTCAAAATCACGCATAAAATACCACTATGAACTATGACAAGTAATAATCCATATTTGCCAAGTGTAAGGGAAAAAACAAGTTTAAGCGCTCCCTGTTCCACAACTCCCTCCCACTAAATTCTACCTTCTCAAAAATCTCAAGTCTATAAAAAACCCTTGTAAAAACGTTGGGATTTAGTGCACCAAAGCAAAGAAATAGTCATGAGCTCTTTGCTTAGGAACAACTTAAGCCTATAGCTAAGCCTATCCAGGAAGCATTTGCTTCTGAGTCCCAGTTTATCTCAGCTGCTGGGTTAAACCACAGGCACTAGTTTTTGAGATACCTGTGGCAAGGCCAAAATCATACAATAACTCACATCCAAGCCTTGAACTGCACCTGTATAGAAATGGGAATTAGCAGTGTTTACAGAGCTGTGTTTTCCTTGAACACACAAGTACAGAGTGCTAAAACTTGCAAATTTAGGCTTTAAATGGACAGAGGTACTTCTTTAACACCTGAGATGCCCTCCAAACCAGCTCATCTACCCCAGAGCCTGAGCAGCTCAGATCAGGATGCAATATACCTGTCTTTAGTGAATGCACAGAATAAACATCTTTTTTTTTTTTTTTGTCCTCTCCAGTATTTTATTCAAGCTAATGTCTAATTAGAACTGCGATTTTGGTGTGCTCTTTGCTGCTGCTATGACAATTCCTAAAAGCATTTTGTGAACATCAGTTGTGTTTGATAGCTCTGCAATGAGCTCCCCAGCTACTGAAGGAGAAGAGAGGGACAACACAAGCTCTGTTTTATTATTGCACAGTACAGATAATGATACACTAACCATATCAAAAGGAGCTTTGTAATTATTGGCTCAGGAGCTCTTGTGGTTATTTTACATTTAACCCACATACCAATTTGGTGTCTGCTGGCACATGGTGGCCATATGGAGGGCAGAAAGCATTACTGCCTACCACAGAAGAACATAATCTGGAGAGCGGAGGCATTTCCATGTGCTGAGCAAAGTTCCACCCACATCATAAATTGGTCATTCTGCCACATCATAAGCTGCAGAAAAAAAAAACCCCACATAAATCTTCACAGAGGCTCTACAGGACTTCAGTCAGAGACTGTCTTCTGTGTAGCCCATGAATGCACAGCTGATGCTTTATAATAACAAGCAAGAGTTGTATATCTGCTACCAATGCATTTTGTCACGTAATACTGCTATATATTTTTGGAGCAGTGTTGAAAAGCACACAGACTATTTCCCTCCTATGAAAAAATGTTAATTAGACAAATTATCGCCTGTTTAAGATGGGCGAAGGAAACCATGGAAATTTATGCAAGATGAAGATCCATAGTGACTATTTGTAATCACATCTTTTCACCTGCAGTCTTTGGGAATCAAAGTTTTAAAATGGCTGAAGAAATTTTATATACATATATTTTATATAATATGCAACTTTGTGTTGATTTTTCTGTATTATCACACACAAAAATATTTATTTGGACAAAACACGCTTGCCTGTCTACTTCCATAAATGTGTTTTTATTTATGTATGTGTGTATGCCCTTCTGCTGGTGTGTTTGTTGGGAAGAGGTACTTTTATCCAGGTCCTACATGTTTACTAACATTTTGGGCAGGTTTTATTATTCCTTTTCTGAGAGGAGACTGAAAAGAAGACCAAAAAAAATTGAAATTAATTATAATCTATCTTGCTGGTCCTGTACTACACTATAGCATAAATGGCAAGGGAACTTAAACACATGGAAGGGGTGATTTTGTTTGCATTGCCTAAACAAATATTTTTTAGTAGTATAAAAATAGTTGGAACAGGAAGATAGGCAGGACCAATGTAGAAGAAAAGCATGTTTGTGCCCAATCCACCGGAGAGATTGTTAAAGAACATTTTATCATAATGAAAACATTACCCTTGGAATGCCAGCAAGATCAATGTCAATTCAAGTTGCCTGCTCTTTTTGCTTCTAGTCACTAAAGTTAGACTTGTCCTGGAGTTATTGTGACTAGATGATTTTTTTTAATTTCAGAAAATGTTCTCTTTCATTCACGAATCAATAGCTCTTTGCTAGTCCTGGCTTTGCTGCTTGCACTTCCCTGTCGGCCCTTGCTAAGGGCTGTTGCTAAGGGCCAGAGGAAGTGTCTTGTTGCATTCTGCTGAGAAATTGGGGAGGAAAAGCACATTTCTGGGAGGTGCAAATGAAGCACTTTGCCCACTGCTGTCCTGCAACATAGGAAATATGATTCTAGCTGGAACAAGCTGCTCATGATTAGGATCCCCCTGCGTTTCAGAATTTTGACAGGCTATTCCTAATCTCATAAAATAAGGAGTGCGCCACGGTGGGATCTAAAGAGCAATATTTTTCTTACAGTAAAGGGCTCCAAGAAATCTGTTTCAAAAGGAAACTTATAAAGACTCCCTCCTTCACTTGATGAAACGAGCAGAAATTTTTCTGTGGATTTCAATGAGAAAAAAAACCTCTTCTAGTCAAACAACTTCTAGTGCCTTTATTTGAAAGCAGCTGAGTGGGGCATATATAAATTTCCTAAAAGTTTTATAGACAACAAACTAATAAGCCTAGTGAAATTCTTCATTTAATGATACTGAATTTAGCTAGAGGTAACAGAAACATCCAGACCCAGGAAATATGCCTCATTTACTTTCTGATGTGTTTAATTTTAAATACATGGTTCAGTGTATTTAAATAAATAACATAGCATAATACAACAAAACATAGCCTAACAAAATTTAATATCTAATATACATATAAATATAGGATACAAATATATAATATAGATATATGATATAAATATATACTATAATGCACAATTCAGATTATTTATTTTAATACATTTCATGGTGTGTTGTACAGCAATCTTTGACAAAATCACATAATTTTCAAAAAGTGATAATTGTGACTTTCTGTGCCTAGGAACTCCTGCACAGCAACTACACCACTCTTTCAATGACTCTATTAATATCTGATGACTGTATCAATTAGTAGTTTTACTGCAGAATAACGCTCCAGCGTGAAAGAAATACAGTTTTTTGGGAAGTTGCATGCAGGGAAACCTGCACTATCCAGGTTTCTCAGGCATGTGAGCTTGGGACCTGCTCTATCTTGGTCACATGTGCATTGATAAAGAGCCACAGTCGGGGTTATGTGATCACCATAAATATGAATAAATAATCCAGTTGCACAAGGGAAGCTCATGTGGTTGCATCTGTTCTAGCCTATCCAAAGGCTGAAGGTTTTCTGGGTCTGCCTACTGCCTGTAGGTTACAGTGCTAATGAGCCTGTCTTGTGTCTTCTGAACAATCTGCTGGAGTTGGAATATATTTCCTGTGGTTCATCAGAAGAACTGGCAAGCAAACAAGGCTGACAGATGTAGTTCAGACTAGTGAGGATTTCCTGGTAAGATTGTTTTTTCCTCATTCAACTAATTATGAAATTAATGGTAGAAATGAATACCCTTTTCCCTTTGTTTGCAGTTGCAAAACTTTGGCATTCACTAACATTTCCAGGTGGTGTAGAAAAGCCAGAAGAGTGATGAGTTGTTGTAATGGTTTGGCCTGAAGATTCTTCCTGTGGACCTAAGTGGATGGTGATTTGAATTACATGTCCTGCAAGGTGAGAGCCATAAATCAGGTCAGAGCAGAAGTGAAAAGCTAAGTGATTGCTAATGTTTTGAAATTAAAGTGCCAAACTTCATTTCACCTCTTTAAGATCTGGACAGGACAAAGATACTTTCACTGCTTTAGAATAAGGAAATAGTGAAAGAGGGAACTTTTGAACTGTATTCTTCAGAAATTCCCAGGAGGTGTGATGAGTGCACTTCTTCCAAGACTGCTAATGAAAAGCCATAGTGTTCTGGAGGAGGTACAGATGGCCTCTGAAGGATGGTTGTGTGATGCTTCATTCAGTGGGATTCCGACTCATCATACCCAGCCTGCTACCTCAGAGAGAGAAGCTGATGTTTTAAATATGATTGTGGAGCTGAGTACCTTCTGGAGCAGTCACGCTGCATCTTGGATGAATACCAAAGCTGCTGAGCGTTCAGCACTGCGACAGTCTCCAAGGGAGCTGGAAATGTATGACCCAGGAGGACCCTCAGCTCCAGGATTCACCAGGAACCATAGCATCTCTTTCATCCCAAGCTTACTAAAACCTTTCCATTACAGCAGGTTTTTCCTAATCAAATATCTCTGTGTCAAAAGACTGTTTGAGAATTCGTGATTTATGTGTTTAAGGAGACTGAGGAAAGGGCTTTTCTGCTAAACATTCCATTTCTTTACCCTGCATAACCACACCTTCCCCAGATTCATACTTTGATGTAGTTAATAGAAATGAAATAAATGTGGTAGAGATATTATAATTTTTTAATGTTCACTGGATATTATTTTTAATGCTTGTTCCTTGAGGAGGGGTAAGCTGTGCTCAAGACCCTGAAAGTTAAGGATAAACGACCAAAAAACAAAAAAAACCCAAAAAAACAACAAAAAAAAAACCCCAAAAAATAAAAAGAAAGAAAAAAAGAAAAAAAGAAAAAAAGAAAAAAAGAAAAAAAGAAAAAAAGAAAAAAAGAAAAAAAGAAAAAAAAAAAAAGAAAAAAAGAAAAAAAGAAAAAAAGAAAAAAAGAAAAAAAGAAGGGATTTGCCAGGCAAATGGTTTGGAGGAGGATAAGAAAAGCTGTCGCACAACACAACTGTCACATATGTTTTTTCCACCACCCTCTATCTTCTTTGGTTAATCAGTATGTAAGAATAGTTTTCATTTCCCAAAAGCTTACAGAACTTCCCTACAAGACTAGTATCTGCAAATGACTTTGCTTTTACCCAGAGAGAATGTGTGTGCAGGCTGGATAGGTTTACATTTTTCATGTTCTTTGCGCTCTCAAACTAGTCTGCAGTTGCAAGTTGCATTACCAGCATTTATTCATTAAATTTTGCCACATGAATTTTTTTCCTCAGCCTTGCTCACCAGTTGAGACTTGCTAGGCTTGAGGAGCTTGAGGTTGGATATTAGGACAAGGTTCTTCAGAGGATGGCTGGGCACTGGAACAGCTTCCCAAGGAAATGGTCAACCCAGCCTGACAAAGCTCAAGAAGCATTTGGACAATGGTCTCAGGCACATGGTGTGACTCTTGGGGTGTCCTGTCCAGGACCAGGAGTTGGACTCCATGATCTTTGTGGGTCCCTTCCAACTCAGGATGTTCTATGATTCTGTGAGGAAATGTAGCACTCAAACACCGAGGCCACAGGCAGGAGAAACAGCAGGGATGATGCATGCCTTTACAGCTTTCCCCACAGGAATACCCTATACAAGTGCTTTTCCATCACTGTGAAAACAAGGTTTATCTTGAGCTGTCAGTGTAGGGCAGATGGAAGATGGAAGTAGGTAACTTCATGATCACCCCAGCCATTTCTGCAAGAAGCATTTGACTATAGCCTGCATAGTTCTTATTCCACTTCTTTACCTTCTCTTCACACTCTTGCCACCAGAAGATTGTTAAGTGCCTTTTTAGGTCAGGTTTGAAGTCAGTGAGAATACTTACATAAGTAGCTGTCGCCCAGTTTGAGCTGTATGACCCTTGGTTCCCATTTCTAGGACACACTGCTCAAGATACTTGGGTCTGTTACGTCAATAACCTCTTGGTTGCTCCTTCCCAGTCCTGGTCCTGCAGACACTGCTGACAGGCTTCAGCACAGTCCCCACTGAAGTTTTTAGAAACTGAATAAACTGTGGCTTGTGAATGGATGGTACAGAATTCAGATGTTTATTTATCTCTGGCTGATTTTCTTGTATCTGAGATTTCTACTGCTCTAAAAATGAAAGGTTAAATGCCTTCAAGTCTTTGTCCTAGATATTGCCATGTCACTGTGTTTGAACTCAACAGAGAATCGTGTGTGTGCCTTTGTAAACGCCATTCCTATAATTCTCCCTTGCATGATTTTTTTCTGAAAGACTCCAAAGTAAATCTTGGTGGGAATTTTCCCACAGTCTATTTGTTTGTATGCAAAAATGCTGGCTGGATGCAATTTTTGTGGAAAATATTTGCTCCAGTAAGAAGCCTTCTCAGATTCAGAAGAGAATTTCTGGAAGGGAAAAAAAAAAAGAGAGAAATACAAACTTTCTATTCTTTTCTTCAAAGTAGATGACTGCTTAGTGCTCAGGTGTTCCCTGGAGGAAATGGGCAAGAAAGGTTCAAACCCCACTGATTCTGTGTGTTCATCTCTTTCTGGGCCAGCTATGTGAAGTTGAACATCATCAGACAGGATAAAAGAGAGTGTTCTGACTGGCATCTGTCTTTTTGTGCCTGCTTGGAATTTTTTTTCTAGAAAGGTTCTATTTCATTTTAATGCTCAACAGAAACACATTCTGGAATGACCATTGTTTTCCAAAATACTAACGTTTTGCAGATAGTGTTACACTAACCTGCAGTGATTGCCTTGCAGATCCATTCATAACTTCTTTAAAATGTGGATGACAGAGTCACTCCATTTAGGATCTATAACCTAGGTTTTGGTTCTAGAGTTAGCAAATTTCTAACCATATAAGCTGTTATGACCTTAGCTACTTAACTAATGGAGCTATTCATACACTTGATGCCAGCACATTATGAATTGATAATAGCTTTATTAAAGTCAATAGAAAGATTTCTACTGGCTCGAATGAAAGTTCATTACATTATGTCCTTGTATCTTCAAGTTTTGTTTTGACTCTTGATATAATTTTATTTTAGTAATGTTCAGGTTCTACTAAAATTATATTTGTATCAGTCATGCATCTCTACAATTTCAGGAAGAAATATTTACTTTGTCTATTCTTTAGGGAGAGAATAGGAATTCAGGAAACCTGAATTCTTCTCTGACTTACCAGTGACTTAGACTGTCTGTCATTATTTATTAACTTTAGCAATTAATTTTATGATTCCAATATGCAAGGAAATTTAAGCACTAGGAAATAAAAGATTCAGTAAAATATTGCATTACAATACTCATAACCTTAATTTACTCAATGGCAATTTCACAATTAGGATATTATAATGCAGTTTTAATGCACATTTATTATAGTAATGAAGACCAGAATTACACAGATATAACACAAATCATATTTAATCAAGAGCAATCTCAGATAATAACCAACTAAGAATTACAATTATATGACACTGAGTTTCTACATATCATTTTTCTTCTATCAATAAGTAACGCTACAAATTGTCATAATACAAATTGTTTACATTTGTTTTAAAACATTCTATAATATTGATTGATGCTTTAGGCTGAGTACTTACTGTATGAATACCATAAAAGTTCTCCAACTAATGAGAAAATTAATTTTCCATCCAGCATAACTCCAGTTTTCAATTAGATTTAAATACTAATTCTTATAATGTACTAATTTATTCAAAATGAAAAAAACAAAAACAAAAACAAAAAAACACAACAAAAAATCAACCAACCAAATGAACCAAACCAAAACAAAAATCACCAAAACCCACCTCTAAGTTACAATTTCACAAAGCTGGAAGACCCTTGAAAAACAGCCTTCAGTTCATAAAAGTAAATTCTATCATAAAACTCTCCCACCTTTAAACTAACATTCTGTGAAATATTGTTCAGCTTTACATTTTAAAACATCACAGAATGGTCCTCTATATCACGTACTTTTATCTGTCTCACATAGTAACCACCTCCTTGAATCTTCTTAGCTGGAACCATGCTGCCAAAACAGATGGACTCTTGGAGTAAAGTGCAAGTCTAATTATTATTTCTTAATCTTCAGCTATGAGATTTATCTTCTAATTTAAATTTGAATAATACTCTCATTGCAGTTTATCATACTTGTACTGTGAAAAGCATTCTAGGATCAAGTAAAATATTATACTATAGTGGCTTTAATATATTTTTACATTTTATGTTATTACAGTATCATTTTTTAAACGATAGCTACAATATTTCAGGACATATTGCATGTCTTGAGGTATGTTTTTTAAGAGTGGCGAGTGCACAGGTTTCCAGCAGCTGTTAATACTAAAACAAACACTTCTTCAGAGCAGTGAAACATATATGAGAAATCCGTGTTCCGTGACTGAAGGATATCAACTGACTTCTGAGAAATCCCACTGTCGTGTGCATTTGTAGGTAACAGTATTTTACATTTGGAAGCTTTCTCCATGAGTCATGTCCTAAACCAGAGTTCTAACTGAAAGATGTCACTGCTTCAGCCCCGCGTGCCTCCCCGGCCACGACTGCCAAATCAGCCTCCAATTAAGAACGTGAATGATGAAAGAATAAATAGCTTTGCCTTTCTTACCCAACACGAGGGCCCCTGTAGCATCTTGAAATGTGCATTACGTTCAGCACAAAGCACTGTAACATTCACAAACATTAAACTCTGCTGCCTGTTGTATAGATCTGTGCTCACTGCTGCAGTGAGAGATTTTGGTGGACGAGAAATAGCCCCCAACAAAACCGGCAGATAAAATTATTAAGTAAAGATAAAACCATATCTAGTGTCCCCAGAGCTGTGAAACAATCGTTAGCTTACACTAATCTTGACTCGGAGCCTAAGAATGCCGTGGTTTCTCATGTCATTTGAGGAATTACTTTTGCTACATTTTAAGGCATGATGCAACGGTTTAAAAAGTGGAAAATGTATCATGGAGAACATTCTGGCTGAAATCCCAGGTACACTAAAATCAATGGGAGCTTTTACTCTGGTTTTGTGTCATATATTGGTTATTTCTCCTCCCTTGTTCTTTTCACTTATGCCCGTTTTATGATATTCTTCAATACATGCTGCTATATTGGAGTTTGTTAAAGTACTGAATGTTTCATTGCATAATCAGAAGCCAAGCTTGCACCAAACAATGGAACATTATTTTTATTTGCAGAAACAAAAGTTATGCATTTTCCCTCACAACTCTTGTTTGATAGATATAGATGGATAAAGGTAAGAGGGGATTTACTGAGCTTTAAAAAAATTGATTGTATATCTGTGGCACGCTTTTTTTGTGTATGTCACCTGCAATATGTGACCTTCTGTTGGATATGACTTAAAAGTAACTGCGTGCCGTAAGTTAAACACTAGAACATAAACACCTACATCATACCTGAAGCACACAATAAAATAAGAAAACACATTTCCATTTTCTGACTGACCTCAATCTCTGAATGAGGACCCCTGCACATTACGTTGGCAGGCTGGGCTCCATTACACTGCCGCACACTCGGCTCAATCTACTGAAATATTGATTTTTTTTACAGAGCATACACACTGTCAAATCAATATTCCCGCACACACAGCTGAGGAGCAGAGGCATAGCTGGGCCTGCTCCATGGCCTAGCAGAGAGGGTGTTTGTGCAGGGAGCAGGGACACAGGGGCAGCAGAAGATGGGAAGCGCTACTACCTGTGGGCTGATGGCTGAGCAGCACAGCGAAGGTGAGACAAGGAGGGAGAACAGAAAGACTCAGGAAAGGCTTGCTCTTTCTGTTTCTGCAGACAAAGGGGTTAAAAGAGGCAAAATCTAATTTCAAGGCACTTTTCAGATTATTTCTTTTTCAGGTACTGCAATGACAGCCGTAGGTTTGGGTTGAGAGGATCGCTGTGATCCTGCCATGATAAGGAGCACATACACGCTGGAATTGACGGCGCAGTGATGCTGCTGCAGGACAGGGACAGGGACAGGGCTGGCACATCTCCTCCCCTGAACACCTGCAGGCACACAGCTCCTATCGGTGAACGGCTCTCCTGGAGCTGCTCCAGTGCCTCGAGAACAGAAAGAGCATTTTTACTGCCTGCTGTCGAGGCTTCCATGGCTGGAGCAGCCCTGGGTCAGGGTTTCAAACTGTTACTGGTGTTAGCAGCTCCATCTCAGCCTAGCGAATAAGCTGGATAGTAGTAAGCTCGGTTTAAATCCTATGAATTAAATTCAATATAAGAGATTTAAAAAATTGCAGAAATTATTTTCAAAGCTTTGTTCAGGTATTTTGTACTACTAGTGAGCGATGAGTCCCGCAGAGAACTAATGAAGTCCTGACAACCTTCGAGAGAGAGCAGAAAACACTGTTTTCAGACAACAGATGCCTCCGGCTATTCCTTCGGGGAGAGGTAACACACGCTTCAGCAGAAGTTGCTACATTCTTTCCAAAGTCCTTCAAATGCCAAGCGAGACCTGGAGGCAGCCGAGGATTCTCCCGCTCACGCCCACCACGCACAGCCCCGGCTGCTCTCTCGGGGGGAAGCCAGGACACCGAGGCGAGCGGAGCGCAGGTACCGCGGCGCTCAGCGCCTCCGCCCGAGCGGGGCCGGGCACGGTGGGAGACGCGGACGGACCCGCACGGGGCAGCAGCGCTGCGGGGCCGCAGGCGGCGGAGGGGGGTGCGCACCGGGAGCCGGCACCGCGTCCACGCCCCCAGCGGGCCCGCAGCGGCCCGTCCGGCCCGCCCCACGCCCCCGGCCCCGTCCCGCGGCTGCCCGAGGCGAGTCGGGGGCAGCACCCCCGGGACACCGCCCCCCGCTCCCCTCCGCGCCGCCTCCCGCACCGGCACGGCCGCAGCGGCCAGCGGGGCCCCGCGGGCGGCACCGCCCCCCGGGCGGGCGGGGCAGCGGCGGGGCGGGGCCGCCTGCGAGGCGGCTTTGGCGCGGAGCGGCGACAGCAGCCGTGACCTCCGACCCCGCCCGCCGCCGGCCAATAAGAGCGCGGCTCGTCCCCGAACCCAAAATTTCCACGTCGGCAAAAGTCAAGATGGAGCGGCGGGCGCGCGGCGCGGGCGGGCGGGCGACACCGCCGCCACCGCCGCTGGCGGGACGCGGCCGGACCGGACGGGACCGCCGCCGCCGCGGGGACTGCGGGCGGCACCGGGCGGGCCGGACCTGTTGCGCTCGTCGGCGGGGGAAGGGCTGGCGGGCGGGGGGGCGCCGCTCGGTGCCTCCCGCGGGGGGATGCCCGGGGTCCCGCAGGGCCGCGGCGCCGGCGCTGTCAGCGGCAGCGCTCCGGGCAGCCGCTCGGCCGCGGCGCTCGCAGGGCGGCCCGTTAGCTCCGGGTTGGGGGAGGCGTGCGGGGGGGATGCGTTTTGGGTATTTATTAAAAAAAAAAAAAAAAGGAAAGAAAAATCTGTTCGGCTCCTTCTCCCTCTTCCCCGGGCAGCGGGTCTCCCGCCGAGCCGCGGAGGAGGAGGGGGCTGCCTTCCCCACCTCTAACCGTGTGCGCCTTCCCTTCCCAGGCTGGGAAACTTGTGCTGGCCGGCGCCGGTACCGGCGGAGGACTGGAGCCTCCGGAAGCAAAGTTCTGTGACACTCCGACTCTGGGTACGATAGCAGTCAGTGCACTACAGAACTTTGTCTCCGGCGGCGGCGGCGGCCCCGGAGCCTCAGGTGGACACGTCACTGCGGGGATGGCGAGCCCGGGCGCTGCCGAGCGCCCAAACCTGCGCTGCAGCCTCGGAATAAAGTCTGTGCTGTCGTGGCCTCCCGCTCTGAAGTTTTGTTGGGTGTCCTTTTCTTTTTTTCTTTTCCAGGGTAAAAATAGCGCAACATCAGGGTGCTGAGGGTTATTTCAGTGCAGGCAGGCCGGCCTGGCTGCCGACTTAAATGTGAAACTAACTGGTGCTCGGTGCAGCTGAGCCGGTGGTGGGTATGTGAACGTGCTCGATGCTGTGCCTAATTGTGCTTTCTTTTAAATGCGGAACAGAATATGGCAGCTTAACTGGGGGCTTGGGCTTGATAAAAGGCTCCACGCTTCTAGCAAAAATCTGTGCCACTGAACCCTGCTGTAACACAATGCAGTAAGTGTGCTAGTTCAGGGTTTAGGCCTTGCCTCTGGTACTGGGCTGTTTTCCTCTTTAGGAACCTCGAACTTCCAACTTCAGTTGAGAAACAGCTTCAACTTCAAGCCCTTGCACACTGAAAGATCACAAGGTTTGTTGCAAGGCTTCATCCTCACTGATAGTGGAGGAAGGCTTTGGAAGGAAAAGCGACCTTGTATGTTTTAGTGCAGTTGCACTGTTTTATAATGTAAACTTACTTGACACCTGTACAATACTTAACTTGGACAGTGGCTTTAAGGGCGGAGAAAGGAAGGGCCAAGGTCAACTTTCTTCAGTTCAAGTTAACACCTGGCAACAGTACAGCAGCTGGCTTTCCTTTCTTCAGAAATTTTGCAGAATTTCTTGATGTGTAAACTAAGCTGTGGGGTTCTTGTGAGATGGATGTAATCAGCTGATCTGCTTTTATCATAATAAGAGCAGTATGAAAAAAACATATTGCTAGAGGCCAGATGGAATCAGGTATGTATTTAAAGATAAGTATGTGCTGTAGAGTATGTTAACAATGAAGTATTTTACAGCAGCTGCATTGTATGGAAGATATGTTGCTTTTATTTTTATATTTTATATATATACACACACATAAATACATGTGTATGTGCATATATGTTAGAGGCTCTCATTTTCTGTTAGCTTCTTCTAGCTAATCATTCCCCTTGGGCTCACTAGAAACCTGAATCAACTTCTCCTTTCTGCCAGTTTGAATGTGGAAGGTACAGCAAGATTATACGGTTCATGGAATTGGGCTGGAAACTGAAATGCTATTCTAAGTACATGCTTTTTAGCTCAAAACGTTTAATCAAAGGGTAGGTAAAGTGAGGAGCACTTACTGTATGGCAGCCCATGTGACCAGCTAGGGCTATATTTGGATGCTGGAGGTTTAAGGAATCCTTTTTGCTAACCATTTTTGGCCAATTGCCTGCTGCTTTATGTTGTGCAGTGTGACGTCTGCTAAAAAGGACTTGGAGGTCTGGTGGCTGCAAACTGTTTAATCAGTGTGGTTATAGGGAAACACCTTGTACTGTCAGGGCTGAAGGCCCGCTGTATTTAATTTAGGGGTGGTTCCTGCCTAGCAGGATATTGCAGTTTCCAATTTTTGTACTAAATAGCCTTTTGGAGTGTTAGGAGGGGGTTGATGGTGGCACAGTAGGTCTTATAAAGGCTTCTTAGATACTCAAGATTTGGTGGCTAAAACTCCTTGTAGATTCTTCAAGTTCTGGAAACGCACAGACTGGAGCATAGGCTTACTCTTTTGGGGTAAGTGTAACATGTTCAGATCTCAGCTTATTGCAGTATAAGTTCAGCCCAGAATGATGGAGGCAAGATCCAGAAACCTCCAACTGCAGTGGGAATGAAGAATTGTCTGCCTTCACGTTAAAACATTACAGGTAGAGCCAATTTTTTGCCTGCTTTACTTCCCTAGTGGTCAAGTTCTGAAGGTAAGGTAAGTATTGCTTGGCCTCTTGGTAGCCCTCACTTGTCATTGCCACATGTCTGCAGCATGTTGTACCTCCTGTCCTACAAGTAGTACTTGAATAGTGACCTTTTGGTGACACTTCTGCTTTGATACAGGAAATCATGTGCCCCTCAGATGGGACTAGAAAAGAGCTTAGCGCTTCCGATTTTTCAGTGCTTTATTCTTGCACTGAAACGTATGTGATCTGACAGTGCCCTGGCATTTGAACTTTCTCACTTCTTTGCAGTATGAGTTTAGAAGCAAGCTTGAGGTGTGTAGCAGTGCTTGGGGCCTTGAATGGGAGGTGAAGCTTTGGCTTACCTATTAACAGTAGTGTTTGATGAAGATGATGCGGGAAATGGAAACAGAAAAATAACTGGAGATGCTATTTAGTAGAGACTCTGAATGCCAAAGTGTGTAAATTCATTCATACATGTTATTTTCCAATGACTGCTTGGCATTGTCTGCATCTCTTCCAGTGCATCACTGGAGACGTACTCTAAACTGCTGCTTTATTTTTTAGTGCTTTTTGACATTTCAGAGTGTCTATTCCGATTACAGTCCTTCCCTTGTTGGAAGAGTGGCAAATGAGCATGCTGAGTAAATTACACAAATTTCCAAAATAGTACAAGTCTGTTATTTGAAGGGGCAGAGGCAAAGGAAATGATACTAGCCTATTTATTGTTCTGTAAAGTGGAGAACAGGAAAGGAGTTTGCTGTCAAGTACTCTGAAGGTTGAAGCTGAATGGATCTGAGCGTGGCCCAGATTCCCTGTATGTATTGATTCAGCTGTATGTACGTGCTTGAAATCTGTACAGAGGTGCTGAAGTTTGAATTCAGAATTTTAAAAGAGACATCTTGGAATTTTCAAATATTCAAAGTGCTATCTCATGCTTTCTTTTCTCTTCCAGGTTGGGATCTCAAATGCCAAGATTTTGGCATGTCTTGCACTGCTGGGAGTGATGATGAGCCAGTGTGCAAGTTCAAGTGTTGGGGTTTTTTTGTGAAGGGAGAATAATTAATAGCATGGGGAATATAGAGTAAAGGCAAGCTGCACAGCCTGTAGCTGGTTAGTCTCAGGATGCCACGGGACCTGATAGACTTGTGGAATGTGCTTACTCGAGTGGCTTCCAGAGACTGGATTTTGAGCTGAAGTTTTAAGCAAAAAATGTAACTTGTACCCAAAAATGCTGTTAGTAGAGACAAAAAGGACAAGCCCTTCATGTGTATTTTCATGGAACTAATTGTTCAATTTTATTAGAAACAGAAGTAAATTTACTGACTTCTAGCAACTGTATGATAAACAATTTATAAATAGACCATAGAGTTCAATGAAATACAAATAAAGTGTTGGAAGTCATGAGCTGACTACCAAAAAACCCTGGTATGTTTATATTTATCTGCTGCCTGGGCAGCTATATTCAGGAAACTTCTCCATAAAGTGAAGTGTCCTGAAAGCCCACCTAGAGCAGCAGCTCCTGGAGTATTGTTTATTTTGCTTGTGGTGGTAGCAATGGTCTTTTCCCAAAATCTTGGGGCAGCAGGATAGAAATGTTTTGTAGGATATCCAAGTTACCAACACAAGGCCACGTGCATCTGTCAGCTGCAGAATGGGAAGCAGAGTTACAGTGTTTGAGGTGGGTTAATGGCACTGTGAGGTCAAGGATTTTGCCTGCAGCTGGAGCCAGAGGAGGTGAACCTGGTCCTGGTAGAAACAGGACATTGAACTATAAATAAGTGGATTCTTAGAAGTGCAAACTGGAACTGCAGAGCAGTGTATTTTTAATTTCATTTTGTGAGGGAAGTGAAAGTTTGAAAGATGACAAATGTCATTCAAAAAAGGCTATTTTCTAATGTAAGAAAACTGACAAAGTAGAAGTGAGCCAGGTGGCCATTGTGCTGACTCTACTCTGCAAATAATCTTTACTATGACCAGGATTTATTTTTTGGAAAACTAGTGCTAATACTGTTGAAGATAGCTTGGAGTGGTTAAGCCTGTATTTAAAATGGAGAGGGTGTGCTTAAACCTCATCCTAATTGGCTGCAGAGTGAGGGAGCTGAAACTTGGCTTCATACAGCCAATTCAAAGTAATTACTTGCTGAATTTTATATATGTAGATAGTGACTTGGTGAAATGAGCATACAGAATCCTGGGCCTTGTGAGAAAATAGCGTAGGACTATTGGTGAATGATTGCCACTTCATTTTGAGTCCAGTTGGGCTATTTGTGCAATGGCAGTTTGTCTGATGGCTGTCACCTTTCAAGTTTTGGAAAACTAAATTCTTGCAACAATACTTGACCTGTTGCAGAGTTCTTATGAATGTTCTCCAGCTCTAGTCAAAGGATGAATTTTTCCTTATAATGAAAGCAAGTCTCAATGCTGAATTTTGACCCACTTGGACAGTAAAAAATCCAGCAGCTTTAGTTTTGGAAACATCATTAACAGTATGGGAGACCCAAAATAATGGTGATAGCATATTTAGGTTGTGCAAGTAGTGCCATTTAGCCAAACAGACACTGTTTAATACTCTGCATTTCGGCAGCTGGGTGACTTGGAACAGCATAGATCCATAAAGGCAACAAGTTCAGTTGCAGTGAGTGCTGTCACTTTTGCTGTGCTGACTTCCAGCTCCCAACAGGACATCCCAAAATTGTGACTATCTGTAACAGTTCCCTCAGGTGCTGCTTCCTTGGAAGAGGCAGAGAAAAAGGATGGTCATAGTTTGTGGAAATGTACATAGATACAGCAATCAGCTGTCATCTTTTAATGTCCTCTTTCACAAACTGAAATGCAGGAGGCCTGTGTGAACATCATGAAGTAGCTTTTTGGTGGGATGATATCCAAGCACTTTTACAGTTAACCAGGGAGGTTGTGAAGTTTCATACTTGAAGATCTCCTAAAGCTGCCTGGATACAGTTCTGGGCAGTTGGGGTTGGGCCAAATTACCTCTGGGGTTCCTTTCCAGCCCGAAGCATGCTGTGGTTCTGTAATTCTTTTTCTCACTTTATATGCAGAAAACTCTTTTACCGTTTGTTCTGTGTTCTCCCTGTTCTCAGTTTCTTCTTGCTACTTACTGACACATGAATTTTCCTTTCATTAATAAAGCAGAGGGAGAGAAGGGTTACAGAAGATCAAGATTAATCTGAATAAATGTAATGTAAGGCACATAGTGATTGCCTTTGACTCTAGTGTTACTTAGCTTGAGTATTTTAAAAAAATGAGTCCCATCAGAAACATGTTCTTGCTTTAACCCACGTAGGTAGTCAAATACAGTATTAAATATGTGTTTACTGCTGAGGGAGTCTCATTTTCCTAGTGACTCTTATTCTCCTGAAAGTATGGTTTTGCTCTTAAGTTGGGCCCAAGGAAGCAACTGAAGCTCACAGATTTCTTTTGCATAAGTCCTTCCCAGTGCAGTGATGTTAATAGACTGGCAAAATATTCCTAGTATGATAGCAGCTCTTAACCAAGTGGCACCAATGCCAGTGAGACTCGTTCCTTGCCCCCTCACCAAGGAAAAGGAGCTGTGCTGAGGTGGGGAAAAGTGTGGCAAACAATTCCATACAGAGGGAAGAACCCTGCCAGGGCAAAAATGTAGGTGAGGCAAGCACTCCTTGCAGTGGAAGATGTTGGGTAGATATGAAGGCTTCAAATAGTAAAGAATATCTGCTTGGCCTTTTCAAGGTCACTCATGTTTAGTCTTCAGGGAGTTGCATCACTGTAAACCCACCCCTCCCAGCCACCAAGGCAAGCAGCTGATAGTGCAGGGCAAGGCTTGGGGAAAAGGTGTTTTCACTCTGGTTGTGAAACTCTTATAGTCCTTGCCTTGAAGAGCAAGTATGCTGGGGAATATTTGCTTTGCTGCTCCTATGCAACATATTGCACTGTCCTGTAGGTATGGCTTGAGGGATGTAGATACATCTGGGAAGAGAAGAAAAAAGGGGGAGAGGATGAGGCAGAGGGTAGTGGGTGGAAGAGGCTGTGGAAATTGCCATAGGAGCAAGATTTAGATTCTGCTGCAAAGTTTAATGTCCATGTGACCATGACTTGTTAAGTACTTTTCTAGATGTTAAACTGCTGGACTCTACATTGACCAAACTAATTTGGGAGCCTTATGTACACTCACATTCTGTGAGAGGAGCTCATGCCCTTTGAAATATTTTGATAAGTAATTGAAACATCATGTTCATAAAGTACTGTAATTATGTAATATGGAACTTAAATTTATGTTGTGCATTAATTTGAAACTGAAAGTGGACTTCAAATTATGGATTCTTATGGCTTATGTTATACAAATTCATTATTTCAAATATGTTAGTTAACCCAATGAGGACCTGCAGTAGTCATAAAAAATTGCTGGTGAACTGTAATTAACTGTCTCTTTAGAGAGAAAGGACAGGCTGCCAAGAAAGAGGAGCTGTGCTTAAGCATTGCACTGTAAAGAATTGATACCAGTGGAGTCCTAAACAAGAGGGAAGGCTCACAAGTCCTCCACAGTAAAAGTTTCATTCAACAGCATTTTAAGGAAACAAATGGATGACAACAGCTTTGATTTCCAACCTCGTGTGTTCTCAGCCAGTCAAATCCAAACCAGAACTGAAAAGCAGGTACTAGTGCATGGAGGCAAAACTCAGTGTTCAAGGAGAGATCACTCCTGAAAGAGAAGAGAAAGCAGGCCCAAGCCTGCAGGAGGGTGCTTCTCTCATAAAAGGGTTTTTCAAAAGTATTTTAAAATAACCTGTTCAACTTTTGCTCTGTTGTGGGCTTATGTACTGGCTGGTTTGTTGAAATATTAATCTTGTAGTTTCATTAAATACAATGCATTCCATGTGGGTTTGATTAAGAAGCAAGAATAAAAATACAATGAAAATTGAATTCTGTCTTTAAAATACTTCATTATTCAAATTGTATGTTCTTGGCTTAATGTTAAACATTCAGTTCTGGATTGGTTTGCTTGTCTGAACCACATTGTTCAAATTTTGGTGTTAAATATAATCGTAACTGGGATGAGGCAAACAAAATGGGAAGATGTAAAGGCAACTTTTAATGATTGGATATAAATGAAGAAAGGACATGGGCAGCATAGCACAGCATTAAGTGCTGAGATACTTTCTTCAGCATTATATGGACCACTTGCCATACACAGCTGCATCAAGGCTGGTGAAAGTAGGGAAAACTTGTATTGCAGGCCCACATCGATCTTTGTCTCAGTGCTTTGAAATCTTTGTGTTTAAATTATTCTAAATTGGCATCTTGTTTTAAGGACAATTCTGAGTTTTGTATAATCACATTTTCTCTCTGACAGAAAGGAGGCTGTAGCAAGGAGATGGTCAGTCTCCTCTCCCAAGTGACAAAAGGAAATGGCCTCAAGTTGTGTCAGAGGAGGTTTAGATTGGATATTAAGGAAAAAAAATTATTCACTGAAAGGGCTGTCAGGCATTGCCCAGGGAAGTGCTGGAGTTGCCAAGATGTGTAGATGTGATGCTTGGGGACATGGTTTAGTGGTGGACTTGGCAGTGCTGGATTAACAATTGGACTTCATGATCTTAAAGGTCTTTTCTAACTTAAATTATTCTATTATTCTATTATGCTCACTTCTGATGTACAAAGGCAGATACATTGGTGACAGTCACTGTTTCAGTGAATGAGGCAGTAAGTAGAAGTACTGCTGGCTGTGTAAAATTTCCAAGGAGATGTTTTCATTTTGTCATATTCAAAGTTATTGAATGTGAAAAGAGACCTAATAAAATACTTTGAACTACAAATGTATTTTACAGTCTCCATGCTGAAATTATTTCCCTGCACTAAGAATAAAAAACATTCATGAGAGGACTTGCTGTTGGATCATGCTTTGCCAAATTGATGCTATTTATTCTGCTTCATAAACTGTTATTTTGGAGTGGAAAAAAATTGAATTATATATGATTATCTAAATATATGCATATAAACATATATATGAATCTAAAATGTATGGGTTTCAATTATGATGTTTATGAAGTTTTTTCAAGTGCAGAAGGGATCTTTTGAACATAGGTTTTGCATAGTCTAAAGGTACTTCACTGCAGACAGGGGAGGAGGGATATGTGTGTAGTACTGGGCACAGGATGGCAGTGCTGCCAGCTTGGGGAATTTTTTGAGCAGTGAGCACTTGAAGCAAAATAGCCATCTAGTCCAGGGCACTGTATTCCCTTGACAAAAAGGGGGAAAAATGGGAAAATATTAAAGGATATTTTCAGAAGCATAGGGAAACTTCTCATGACTTATGCTGTATAGAATTTGGGAGGTAAGTAAGGTTCATACTGTGAACCCCTGCAATCATGGGGAAACCCAGCAGTGAATTTGTCATATAGTTGGTGGAGGGATTTTTTTAATTGCACAAAAACTTTCAACAAATGGGGAGTAAGAGTTAAATATAGAAGAACAAACACATGAGGGACATTTTGAGAGAAAGGCATGCAGCTAAATTTTTTGAGTGCTTGGAGTATCAGAGTTTGAGAGATGCAGTTTGGCTGTGATGTCTCCAACAAGACTGGTTTTGGAGAGAATATTTGTTATTTCCATTTGGCCCAATCTAGTAGTTTTTTTAGCAGGGATGGGCTATACCACTGCTGTATGAATATCCTAAATGATAAAACTGAGGGACAACAGGGGTTGAGTAGAGGCTCTGAGCAGGTTTGGGTATAACAGATATAAATTAAAGGATGATAGGGTCTTGTTCAACTAAAACAAGTGGATTAGAAGCTGGGTGGCATGGAGTCAGGGAGGAAGTGTGATGGTTGGAGATCTGGCACTCAGGGACGGGATGCAAAGCCACAGGGAACAGAAGACTATGTAGGGAAGTTCATGTCTGATGTTTGAAGCATCAGTTGCCAAGCAAGGTTGTGAAGATGCCAAGGATTTGTGGGAGCCAGATCTTAATAAAATGAGTGAGGAGCTGAAGGCATTTGTTAATAAAGACACAGTTATGGTACATGATGGTGAGAAGCACAAAACATATCCCAGCCCGAGGGACTGGGGAGTTCTTTGTGATAAATCTGTCAAAATTGGAGCCTGTTGATTTAGGTGGTAACAGGAACAAAGTGCTGATACATTCTAACAGAAAAGCAACTGTGGCTTTAATCCATAAAATTTCATGTCTATTCGTGAACCAATGTTATCTGTAGTTTGGTGTAACTCATTCTTTGTGCTCACTTAAATGAACTGGAAAATACTACTTATTACTTCTTAAATTGGCAAGTGCATGATGTGCAGGTCGAATATAACTGGAGAGATATTTTACTGTTGCAAATGTGCTCTCTAGAATGCTTAACACAAGTGCTGTGGAGCAAAATCTGGATCTAAATTGCATGCTTACCATTCTCTCTCAGACCACATATGCTGTAATTTAGGGGGAACACAGCACAAGCAGAGAGCTGGACTACAGCTCTGGAGCAGGTCTTGTAGGTAGGGGACAGATAAGGCTGTCATCTGCAGGATGCATTGGTAATGTATTGCCCACACCACTTCAAATGGAATTCTTTGGAATTGTTGGGATGTCTTTCAAAGCCATAACAATGGCCATCCCCATAGTGTTTTACAGGAATGCTTGAAGAGTGAGAAAAGTTATTTAGGGGGTGACAAACCTAAGAAAGGCTGGAGGCAGTTTATATTGACTTAAAATGAAGAAATAACCAATTGCACAAGCTGAAAACACAAGTGAGTTTCTATGCTTGATCTGTGTCCAAGCCTTGCACTGAAGATGTGGACAGTCCATTGTGTATTAACAGTCATGCATAGTCTCAAGTGTTTGTGTAGGCTCATAATTAACATCATCTAGCCTTCTCCTGATAGAACTTGCTTGAGTCAACTTGTTTTTATTCTTGCTTCGTACTGAAGTGCCAGGCCTTCTGCTGCAGTAGCCTTCTCTTTTGAAGGCACTGCTCCTCTCACTTTGCCGAAGCACCAATGTGCCACACGCCAACAAGAGCTACTCATTGGGTTTTGGAGCTGATGACTGGGCAAAGTTAGTGCCTAGGAAAAAGGCTCCTTTGAAGGCATTTGAATGAGGAACTGTGAAACAAGTGATATGCATCCTGTTAAATCTACATATTGTGTTGTTTAAATAGTTACAGGTTTTGCTTTTCAACGGTCATAATCCCCATTCAAAAGGGCAGAATGTTAAACACAATCTATTTTAATGTGAGCACCAGAGGAAAAAGCAGAGAAGGAACCACAGGGGTTAAGCTGCTCACTAGCTGGAAAAGAAAGGAATGGTAGCAGGTAACAGCCAAATACAAAATGACTGGTTTTAGCCCGCAGTGTTTTAGCAGAGAAAAATTTAAAAGGAGGGTGAGAAAGGCTCCCTGCTAAATAGTTGCAGTAACAAGACAGTCCTGCACATGGCCATGGGCAAGATCGGCACCAATAATCTTAATTTTGTATGTCTTAAATTTGTATGTCATCCTGTCCCTAATGAATAAATCCCTCAATATGCCAGGGATATTTAATGCTGATACATCTCTTAATTTTCTTAGCATTGCTTCTCAAAATTGTTTCACAGAGGGACAAAGCAAAAATCTGTCTTTTTACTTTAGCACTTTCAGAACAAAGAGGTGTCTGCATTCTATCGCAAGTGTTCAGTCCTCTAAACTGATCCTCCCTGTGTTTACTTAATTTCTTATTCTTGTGTTTAAATCAGTACAGCTCTGCCAAGAAGAGATGGATTGAAGTGTTATTTTGTGGAAAAAAAGGGTCAAATTTGTCTGTCTTTTTCAAGGAGATAGATACTAGATACAAATGGGTTATGAAACATTGCTTAAGCCATTACTAACCACAGCTTAGCAAAAGGGGAACAATAAAATCTCAGATTCCCTGTCTGGATTTGAACAGTGCAATCAGAAAAGTTTCTTAATGGTGGAGTTGCTCAGAGGACAAAAGAAACCCCAGCACTGATGATTTTGCTGGAAAAGAGAATGATCAATGAGAAGGGTTTTGCTGACATAATTCTGAGTTGCAGGGTTCATCACCATCCCTCCGCCTTTTACTTAAACTGGATAGAAATCCATACCTGAGTTTCTAGGTTTGAAATAAAAACCACAACCCCATAATCTCAATTCCTTCATAGTAGGTTTTGTTCACATTTGAAAGCTGCTAAACAAAATGAAAGAAGTAAAGAAAACATATTTTACATTCCTAAAGAAATGATTCTTCACCTTTAAATATAAAGATCCTTAGCTTTAGTTATTTGTAGTATGAACATTATTCATCTGAGCTCATGCACCAGAATATTTATAACTTAGAACAGGAGAAGTGAAAGACATCAGATGTAGAGAAATATTTCCTTCCTCAGTGTTAGGAGGAATTTGGCTGCTTCTGTTCATTAGTGAAGGCTGTGCAGCAATGTTCTGCAATAAGTGACATCGTGGCAGCTTGATGGTTGGTTTTGTATGATGTAATAAGGGCCACCCTGCAAAACCAGCCTTTACTTAAATGCCAGTCGACCAGTAGAGGAAACTGATCCCAGCACAGAAACAAACTGCTTTTTGAATCACTTTTTCTTCTGATGCAGCTCAAATCAGAGAATATACATTGTGAGTCAATGACTCTACTGTATCAGAGCCCTTGCTCACATGTCCAAACACTGTGCACACCTTTGAAAATTCATTCTACCCCAGATCTGCCGATGTGCAGCACCCCTTTGGAGCTTGCAGTCATGCTAATGGGAGCAGAGTAGGAAAAACAGCAAACAGTGGACAATGTATTTTCAAAATTGAACCAGAAAACAAGGTAAATGTGCTCATCCTCAAGAGCTCTATATACATATGTCATAGTGTGATCCTGCTTTGGGGAGGGTTTGTTTATTTTTCACCTTAAAAAAGAAAGTGATGAACACAATAAACTATTTTGAAACACAGAGGACAGCTGAAGCTCAAAGCTCAGAAGACAATTTCCAGGACTGAGTGTCCATTATCTTTAATTCTGTTAATCTTCTCTGTAACTTCTTGCTTCATCTGTGTTTTAGTCCTTTCATTGATGGATATCTGTTGAACTGAGAAAAATCCAGTCCCTGTCGGTAATAATAATAACAACAACAACAACAATAATAATAATAATAACAACAATAACAATAATAATACTAATACTACTACTACTACTACTACTAATAATAATAATTTTATAATCTGGGGTAAGTAGTACCCCAATCCTTCAGCAGTGCCAGCAGGGTGTGTTCCCCCGACAGTGACAAGCTGCCTGTGGTGATGGTCATAATTTTGTCATGTACTTATGCAGTGGTGAGTAACAAAGGCTTCCTAGTGCTGGTATAGAAATAGCACCACCAAATCCTAGCAGGAGCTCTGAAAATTAAAGTGGCTATCTTCAAACCCAGCTATCCTTGGCATTAAGCCACTAATCCTAATCAACCTGGCTTTATTTCGTGGTCAACCACCAGTAAGAGTATTAAGTGATCATTAGATGTTATTAAGCTCATTGCACAAGTGATGAAATGCCTCCTCTCCTCACATTAATTGGGAAGAGACTGCTTTTTTTTTTGTTGCAGTGAAGGAACTCAATTAGAAGTGTTACTTAATTGCCAATGGCAAAATGCTGTAGGTGCTTTTCTTTCTCTGAGAAACCCCAGCAGAGTTTCTCAGGGAAGAATGATGTGAAGGCAGGGTGGTCTTGGTCAGTTTTCATGCTCCCTCACCAGCTCTTGCTGAAGCTGATCAAGATCCTTCAGAAAGACAGAATGAAATTCATGAAACTTCTGGGTTTGGCATTAATTCTGTGCATCCACATATTCCCAAGGAGCTGGGATGTACGCTCCAGGAAGGATCAGTGCCCTGGTTCAACTGGGCTGGAGCATCAGTGGGACAAAGACCAGGTCTGACCTTCAGTCACTGACCTTCCAAGGCCATGAGAGTCATCCAGCTCCATCAGCACAGGCGGCTACTGGACTCCAGCTGCTCAGCCATGCCCACTTCACATAGCTAAGAAAAGCATCACACCTCTCCCTGCCACTCAGCCACTAGAGAAACGCCCTCTTTATACAACCTGACTGGCCAGACATCCTTGAATTAATTTCCTTCTTTCCACAGTCTCTTGAGGGTTTCAGATCCCTGCGGGGACTTTATCCCATTAAATAACCCTTGTAATACTCACTGTTTCTCACCTCAAGGCCTGTAAAAGTAATACTTTTTCAATTCTTCTACTGAACTGCTTCTGTCTCATAAAAAAACATGTTCTTCCCTACAGTGTAGAAATCCTCACAGTAATTTCAGCCACTTGGCACTGAGAACAAAAGCTAGTGTAAATATGCAGTGATATTGGTAAGCAGAGGGCTAAGAACCAGCCTGCTGAAGCTGCAGAGAAAGACAACATAGGAGTTAATGTTCTCCTTATCTGGAAATGGCAGCACTTGATAGGAATCATTTGAGGCAATAGAAACTGGTTCCATTTTGCAGAAACTCAAATTAGCAACCCACAGAGCACAACACTGAAGCAAATGGCTGCTTTCCTTCCAAGCTCTCCAACATAATTTGTGGAGAAGATGCTTTGCTCCCTCAGGAGGTCAGACAGCATATTTTCCAGTGAAACTCTAGAAATATGGAAAAAAAATCTGAGAAATCCTTTGCTAGTGCCAGTATTTTAACTGCATTCTTGCATATACAGGCTACTGGTTTTCCTTCATGAAGGAAAGCATTTAATTTAAAGATCAGCCCTTATACTTTTCTATGATATAGGAGAACTGAATTTGAATGAACTTCAAATTTAGTTTCAAGTAATCTACTTTGAATGTACTGCTAAGCTAGGAATTGCCTAGATATGATTAATAAATGGAAAAGAATAATTTATTGGGAGAAACATTAACTAGCTACATTCCTTTCTTTTCCTTACAATTTCTTAGCTCAAAACACTTAGTGGTGTCTTTACTACCTATGACACTTCGTATTTAAGATTTTAATATTCTTCTAAAGAGCTAATACAGTACATTAACTTTTGGCCATTTACTGCTAACCCTCAGTTTGGGGGAAGAAAAAAATTAAACAACCTTTTGCATACTGTAAATGATATAATTTGTCATCCCACTCATACATGGTTTATGTGATTGCTATCATATGTGCTGATTTAGGACACTGATCCATCATTTTCTGTGTTCCAGATTGGCAAGTGGCTCTGTGTTAACTCATTCCTCATATGTCCTGGGAATGCACCCATCAGGAAAAAAATCCCTGACACTCATTGAAAAGCTCAGAACCCATCTCCTCTTGAGAAAAAAGCATGCCTTAAATCTATGGACTGTGTGAACAAAGATTGCATGAAAACATGAAAAGCAACTCCATCTTAGTTAATGCAAAAAAAAAAAGTTTAAAAATTATGAATTCTGTAAAGAGTGAAACAAATATGCTCAGAATATCCAGAGACTTCAGCCAAAGACCAGTTAACTGGAAATGATGGCTAAATTTCAGGAAATGTGAAATATGATTCAATTTGTTTATGCCTCAGGTGTGGCACTTACATCTTTTAATCATTACCTGGAAGCTTTGTAAATATTTTAAGACTCAACCTGTCCTTTCTGCATGCAAAGCACCAGATCCTCAGCTGCCACAAGATTCGTAGTTGAAGAATGTCTGTAATTGGGTAACTTGCATATAATGTATAGTTTTATTTTTATGTCTGCTTTTTGGTCCCACATTTGGTATTTTGAGACAGGTCTGAAAGCCTGTGCAGGGACCAGCCATCTCCAGCTGCTCACAGAGCAGTTTCAGTGCTTGGCCACAAGCTGGGGACATGGACAGTCAGGTAAAATAGGACTTGTATGGAAAAGAAAAATTATTTGGGACAGGTTATCCCCTAGCTAGGTTATCAGTCTGCATGGAGGTGAGAGCTCCCACCAGAGATCATGGATGCCTGGAGCCAGTCTGGCTCACTTTAACTAAAAAATACAGATATTCAGCAAAGTCGTCTTTTTTGCCAAAAATTAAATTCAGGGAAACTCCATGGCTATTGGGAGCAGTTACTGCCTTCATATGAAGAGCTTTGCTTTTTAATGTATCTAATAGGAGCTCAGTTTTTGAGATAAGTGCAGCTTGATTAATTTCTTTCATCTGTGGGAAATGTAATTTCTCAGTCACCCTTATTTTGGTCATTTATCAGATCTCAGCATCCTACTATCTCATAGTGTTGCTTTTATGGAAATACTGCCGAGAAAATGCTAGGCAAAATTAGTTAATCTCATCTAAATGCATTTGGCATAGGGCTTTGGTTTGAAGCAGTTCTTGAAAAACTACAATTTTATAATGTAAGTGGCCAATTTTTCATCTAGCACTGCTAACTGACTTGGTTATAAAATGAAGAGGTTGTCATGACCCCCTAAAACAAATCACTAGTGCAAAGTAATGAGTGCTAGCATAAAGCAGAACAGTTTTCTCTTGGGTAAGAGAATTTCCTAAGGGGCATCAGTCTGAGGCACTCGTGGGGCATCAGTGGAGCTCCATGGGAGCAGGGCTGGAACAGGACTGAATACTCAGAGTCACCAGGATGAAAATATTCTTGTCCCTAGAGTCTTGGTATATCTGTCGGAATATTTTGTAATCAATGCCCTGTATCTTTTACCTCTCTTTCCTGCTGTACTGATAAGAAATATCTTGGTGTACATGTGAGAATGGAAGGTGAGCACTTCAGGAGATTTTGAAGGAGGCATCCCTAAAAACACTTAGCAAGTCAGTTTGCTAGGGAAGAGAACTCCATTGCTGGGAGCTAGCTTTCCTTGACCCCCCTCTCTGCATTTGGAGAGAAGCTGGTGAAGGCAGATGCCTGTTCTTGCTGCAGGAATGAAAATGGGTGTGTGAGAACATAGCTGTGCTGGTGATGCATCCCAGTGAGGCATCCTTCACACCATCTGCACTGTGGATGGTAAAAAGTTGTCTGGTCCTAGTGCTGCCTTTTTCAGTGATGCGTTGAGCATAACAGGCATAGATGCTTGTTTCCTTTTAGTAAAACTGATATCCTGAAGGCCTCTCTTTCCAAAATACAGCACTGGCAATTGCTCTCTAAACTTTGAGAGTTGATGTGTTATCACACTCTTTTCAGCAGGTTTGAGAAATTGTTATTCCACACCAGCGAGAATTGCTATTCTGCTTCTATGGAAGGAATTTGTCTCTGGTGCCTATAAAAAGAGACATTTAACAAGGCATTTAACACAGAAAGACCATTGCCTAGACCATTTCCATTTGTCTCAGGGAAGTTACAGGAGTCACTTCAATGCTTCATCTGAAAAGCTTTGCATATTGAAGTTGGAATCATGTGGGTCAGAGGATGTGCTTGTCTTTGCTAGCTAAGGAATAGTCTCATTTTACCAAACTCTCCACCTGGTGACCTTTCAACTCACACTTGTTAGCAAAGAGAATGGCTATCTACTGGGATGCTGCTTTATGCAAGCACAAAGCAAGCTGTCAGATAACTGCTGTACTCCTATTCTGCCCCGGTCAGGCAATTCAGACCTTCAAATCAAGTGTAGTTGGGGAACTTGGGAACATGGTTTACTGGTGGACTTGGCAGTCCTGATTTGGACTCAATGTTAAAGGCATTTTCCAACCTGAATGACTTTATGATTCCATGCTATAGAAATCCTGAATTACCTGGTATTGAGATTCTGTGATTCTGTGATTCTGGATTTTTGATTTTATCTTATAATAATACAAGTTTCTTCATAGACTTTAAAAGGATTTGCCAAACATGAGAGGCAGCTCTTGGTTCAACAGAAACTTCATTGACTGACTCTGAAAAAAATGATGGAAGAAATATGCTTTTCAGTCTTGGTACTTTTAATTTTTGGAGAAGCTTCCTGTGGGTAAGTCAGAAGGGATAGGTCCTAAGATCTGGATCACAAGGACACAATATTCTCTGTGTGTCCTCACTGTTTTGTCTCAGCACTTGGTCTCTTAGTATGAGCACTGAGGTGCTGTACCTCTTCATCTTTAGCTGAATTCAAATCAACACATCTCTTGGAACAGTCTCAAACAGCTTTTCTAGAGTAGCCCTGTTCTATCCCGGTCAGAATATATACATGTGCTAGCCAGAGATCAAAAACTCTGCATTTCTTTTCCACCTGAGCCACCTTGTGGGCCCTTTTCCTATAGCAAAAATGCTGCTTTTAAGAGAAAAGACACCATTCATGGTGTACAGTTCAGAGCATTGTAGTGGAAATTGATGGAGAAAACAGTAGTGCTGTAGGACTTGACTCATCACTGCTTGATCCCCAGGTTCTTCGAGGACCTCTCTGAAATGAATTAACTTGTTTTGATGTAGTTCCTAGAATACCAATTGCTCCACACACAAAAAAATTCAAGATTGAGCACCTGGAGAGTCATATCCAGACATGGACATGAATGTGGACATGAACCAAACACAGGTATGCAACAGAATTGATCCCTTGATTATTATTCCTGGTACTGTCAGGACTCTAAAATACACTCAGCCAAGTTCACCAACAGATTTTTTTGATACTGCTCTCATAGGGCAGAGATGTCTGGGAATTCATTAAGTTAAGTTTAACATTACCTTCCAGCCCCTCACAGAGAAGTCTTTCTGTCCCTGGAGGTTGGAATAATCTGTTAGGGTGATCTCCTCGTTATGTGAAGTACCTTGAGTGATGCCCCAGCGGGCAATAGTGCTGGGGAAATTCAAGCCAGTGAAAAGGCAGTGGGTCCCTGTGAGATGGTTTTCACAGAATCAGAGAATGGTTTGTTTCAGAAAGTACCTTTAAACATCACCTAGTCCACGTCCCCTGCTGTGGGCAGGGAGATCTGTCACTGTAGCAACTTGCTCAAAGACCTGTCCAACCTGGCCTTGAGCATTTCCATGGATGGTACTCCACAATTTCTTTTGCAACTGAAAGGAAGTGTTTAACAGAGAGAGATTTCTGTGCCTTTCAGCCAGACAGCTGAGGCTTTGTTACACCTTTTTTCACAAGCAAAGATCATTCAGACACTTCTAGGCTCCATCCTTACTTTTTTTAATTGCTTATGGCAAAAATGAGGATGAACAGCAATGCCAACCTCCAGAAGGCAACCAGCTGTGCCCCTGTTTGGGCATGGGAGCCTCTGATGGGCTGCTGCCACATCTCTGGCTCCTCTGAAGGGAAAATGCAGCAACAAAGGTATTCTTGATGACGTTCTCCAATATGTAGTGGCACTGTTGTTCCCAGGGCTCCTTCAAGGGCCAGAGGTCTTGGCAGCAGCTGTGCTGCTCCAGAGGTGAGGGAGATTCTTTGAACACACAAATACGAGCAGAGTGTGTTTGACTGCACAAAGGTGAGGCCCCATAAAAATACTCCTGCTGTGCTGCATCTGCCAAACCCAGCCAGTGAGGGGGTTCTCCAAAGGTTTATTTATTAAGCTTCTGGATGGGCTGTTGAGCAGGTGGGTGGGGAGGTCTGAGCATTGCTGGCCATGCCAGTGACATGATGGCAGCACTTCTGATCAGTATTTTCAGTGATGAGGAACAAAATGCTCACTATAACCCATGTCAAGGAGCACGGGGTTAACACTCAGCTTGCTGTGCTTTGGTGGTAAATCCAGGAGCTGGCAGTTTCCAGCCTTTGCTTGAGGAATTTATCAACACGAAAATGAACAACTGTCATGTTTTCTGTTTCTTTTGCAGGGTTGCTTGGCAGATTTCTCAATTCTTCGAGCTCTGTGGCAGAGCTAACTGTTCACTGGGATTGTCCTTTTCCTTCTTTCCTTCCTAGCATTCATTTTTCCAGAACACCTGGAGGCAGCATCTTCCTGATGGCCATGGAGAAAGCTGCCAGCCGCAAAACCTATTTACATGAACATCCGCCATCACAAGAAAGTTTCTTTCTCTATCAGAATGATAAGTTGGTTTTCTCCCCCCTCAGAATAAAGGTAACATTAAAAGTGTTTTGTCTGCTCTGGCCTGTGCTTTGAGTTTCTGGCTTGTTCCATCAGCATCTGCTGATAGTGCTAAGCCCTGAAATGTGAAAACAGCTACTTTAGCTGTCACATTACCAATGCAATGACTACTTTTGTGATGCCTGCACAGCACACGCAGCAAATACATGCATCATTTTAAAAGGCTTCTTTATGGGGGCCAAAGCTTTGGTTTGTATTGAAGCAATTCTGAAATAGCATCTTTGTCTGCCTGATACTGGTCGCCTGCCCATAGCTAAGATCAGACTTTGCTCCATACCCTGAAAAAATTTGGATTTCAAATTAATTTTTGCCTTTTAAAGAACACAAAGGCCCACAAATATTCCAGGCAAAACTTCAGATTATTTCCCAGTGAGAGAAAAAGCTGTAAGTGCTCTGGCCTCACAGTATCACTAAATTATTATGTTCCTGAACAATACTGTATTGTGGAAACCAAAAACACTAGCTGCAGCCTTCTGTTATCAATTAGCCAGCAGCACAGCAATAAAGTTATTTAACTCTCACTCTCAGAAGCACACAAATCAGTACCAGTGGGTGTGGGGCCAAAACGGACAGACAAACCTTGATGTTTAATTAATTCAAAATTACTCTTAGTTCATAAATGGCTGACTTAAGCAGTGTGAGTGGCAGCACGTGACAATTGTATCTGTATTTCCCAAAACCTAAAAGAGACATCTTAAACCACAGCAAGTCAGGGAAAGCACAACAGCTTGGCAATTGCAACTTCTTGGTGTTTTTAAAAGTGGTTTTCAATTTCTAGCTGATGTCACTTGCTAAAATGAATAGGGTCTGTGCACATGTGGCACATAATCTGTGTTCCGAAGGCTTGGGGCTCAGCCTTTTAAATTAATTCAATTATGTCTCAAAGTCCTACTGTATCAAGCTGGAGTTGTTTTTTGCTTATTTAATTTGCACTTCTGTTTTAATTTCTGTGCAGATGCTCCTTGACCTCCAGTCCTCCCTGCCTGCTTTAGAGAAGGATGTTTATGGCTTGTTTGGTTTTTCTGTACCTTTGTTCTTTTGAGCGTTTTTGCTTTTGGTTTGTTTGGTTTAGTTTTGTTGCTCTGTTTGGGCTTTTGATGCTTTTTGCATGGTGGAGCTTTGTACTTTTTATTCTATCATGGGAAGGAGCGGGAACAATGTGTCAGTGGAGATTCCTGTCACAGAGGGATGTGCGGGCACACCTGTGGGATGGGCACTCACGTCTGGGCTCTCTCGCGTACAGGTACTCGCAGGAACAGGCACAGGGGCACGCTTGTTCCCAGGCACGGGCATTAATTAGGAGGATGGGGAACGCAACGGGAAAGAGGGAGCGGCTGCGCGGTCCCGGAGCGCTCCCTGCTGCACGTCCGCCGCAACGGCGCAGGGCTGGAGGGA
>VRYO01002734.1:33363582-33401905 GCA_009812075.1 Sialia sialis | reverse complement strand
GTAGCAGTAGTAGCAGCAGCAGTAGTAGTAGTAGTGGTTGCTGTTATATACAAAACAACCATGCATAGTGCTGTTGCTCGCCACCCACTGGCCAATGCCCAGACAGTTCCTGAGCAGTGGCTCCTGCCCAGCTGTCCCCTCAGTTTGCATACTGAGCATGCTGTCATGTGCTCTGGAATATTCTTTGTCCATTTTGGGTCAGTTGTCCCAGCTGTGCCCCCTCTCAACTTCTTGTGCCCCCAGCCTGGCAGGGCAATATGAGATGCTGAAGAGCTCTTGACTACTGCTTAGCAACAACTAAAGCATCAGTGTGTTATCAACGTTATTCTAAATCAAAAACACAGCGCTGCACCAGCTACTAGAAATTAATTTAACTGTCTCCCAGCTGAAACCAGGACACTCAACCATTCAGATAAATCAGTTCCATAGTAGTGGGCTCCCACTCCAAAAAATGTATAGGGTGTGTACAATCAGCCACCACTAAGATATTGTAATTTCTGTCAGAAATGCCCCAGCTGCTTGACAGCACTGGAAGAAGCCCTCAAAGGAGAGAATGGGAAACAAATACTGAACTAAACATTGAGCCAACTGTAACTGCAGGAGCACTACAGAGAAATTGAGTTGGTCACTGGGAATTGTGTTACTGCAACCATCTGCTTTCCCAAACCTTCAGGAAAAATGACGGGTTTATGAAAGGATGATGGAAGGAGCCAAGCAAAGCCATGGATGCATTGCAGCTAAGTGTAGGCATTCAGGGCAGTGGGGCACCCACTAACATGCACAGAAATTACGTTTTCTGTAAGAATCTGTCTGGCTAATACATTATGTGCCCAGCTCTTTCACTCCAATTTTAAACTGATGTGTACCTTTAAAATAAGAATAAACAGTCCACTTAGCCTTTTTCCTGATGTATTATTGTCCACAATCAAGCAAAAATTGAAATGAAAATGTCCAAAATGTCCCAAAGTAGATCTCTGCTGGTGCTAAGCCTCTTCAGTAAGCCTTACAATTTGGTCTGTGCAAGCAGACCATATTCAAGATAAATGAACATGTAAGTGTAATTCTAGTGTCTTGCTTCTTGACTCTCAAGCAGGAATGTGAGGCACAATGGCTCTGCATACATAAAGGCTATAAAATTAGTGCAGACAGCTGGCAAATCATTAATTAACAGCAGTAATGATTTCAAATCCAAGCTCTGGGGACTCCACAGGAAATAGGAGGTACACTAGTCCTGCTTTCATTTATGCCTCTGGCCTTGTTTCTTCACCATAAATAAGAAGAAAAAAACAATTCATGTCTGAGCCAGGATATCACAAAAGCCACGACCAGTAGTCCTTGAGATAATGCACACTCTGAAGGAGTCTCAGCATAGAAAGCTTTCTTCAAGTATGCTCCAGCATCAGATGGATGCAAAAATGACTCTGGAATACTACGCATACAGTGCTAGATAATTAATCACAAAGACTATTCTAAATAATTCAAAATTAAAAAAAAAAAAATAGATTTTCTCCCCCTCTATTGTAGCCTAATTTTAACACATTAGATGATTCATATTGTTCCCTGGATTGTCCCCAGGAGTATCACACAAATGGAACTGCACATAAATGCTAAGCTAATATGTAAATGAGGAATGATCTTAAGATTTATCTATGAACTCCAGCTTCTTTTAGCAAATTAATTCATTGACAGCAGAAGGGTTACTGTCTCTCTGTGAAACATAAGAGGGAAAATGTTGGTTCACAGAAGATTTATTTCCATAATAGACCTAACAGGTCCAATAATTATTATAGTTCACCATGTTGTTCCTGAGTTGGTGCTGAAGATTGCATTCCCTGTTAGCATAAAATATAACTGCAGGGAAAAGACAAGGAGAACAATTTAAAATCTGTAATATTTTCTCCTGAGGATGAACTCTACTGGAGTAGCATCTCCATATGCACAAGATGGAAGTGATAATCTGGAAATTATGTACTAGTAAAGCTCTGGGGAACAGGCAAAGAATAGTATGTTATGGCAATGAAGAAAATGGCTGTCCTCAATGTGCAATTTGTGCTATCCTTTCTACAATTACCCGCTCACAAAAAAAAGAAAAAAAAGAAAAAAGAGGAAAAAAACCCCCAAACCTCTTCTTCTGTTCTTTCTGTTTTGACCTGGCAACACTATGGATCCTATCACACCAGAACCCAGCCCAGGCAGGTTTTTTTGGCTAGAGAAAGC
Source organism: Sialia sialis (assembly GCA_009812075.1). Taxonomy (NCBI): domain Eukaryota; kingdom Metazoa; phylum Chordata; class Aves; order Passeriformes; family Turdidae; genus Sialia; species Sialia sialis. The sequence continues at coordinate 33,399,688 of VRYO01002734.1, read as the reverse complement.
CACACACACAGACTGCCCAGGGCTGGGAGGCTCCAGGGGCTGCAGTTCTGCCACTTTGGGGGAAGTTAGCACATCAATCCCAGAGCTGAGTGCCACGTCCGGCATGGGAACAGGCATGGCAGATGCATGGCAATGCCCACGGAAGTGACAAAACCTGCTTCTTTTGTGCCTCCATAGGAAAAGCCTGAACCTTCCACCTGTCCCTGACTTTCTGCATCGGAAGCACACCAGTTTCCCTGTGCCTCCGCAGCTGCCGTGTGTGCTTGGGCTGGCGAGGGACAAGAAGATTTTGCTCTTTTCCCTTTTTATTTTTATTTTTTTCTGTTGATATGGAACAAGATTTCCCATGGTTAAAAAAAATAGGGGATCGGTATTTTGACTTACTGGTAAGTGACCAAAAACCGCTTCTACAAAATGCTTTAGCACCGGAAAAAAGCCACAAACAAACCTGAAGTATTTGTATAGCTGTATATTTAAACTATAGACCTGGCCAGGAGATGTAAATTCACTTTGTGTTCAGAGGCAGTGCTGAGCCGAGCTAACACAGCTCGTGTCTCTTTAGGAGGACATTCATTCCTGTCGCTTCTTTTGCTCTGTTTCCTGTTGTGTTTTTGGGTTTTTTGCCTTCTGGCTCGCTGCCAGGTGATTCACACCGAGGGCTGCGGTTCAGCGTTCCTGCAGTCCGCAACCCTCCTGCGGCAGATGACAGAATTACCTGAGCCGCTTTTCTGTACGGGTGATAGAAAACACAGCTCTCTGCTCCGAGAGGGGACAGCTGAGAACCTGCTTGCATTTCCCCGAGCAGCGAGGCAGGGCTGCACAGCTTGTGCTGCCACCTGGACAAGCCTGAGACCATCCACACTAATGGAGTTTTGGGTGTCTTAGTCATTTTATCGCGTGACACTACTGGGTTTTTATTCTGTGGTCCAGCAGTGCCCAGGATGGCATTCACAATCAAAAAGACCTTGTGTTTGTAAAGCTAGAGTGAATAATTCAAACAAAATTAGAGGGGCAGGTCTGGAGCTCAAAATTTTAACGGTCTGAAATTAAATTGATTCATTGGCTGACTCTCACTTACAGCAGCGAAGTGTCATGTAATTCTAGTCCAGCAGAAATCATGATCAGAAAGATCTCTGTCACTGCATTTCAGAAGCTCATGGATTGGGAAAAGCCCCAAACAAATAACAAAAATCTAAAGCAAGCCACAAACTACAAGCTAAAAAATTTGTTTCAAGTGTGCAGCTTGTCCCAACAGCAGTGTTTATGGCACTAAAAACATCTGAGAAAAGAAGAAAAAAATCACTTAACTGTTACTAGGGTGTGCTTTAAATGAGCTCTTTTTTCCCTCTACTTTTTATTTTTCCCTTATTTTCTTTTTCATCTTTTTTTTTCACCTCCCCCCGCCCCCCCCCCCTTCCCTCCCCCCCGGTCTGGAAAGTACACTTTTCTGCATTTACTTTACTTCAAAGTAGACTTTAGTTTATAGTTAGTATAGGAAAAACTGATCTCTTGATGGAGTCGTGAATTATCCCTGATATTTCTGACTTCCATCTACAGGCTGAATGCCTCTGGCATGCAAGAGCTCTGCTATTTCTGCCTGTGTTTCTGTTACTGTTTCCACACAATGCTGTGTATTTCTAAAAGTCTTTCCATAGTGACTCCTGGAGCATTGCAGACAAGATTCTTAATTTGCTTCAGAGAGGCAAACAGAGTTACTATCTACAGACCTGTAAACTGAGAGAGGGTCACACACCTGGTGAGTCCCCAGGGTCAGAAACAGAAACCAGGAATTACACTCTGCTGTCTTGCCCTCATCACCAGGGAGTACAGCCTCAGGTGTAAACCACCCTGGAATCTCTCTTGATAAATCTTTCACGTATGGACTCCCCATGCAGTTAACTGTTTCACTCTTTGTTTCTTTCAGCAGCTGCCTATTTAATGCATTAGGGTGAAATAAATAATTGTGGAAGAAAAACATCTGTTTCTCTAACATGCATAAAATGGACATCATCTGCAAAATGTGCTAGTAGCAATTGTGCAAACCACAATAACCGTAATATGAGAAAAATAGATCTAATCAGATTTCATGCTTATTAATTCTTTGGCATTGTGTGAAATACAGTGTATGATTCCTTTAGGGCACAATCCAATGCCTGTCAGTCACTGGGAAAATGCTCACTTCTGTTATGGTGGAACTGTCCTTGAATGGAGCAGGGAATATGATTTAAGATATTCAAAAATGAAAATATCTATAAGCATTGGCAAAATTAAAAGTGGTTTATTCAGACAGATATCAGTCCCAGATGACATGAAGTAAGGGACACTGAGCAACTCCATGATAAAGAATTATGAAAAAGCTTGCACCAGGAAACGTAATTTCCAACAATGTAAATTGTTTTACAGCCTGGTGTACAAATATTTCTTACTACCAGTTCTTTGGTTTTTAAAAAAACTATCCAGCTATATAATCTGTAATTTTAAAAGTCTTACTAAACTGTTTGGATCTGCAGGATTTTCTGCCATTGAGTTTCAGACATCTTGATGAACTGCATATCCAAAATTATTTAGAAAGTTAAACTAAACCAGGATTAGAGACACAATAAAATAAACTGACACCAATTGTTCAGTGATTGACTTTCTTTCTGCATTGGCCCGATCCTGTAACTTTATCCATCAAAACTTCTTTTGCAGTTCAGGTAAATTAAATTCCAGGACCTTCGTAGCATATAAATCTGTCAATGTCACAGATTCCCAGCTAGTGGGAAATATTCCTACGTATATCGATTTAGGGCAGGTAAAGAACCAAGCTGATGCACTTGTGTTATCTCCTCCTGCTGTGCTCCTCCACAGCAGGAATCTGTAACAATCTTTATGAATAGCCAGCAAATAATTTGCATATTTTAAAGTACTTCTAAATTACAAGAAGACACAGTGTCTAGAAAAATACACAATTTAGCTAGAAATTAGTCTGGTCGTGTGGGTTTAGTATTACAATTCAGTTAGCTTTCACCTCTGTTTTCAGCAGTTTACCAAGTCATTTATGTCAGCAATAATACAGCAAACTTGCACAATTCCACAATTAAATTGTGCAAACAGCAGAAACACCAGAATACAATATACCAATAATGCAACAATGTAGGAAAAAACTCAGAAACAAACAAAAAAAAAAAAGCCCACAACAAACCCAAAACCTCCAAATAAAGGCATTTCACACATTTTGAAGTAAAACAAGCACATATTTTTAATATAAAAATAACTGCCCCAAGGGCGTGCTGTCAAGTGCAGAAACATATGCATTGCAGACTTGCACGTTTCCCTCTCAGACACTGAGGGAACTTCATATATGAATTATACTAACACAGCGAACTTCGGAATGACCAAGTTTTCAATACCACGTCCTACAACCGCCTTCTGGGTGCACTTCTAATTTCCTACCCAAGTCTGCACCCAGCATCTCGTGTAGCTTCCTTGCTTGCTCATGATGAGTTTTATCTTTCTGCAGACGGATTTTTCAGCCTTCGTTTGCTCGATCCTTGAGCAGGGATTTTGTCCCTAGTTTTGCAGAAGTTATGAACAATTTATCCTAGAAGTGCTGATAAACAGCAAGCATTGCTCCAGTAGCGCTTACAGGATCGGAGCGCAAAATTGCCTCCCTGCTTGACTCCACGGCTCTCAGGCTCCCAATTAGAGAAATACACGGTTGGATGTAATAGTCTGTGTCTAGAACAAATACTGCAAAAACCTTCTCGGGCACAGAGCGACAAAGCACCCTGATGTACAAACTGCAAAGTGCCGTGTTCAGAACTGTTTGCTGCCGTTCTGAGAGGCTTCGGCACCACTTATGCTTTTGCCGGGCCAGCTCTGAAGCGAGTTCTGAAGGCACAGTTACACCTTTAACTTATGCTATATCATTTCCGAGAAGTGTTTATGTCAGCTGTCAATTCGTGCGTATTCAAGAAATCAAGCGAAGAACACCTTGTGAAGTACCTTGTCAATGGTGAGGAACAATTGGTTTAAAAAATAAATAAACAAACAAATAATGTTGAAGAATGATTTATTCACGACTATATATATAAGGAAACTTTCAGATGTTCTTTAGTCTTAAGTTGCTAGCTAAAATTAAGTCTCTTAACGCGGTGCCTTTAAGACATCACTGACCACCCGGAGATTTTTCTTCTGAAAGCGACTTCAACGAAAAGGCTGAAATGATCGCTCGAGACAAGACTATCACTTAAATCACTTCAGATGATCACCTAAATCATGCCGAGGTGAAGCTGGGGCGCTTAAAAAAGCACGCAGCTGCCTAGAGCGAATAGTTCCAATGCTATTTGCCTCTTTTAAAAACCGCATCGGGGGAGGTTGGGGGAAGGTTTAATTTGGCGCTTGGACATTCGGTGTCTCGGAGGCGTCGTTCCATTAGCGGAATTTTTTCTATTAACCGCGTAGGCGGCATTCACAATTTTTCACACGAAGCCAGGAGGGGATACCAGGAGGGGCTGAACCCCCACACCCTCGCTGCGGCACCCGTCTGTCAAACTCAGCGCCCCTCTCGCCCCTTAACGAGGCTGCTCATTAGCCGTGGAATTGGGACCGGCCCCCTCCTTCAGGGTTTTTTCTGTCCTTCCCCTCCCTTTTGTCTCACGCACCCAGCGCGGCGGGGCAGCACCGGCCTCTCCACCCCCGCCAGAGCGGCAGCAAACGCTGGGGCCTGGGGGGCGGCGGCGGCACAGCGCCCGTGCCGGGGGAGGCGGGCACAGGGAGCCAGAGGGGCGGTCCCGCTGTCCCGGGCGGGCACACGGCGTCAGAGGGGCAGTCCCGCTGTCCCGGGGCGGTCCCACGGTCGGGAAGGCGGACCGCTCTCCCGGGGCGGGCCTAGGCCGTGGGCAGGGCCGGGAGGCGGTGGGAGGAGCGCGGGACCCGCCCTGTCCCGGTCTCCGCCCTGCCCCGGTCTCCGCCCCGGTCTCCGCCCACCCTGCGTCACGCGCCCCGCCCACACCGCCGGCCAATCGCGGGCCGTCGCCGCCCCTCCGTGGGGGGCCGCCCGGCGCCGGCGCTGCTCGTCCAATCCGCGGCCTCCGGGCGCGCACCGCCCCCAGTAAATTTGCATCCGTGGTTGCTATTGGCTGCACGGCACGTGAGGAGGGCGTGCCCCGGGGGGCGGGGAAGACGGAGCGCACGCGCCAGCGCAACCCGAGACGGTGGCCGCCCTCATTGGAGGAGGGCCCGGACACGTCACGCTGCGGGCGGTGCTATTCAAATCAGGACCCGTCTCCGCCTCCCGCCCACCGCGCGCACCGCCCAGGGCGGCCCCCGGCGCTCATTTGCATAGAGGCGCTACATTGCATATGCATGAGGGGCGGGCGCGGGGCCCGCCAGGTTCATGGCGGGCCGGCCCCTCCGGCTCCCCGGGCCCTTCCGCCCCGCCGCGCTAATTGGTGCGATGTGTGGTCCCGGCTCTCCGCTCTCTCCGCTTTCACCTCGGCTCTGTAACCCAAGCCCGCTGGCTCGCCGTTTTTAATAACGCCGAAACCTGGCCCAGATGGGAACCATTAGCGGCCCCAGCCCCTCTTGCTGATCTTTATAATCTTATTAGTTTAATGGGTCACGCAGTGCAGGACCTATTTCCTACGGATCAAAGGGAAAACAAACAGGGTAATATCCCATCGGGTTTCCTCCCGCTGCCCCCACGGGTGTGCTGCCGCTGGAAGTGTCTCCCCTTGTTAGCCCGCACCGGCCGCCGCGTTTAAAAGGCTCCCGGGCCGCTGCCACTCCGGGCGGGGGCTCCAAGCCCGGGGCTCCCGGTGGCCCCGGACCTCTCGGGGCTGAGGGGTTTTCCCCGCTTCTCCTCGTTAAACCGGGCACGATTTCCTGCCCTTCGTTTCCACGCTCCGCTCTATCCGATACGCGGGAAGCATATTGCCTGCCGCATTACCGGGGATCGCGTTGCAGGATCCGGAGCGGGTTTTTTTGTTGTATTCTTTTTTCCCCAAAAAAGCATGAAAGCGGCATCACACGGGATGGATGGTGGGGCCGAATCGGATACCCTGTGGCTTTGCCCGGCTGACCCAGGGGCAGTGTTTTCCGCTCAGTGGCAAAACGCTTATTTGTAGTCCGAGACCCCCTCCCGCAGCCCCTGCAATAACTTTTAGCACAATAAATTAGATGTACGCGCACTGTGGTCCATTACGGAGGAGTGTTTTGTGACGGCTCCTGTCAAAGGTTACCGGCCCTCATGCAGCCGCATAAAGCGTTTCTCTCTAGGGTAAATATTTGGACTTATTAAAGAGCCTGGAAGATGTGAGCTATGGCAGGGAATAAAGCCCGGGCGATCCCCGCTCCCGGGCAGGCGGGTGCGCCGCCCGTGCCGGGCTGCTTCCCTTCGCAACCTCTGCAGCACTTACTGCCTTCATCCCATCGCCCCTCTGCGCTGCCCTACCTGGCGGGGGGCACTGCCACTGTCCCCGCACACCGTCCTCGAGGGATCTGCCAGGGTCCCCCAGAGCCGAGGCTCAAATCAGTTAATGTACATTTCTTCCTAAACCTACACAGATATACATACACAATGTATATAGACATATAAAATATTTAACTATAAAATACAAATAAAGTGCATACGAATGCAATACCTCGGGGAAAAACTAAACCTGTTGACGGAAAGATCCTAAATCATATCGCTTAACACCCACCGGTGTCCTTTCATGGGTTTGGTGGGAATCCCTATAAAAAGGGCTGTGCGTGTGTGCGGGCACACGTGCGTGTGTGCAAGGAGGAAATGAAACGATTCAATATCCTCGCAAATCTCTGGGATTACATTTCCCAAACTTTTAACGACTTTCCAAGGAGAAAAAAAAAAAAAAAAAAAAAAAAAAAAAAAGATGGATTTTTCTTTAATATCTCATAGAAAATCCATTATTTCCGGTTGCGTGGTCTGGCTCGCAAAATATTTAAGACGTACAAAAAACCCCACTTGTTGAAATATCGGAGATGATATATTGTTCTCCCAGCTCGGAAATTAGATCTCGGTGCGCGCGCAGGCAAACCCAGACATTCACTGATTTATCACTATGTGTTAATGGGTATATGTATATGCCCCCTTTAATAATTCCTGCACAGGTTATCCAGCACACTGAGAACTGGACGGTGAGTGTAGCCATATGTACACAAACCACACACACACAGAGTAAACTTTATTTTATTAGAAACTATTAATACACAAGCCCATAAAAATCTACCCCTATATAATTTTTATGGTAGACTATGCTTTATGTGCGCCTGCTTGTTCACGAAAAGAGAATTGATATGGTTGTATACACACGCTGAGCTTGGTCATTTTTTTTCTTTTCTATGTGTGTATTTCAAAATACAGTCAACACTAAATATTATAAAACGAGTGATTAGAATGCGTATTGCAAATGTAAATATCCACATAAGGGCCACTTAAGAAATGACAGATGTTACTTTTCCCTATCCATACAGCCGGTGGCGACTAAGCCAGGTTTTGACTCTGTGTGTGTTTTTTACCATATTTTCCTTGGAAACAGATGTGTATTTTATTATAGCCGAAGTTTTTCTTTTTTTTTTCCCCCTAACCTGCTAATTCCCCGAGTTTATTCGTGCCATAGACAATAAAGCCATAAAGCTGACTGCAGAAATTTGTTTGCCGTAACGACGTGTTATTTGAGTCCTGGCTTTCGGGGCTCTGACACTTGGCCAGATCAAAGAGCCTCCTTAAAAACGCCGTGTGATTCAGAGCCGGTGTGTGCGTGTGCAGGGAACGGAGGGGCAGCCCTGAACGGAAACCAGCGAGGGAAGAGCCCGGAGGCGCCTCCGCGGCTCCCGGCACCGCGGCTGGTGGCCCCCCACTTCCCTATCCCGCTCCCCGGGATGCTGTGCCCCTTCTCCTCCATGCCTCGCTCGCTTCCCCTTGCTCCCAGACTCGCCTCAAGAGGGTTTAACGATCGTTTCTCCATTTTCTAGCCACAGGTTCCCTTCCTGGTTTGGGTACATGCCCCTTTGGACTGCATCTACCCCGGCGCGGTTTTAAAGCACCGCGTCTAATTGCCTGGCATTAGTTTTACTACCAGATATCGGCTCCTGAAAAGTGGATTTCAATTACGTGTTAGAGAAGCGATACTATAAAGCGGCAGAAACGAGAATCCCTCCTCAAACACGTTTATGGGCTCAGACTGCAAAGATCACAGGCTTCAGGTTTTGCCTTCGGTTTAAATGTTCCGGCACGGGAAGTCATTTGATAAACCTTTAAGCTGTACTTCATAATCTTTACTGCTTTATGGAGCTTTCCAAATCTTTAACACGCTGTAACCTTTTCAAGACAGATTGCCAGACAACATTTCGGTGTTAGGTTTACTTAATGCAATTCTTGCGAGGAAGTGAATTTTCACGGTACCCACATTACCGCCGGGCACTCCCTTTCTCCCGCCCCCGCCCCGGCCCCGCGGAGCTGTCGCCTGCAAAGATTTATGAAACCTGTTGATTTATAATATCTCCCGCATGAAGTTTGATCCGTCAGATCACAGCCTAGGCGGGCTCTGAGGCTGCCGATGGCGAAGGGTGTTTTCGGGACTTATTCCTCCGATTAGCGCTTTCCTGGAGGGGAGGGAAGCTATGATTTATTGCCGTGTTCAGCCGTTTAGGAAGCGAAATTAACCCCAGAAAAGCTCCATCCCTTTTGAAGTTCATGGTTTGTTTTCCTTACTGTACAGAGCCGGGATCAAAGGCTCCAAAACGCCCTCTTGTGTTTACTTTATTTGCGAGGAAAAAGGGAGGAAAAAAAAAAAGCTTTAAAAAGAGGGGAGAAAATAAAGCTGCTTCGGTAATTAAAGCATCAATTTGCCACTGCGGGGGGAATCCAACACCTAGCGGCAGCGGCGGTCCCGGTGCTGCGGCGGGGGGATCACGGCTCCATCCCTCGGTACCCGCCAGCCGTGACGACACGGCCCCACCCTAGTGACATCACCCCGACCGTCCCGGGGCTGCTCCGGCCTCTGCTTCTAAATAAGGGCGGCGAGAGACTCCGAAAGCACCTGGCGCTGTTATTGTTTTGTTTTGTGTGTGTTTTCTGTAAACACGCCTAGGAAGCCGAAGCCGGCCGTGCCGTACTCCATCGCCGGGGGGCGGCGGGGCGGCCCGGCTGCCGCAGCCTTTCCGCTGTGCGGCCCCTGCGGAGCGCCCGCCCTGATTTCTGACCCCCAAAATACCGGGGCGCGCTGGGACAGGCGGGGGGACCGGGCGGGGAGCACGGGGCCAGCTGATCCCTTCCGCGTCGGCCCTCGGGGACACGCACAGACAGCGCTGGCTCCCGAAGCGCGTAAACCCCGCTCCGAGCGCGCTCCCATCCGCTCCCCCTCGCTCCACCGGCGGTGACGTCGGGGCCGGCGGGGTGACGTGCGGCGCCCGTCGGTGACGCGGGGCGTGTCGCCAGCGCTCTGAGGAGCGGGGCGGAGGAGAGCTGGGCTCCCGCTCGCCCGAGCGCGGCGCTGCCCGTGTGCGCAGAGAGCGATGTGTTCACCCCCGCGTTGTTTCCCCCACTGCGGAAAGCCGCTCTCGGCGCTGCCCCGCACGGTGGGGAGCTGCTGCTCGGCCTCTCTCCCCTGAGCGTGTCCCGGGGCTCCCACGCGCCCGGTTCCCATCCCATCCGCGGGGAGACGCGACAGAACGCGCCGTGCCAGCGGGGCGGCGGAGGGGCCCCCACGGCTTTGCTTCTGCCGGAGCAGCCGGACGCACGGGGGTAGCCGGCACAACTACGCACACCAGAGACACACTCCACGGGGACGGGCACACGGGTGTAGCAGTACAACGGCACACCCCACGGGCATGAGCACACGGGTGTAGGCGGCACAACTGCACACACCGCAGACACAACCCACGGGCACGGCACAGCTGCACACCCCACGGACAGACACGGGCACACGGGCGTAGCCGGCACAGCTGCACACCCCACAGGCAGACACGGGCACACGGGTGTAGCCGGCACAGCTGCACACCCCACGGGCACGTTCCCGCGCTGTTATAATTTTTGGAGCGCTGTTTGCGGGCGCCACGCGCGGGGCGGGGCGGGGAGGGGCGGGGCCAGCGCGTGCCGCGGCTGTGACGTATGACTCCGCGTGACCGCCGGGCCCCGCCCGCGTCCGCTCCCACGGCGGGAGCGCGCCCGCATGCAAATTACTCCTGATTGACAGCTCCTCAGGCAGCCAATGGTGGGGCTTGCTGACAGCCATTGGCGGGGGAGCTCTGGCGTCAGAGATGACGTATGTGGAAACGCCGACCAATCCACACCGCGTATGCAAATATGGGGGCGCGGGGGGGCGGCTGTGGCCGCGGGCGCCGCCCCGTGGCCGCGCGGAGCGCTGCAGCCGGGCCCGGCGGCACCGGGGCTGCCCCGAGCCACTGCGCTGGGGCTGCCCGCCTTGCTGGTCAAGAAGTGAATCACGATTTTGATAAATCATATCGGTTTTCACGATTCAGGAGGACCCAGAGCCGCAGTGGGAAGCTGGGGACACAGGGCGGGCAGCCGGCTGAGCCGCTTGACTTTTTGCTTTTTGAGTTTTAGCACTTTTCCACGTCTGCCCATTGTAAAAAAATTAAAATAAAATCGGAAACTAAGTCCACTGCCACTCGAGAGCTTCACGGTCCTTCCCTCCCCTAATTCTGTGTAGGGAGAATTTCCTTTTCTCTGCCAGGCGAAGCGGCATTTATTATTAAAGTTAATCAGACAAAGCAAACCAGCTCCGGCTCTCTTTTCCCGGGGAAGGGACGGGACGGAGGTGGCTCAGTGGCAGCTCCGGAGCGGCTCACGCTGGAGCCGCCGCTGTCGGAGCCGGCTCTGGGGATGCTCGGGGTGGCCTCGGCCCGCGGCGAGTCGCGCACCGGGGGCTGCGGGACCGGGGGCACCGCACGGTCCCGGGTCCGGCCACCCCCGTCAGCTCCTGTGCGGTGCAGAGAGCGGGGTCTGGCCCGAGCTGTGCCCCAGCCCTCCGCCGTGGAGAGCCCGCAGCAGCATCCCAGCGAGCCTGGCTCCATCAGATTGTTTCGGGTGTGCTTCAGGCTGCTCGTGTCCCCACGCCGGGACTGCGGACACACACATACACACACTGGCACGGGGGCGCGTTTCTATTTTACACGTGTAGCTTTAACTGTAAAAAAGGGACGTTATCCCCTAAAGAACTTCCCCGAGCTCACTGCAGCTGGTTCGATCTGCTCCTGGTCCGGGTCTGTAGCAGCAAGCCCCGTCCCCGAAGCAGAGCTGCCCGCCAACAGCCGCCGCTCCTCCAGCTCCTGCCCCTCTTCCCATCCCGCTTTCGCGGGGTTTGCAATTTTGTCTCCGTGGAGCTTGCAGTCCCTTCGGTTCGGTTTAGCAGATAAAGCACTTTGAGGCCACTGCGTACAGTGTGTAATTTAAACAACTTTTAATGGGCCGAGAAACATCTCGCTATGCCTCTGCCCGGCGCGGCAGTAACGCCGGGGTAAGAGGGACATGTCGTGCCTGTGTGAGTCCCTCGGAGCTGGGCTGTGACAGCCCACAAGTACGTGGGAAAGCTCTTGAATTCAGAACATTTAGGCATTTAGGAATAATCGCATGAAAGGATTGCATGTATGGAGCAACGAAAGGATTTTTTCTTTTATTTTGTTTTATTTGGAGGAGGGGATGTGTGGGGGGTGAGAGGGAAAGGTATTCTGCTTTTGTGACTTGAAAAAAAAATTAAAATCAGTGTGATGCTCCAGGACAGTTTATTCTGAAGTGTCCCAACACAGGAAAAACATTTCCCTTTTCCAAGAGAAGGCTGAAAAGCCACCTTTTTGACAAAGCAGTTTTACAAATCTCTCTGCATTGTGGGGCTGGAAAAGAGTAAGGCTTGCATGTGTGCAGGAGGTTAGCGGGGGGATAAAGAGGCTGCAGGCATTGGGAAAGCAGTGATTCCTGAGAACCCATGTGGAGCTGTTCCCCCTCTCCCCCTCCTTGTTCCGCCCTTAAAACCCTAAACAGACATTCCAAGAAGGAGGAAACAATCCTGATTTGTTTTCATTCGAGGTTGTAAAGCAAGACCCAAACAGAGTTAGAAATATAAACCAACTGAAAGATCTCCCAGCTGTTTAGCTGCTGCTTCTAAACAAGCCTGATCTCTTTTTCTTCACTCCCAGATCTCCCTGGCTTGTGGTTTCTCTCTAAATAAGGAAAGTTCCTTAGGGAATAACTTGCTGTAATTCACTGCCTCAAGAAATGACTGCGTAGTTTGGTGAGAAGTGAAAGGGGCCTTGAGCCGGGGAGGGCTCGGGGAAATAGAGATGGTTGCACAGCCGAGGGGATATATCTGCTATGGTAACAAGGAGAAACAAATGCTACACTTCAGTGCACAAGTCTGATTACCCACTGGGCTTGGAAAGAATCTCCTCTCCCATCTCCAAATAATCGGAAATAATTGACCCTGTGCAAAATTGGTCCCCCTTCCTCTCTTTTCCCAGTGCACTGGTCATTCCCAGGAACCGCACTGGGAGTTCAGCATGCCCTGCGGTGAAATGGATGTGTTTGCTGATGAGCTCCTTATAGGGTCACTGCTGAACCGCGGCCCCCCACCCATTTTCTCACTCCTCTTACTAATCCTGTGTCCCCAAGCCTCTCCCAGTCTTTCTTCAGTATCACACCGCCTTTCTGACCTGCTCTTGGACAACCATTTCTTTTGGTTTTATTCAGGCCACTTTGCACCCTGAGGGTTTTGAATGCAGAACCTGCAGTTTTCTAGTCTGTTTTGCTTTCATACAGACTCAGAGAATTGTGACTTTACAATGCTTTCACTGCATAGTTTGTTTGTTTCTATAGCATGGGCTGTCTGCACTGGTGAAACCCTGAAAGCTTCCCCCCCAAAACCCTTGGCTTTCTCCTTTCCATGAAGTTAAGGCTCTGCAGAAGAATGCTGGCCGGAAAACAGCCAGATCCGTGCTGGGGGCAATGAAGCAGGACAAAGTACAACTCGGCATCTTTCCCACAGCGTCACGTCTGCAAGCTCGACAAGGGAAAGTGATTCCCTGGGGAAGTAATACAGGGCCTGGGGTGTAAAAGTAACAACAAAGCAACCGAGCAAACGACAAAGAAAAGAAAAATAAAAAAGAAAAAAAAAAAAAAAAAAAGGAAAAATTTCAAACTCCCACTCAGCCTCTCCCCATTTGAGCTTGCAGTTGCTCATGTGTCTATCTGATATGGGGTGTCACCTTTTTGTTCTCATTAAGGGTGTATTATGCAGTGCCATTAAATTGTGTCCCCAAATCTTATGAATTGTGTTCCCAAAGCCATAAATGTAGGGGTGATTTTCCAGTTAGGAGACAAGCGATGCTTTCTATATCTATTTATATATATATATATAAACATATATATATACAGTAATTTCACGATTATAAGCCGCACCTTTTTCACTGAAGAATCCAGCCTAGCCCAGTAGTGCGGCTTATATTCAGGTACTGTATATGTATATACACACGTCTACGTATTTGTGTATGCACATCTATATACCTATATATCTGTATGCATAAATATGCACATGTTTATATGCACATATTTATGTAGATGCATGTAAAATCTGGGAGCCGTCTGTGCGTGCAGCCACCGGAGGGCAGCAGACACCGGGGAGCTGCTCCGTTTCCAGCAATTTTCCTTCCCCCTGCCAGGCTCCCGGACGCTTTCCGCTGAGGCAATGGGTTTATTTAATACAATGGGAAAGCTGGGGAAAATCTGGGGTAGTAGAAGCTGCGTTCCCGTAAAGAAAAACATGCAGTGTTTTCCACATCCGTGCCCCGATATGTGAAGACCTAGCAAGCGGACTAATCCCTTAAAAAAAAAAGCAACCAATCCCTAAAAACCCCAAAAACATTTGTACAGCTTGAAAAATACCAAGACAAATTTTGGAAGTTGTTACAGCTGGTTTGGGAAGATTTTCACTTTGCTTCCCTCACAGAAAACAGTAAAACTACGCTGGAAAAGCTCAGGGCTGTCTTACTGTTGTCTAAATGCAACTGAGGAGTTTTATGAATCCTGGGAAAACATGTGCACTAAATTCAGGAGAGAGCTTTTAACAAAAGCAGGCAATAGATACACAAATTGGAGCTGGATACACAGTGGAATGTCTTTTCTGGGAATTTTTATTTTAATTTTTTAAGCAGTCCACTTTGTCGATCTCAATGCTTCTTTGAGTTCTCAGTATTGTTCACGTAATGGGATTTTTAGGCCCTAAATGGGTACAAAAAGCAAATTTGCCCTGTTGGCATTTTCACCAGCAACCTGCTCATAAGCTCTGCCTGGGGACCACCACTAGGTGACTTATCCATCCACAAGGGAGTGAGAAGCTCAAGTAGTCAACCTTAGAATAAGCAATTCTCACATTAAAAAAAAAAACAAACCAACTGCATCCTTTTAACTGTGATTTCTGTGAGAGAGCAGGTAAAAGAGATCCAATTTTTTGTCAGTGATTTCACTATGATCTTGCAAAGCTCACTAAAGACAAAAGAAATTGGCTGAAATTTAAATTGTTTCTCCTGACAGTGTACAAAAAATGGGCAAATATTTAGATTTTGTGCACGCTGTATAATGTAAGTGGTGTGCTGGAGAGGGCAGACGCATTCCAAAGGTTACATTGCCAGGTCTGAGTGATCGTGGAGCTCAGGGGGCTCTGTGATTATGTATGGAGTCCATAACCTGTGGCTGGAGGTCCTGATCCCTGCGAGGCTGCAATAGCTGCCGGTGACATGGTAACCGCAGTTCCTGTCATGTCAGTACTCGGGGGATAAAAGCCCATTGAGCGTGGGGATGCTTGGGGCTGAATAGCAGCACTGCAGCAGCTTCAGAGCCAGAGTCTCTATACATGACAGTCAAGACAGATTCTTTCTTCTCTTTTTCAAAACAAATGAAACAGGAAACACTCAGCTAAGAAGCTCAGATGCTTTCTCGTCCTCCTCCTCTGGGCCCTGGTGAGCTGGATGCAGAAGGAGTGTGAGAAGCCTCACTGTGAGCTTGCAGAAAAGGGGCTGGTAACAGAGGTGATGTATGGGCAAAGAAAGGCCTCTCTGCTCCAGAAGTGCTCTGGCATTCCCCTAAGCCTGGCTGATAAGCAGTTTTCCACATTTTGCCTATTGGCAGTAATGTGATCTTTCCAAAAGGTAACATGTTTTAGTTTGGACGTTGCAAGCCTCGTTGTCGACCAGCCAGAGAAAATGACTATTCTGACATTTTGCCTGTGCTGTCATCTGCATGCATAAAATATCATCCTGAAAAGCAGACATTCAGTGTTTCATTACCAAAAAATAAGCCAGGCTCCCAGCAGAGGTGTGCCCAGTGTGACCAAGTAGGTATGTGCATGACTCTATCCCGCAGGATTTTTTCCTGACATCCCCAATAATTACTTGTCCTTCAGGAAGCACCAAGATATGGCAGTTCCAGCAAAGATTTCTATTACAGGAAATACTAATGGGAATTGCAGGCTCTAATTTAACTCCTGGTCATGGTGCCTGTGTCTTAGATATCTCAGGCCAGACTTGTACCATGTGAGTGGAGTCAAGGGAACGGCGCTGATTTATCCCATTTGGGAAATCTATCCCACTGTATTCCTTATCTTTTGCCAACATAAAGCCTGTCATGGAACTTAATGTACAGTGTAGCTTCTGAATAAACTCTGGAAAAAAATTTAATATATTTTTTTAATAATATGGTCCTGCAGTACTTTTCCTAGACATTAAATGGGAAATACACACAAGAGGCAGATGCTGATTTTTTGAGTTTGAAAAACCCCTCTCATGACTAACTGTGAGATTGTAAACAGAAATCCATTTGGTGCAAAGATTTTAAGTTGCAGCTTTTGGAGGTGTGTGAGAATGAGTGCTGTGGTTGATGCAAAAGCTTTGAATGGCAGGAAGGGGGAGCAGAAGGGTAAAAAAACCCTGGGTTTGGGGTTTTTGGCTTGGAAAATAACTTAAACCACACACTATGGGAGAAACTAGAAAGCTGTATTTCTCAGGAGCCTGAACTTCAGAAACAGTTCTCTCTGAGCCTGTCAGAACCATCCAGACAGACTTAGGCTAGACTTAAGTAGTTTGGGAAGACATTAAGTATGGAAACCATCTTGAAATTGCTCCTGAGAATAGGATAGTGCAAATGAGCAAGTTTAGCCACATGCTCTGTAACTTTATCTTGGCAAGGAAAACTTGATGGCCCAAAGGTGAGAATCTTGCAAGCCCAGTGGATGCAAAGAGAAACACTGTGCTTTGCACTTCCACAGGGTGTCCATAAAAAGATATCTTCCTTTCATGTCTTTATTGCCTATTTAGATCCCACTGGTGATATCAGAGCCCACAAGATATCCTCCTGTCTAGTTCCTTCCATGTGCCCATGAGCAAGGAAAAACTAGGATTTGCTTATTGTTATATTATATTTTATGTTATAAACTGAACAGCAACAGGAAACTTCAGAGAAGAGCACCTTCAAATTACCTTACATTAAGTGTAAGAAGCATAGTCCAGGGGCTGTTATTGTGGCCAGGCCTAGGACATGTCAGGTCCATGGATGGACTGGGGAGCTGTGCTTTCCTCTCTGGACCAGGAGAGGTGGGGAATGTACATCACACACTCACAAAGAGGAAGGTTGATGTGCTCCAAATGGAAGAGGATTGAGGAAATAGCTTTTCTGTCCCAGAATCCAGCTTCAGGGATTCCTGAAAATACATGGGGGGGCCAGGACTGCACCTGTTTACATACAACCCCAATCTTCTCCTAAGTATGTAATTGTGAAACTTGTATGCATTTGTGTGTGTGTGTGCATTTTTTCTTCAGCTATTTGTCATTTTTGAAGGCTTCAAGGACATGAGTCCCCTGGAATGCCAGCTATGCTTCTCCCACAGGGAGCTGCAATAATCCCCTTTGGGCACCTTGCCCAGCACAAGTCACAGAGCCTCAGGAAGGAGGAGGGATGGAGAAGGTGCCACAGTGAAGAGTTGTGGAGAAGAAAGAGTGATTTGCAAAAGAGGTAATTTGAAGATTTCTCTCCCTCAGGAAATTGAGCCAAATGCAAATGGAATTGACTGATGATTACCAGATAAGCAATAAGTCTAGTGCAATTTTGCACAGAACATGGGCAACGTTTTCCATGTAATTCAGGGGAGCTCCATTTCACTGTAAAGCAGGATTTCTTTATTTCTTTTTCTTCCTTATTTTTCTCTTTCCTTCCATGGGTCTGTGAAATCAGTTTTCTGCAAATTACCTGTCTTTCTCCTCCTTGCTTCCAGAGCTGGCGCTTCTGGAAAAGGAGGTGGAAAAACCCATCATGGTGTGCAGACTGCAATGACACCCCAAGGACTGTGGATGACTCCTGTCCTGTGATGAGGGTTTCTGTGACCCTCTGCTTCCCCAGAAACCGCTCTCCCTAAAGTGGCAGTGCAGGAGCAGCAGACAGAGCCTGAAAGCATTAACAAAAAGTCTCTTTAACCTGTGACTCACCCCCTTTCCCTACCCGGCGGGTCTCTGCTTGAAGGATTTATTCTGCCCCTCAGTATTTTTTTTTATTCAGGCTGATCATCAAGTGCAGCGATCCCTAGAAGAGTGTTTTATTTCCTAAGCAGGCAATCTTCAACATGGTCAGACTTCAACGTCCCTCTGACATAAACTTTCAGACCTAATACAGTGATATATTCACAGGTTTAAGGGCAGAGCAGGTCTCCAAATGAGGGGGAGAGGTTAAAAAATAATAATAAAAAAAGGCTTTTCCTTTCACATAAGAACTGGATGATTTGTGGTTTGGACACCCCCTCTAGATACTGAACAGAGGGCATGGAAAAGGTTTGTTTGGCTTGAGCTCCTCTTGTAGCTTTTGGCAGGACTGCGGTCCCGGCTGGTCCCCCGCTGGCCCCGCTGGCTTGCTCTCTCCAAGGTGTTGACAGAGTTTTTCAGCTGCACCAGAGGCCGCAGATCTCATGTCAGGCTTTGAGATACACTTCTTGATAAACACATCTGCCTCCAGCGATTGGCAGTACTCTTTCTGGAAAGGAAAACAAGAAATGGCTTTGTGTAAACAGGCTCAGCGGTGTGCGGAGTGTAGCACAGCATGGCTTTGGGAGCACGGCTGAATTTTTGCCCCTCCAGCCATTGGGCTCTCACTGGGGGGGAAGTGGCCACTTTCTGACAGGGCTTTGGCAGGGGCTGTGGTTTGCCCAGCTGCAGCAGCAGCTCTGCTCTGCTGGCTGCCCTCTGCCAGGGTAGGGGAGATGGCCAAGCCACGGTGACCCCACCATCACCACGGATGCCCCAGCCAGCCTGTTGTTATTAAAATGATTTCTGTGGATACTCATTCATGTAACTTGGTCCTTTAGCCACCACTAGTTTGATGCACTGTCCAGTGGTGGCTGTTTACCCTATCTGTTGAGATCACTGATGGCACTCACAGCTCATGGAAATGGGCAGAGAAAAATCTTGATGAGGTAACATGGCAGAAGACATCCTTATGCCCTCCCTACTTCCCATTACTACTCCCCTCTGTTATTACCTGATAGCAAAATCGAATAATCATTAAAGTTAGAAAAGCCCTGTGAGATCACTGAGCTCAACCATTAACCCTACACTATCAAGTCCATCACTAAACCATGTCTCTTCTGAACATTTTCAGGGATGGTGACTCAACCACTTTCCTAGGCGGCCTGTCCCAATGCTTGACTGGCCTTTCAGTGAGGAAAGTTTTTCTAATATACTATCTAAACCCTCCCTGGCATGACTTGGGGTTTTTTCCTCATGTCTTACTGCCCATTAGATGAGAGAAGAGAATGGACCCCCACAAAGAGGTTTGGAAGATAACTGGGAGAGGGATCATCTCTTGCTGAACACGAGTGCTTTGCAGAAGTCTGAATAACAAATCCCTGATCTCTTGTGCCCTGAACAAAAGCTGCTAGTTTTGGCCGTGGGAGAATGGATTTCTCTTTAACAGAAGTAACAGGATCAGCATTAGCCCTGACCCAGCAAGGACTGGCAAATTCCCCTATGTGCTGTTTGAAAATGGGATCTCTTTTTGCAGGCAAATACAGACCCTGAGTGGTGTTTTTAGCAACATTATTTGGTACTGCTATAGCAGTACAGTAGCAATTGCTGAAGTCCCTTGCTGTTTGCTAGGAGACCACAGAGTGGGGAGTGTTTGAAAACCAGCACAGCTTCTCAGAGTCTGTGATCATCACCTCTCCTGTTGCCATCTCCCACCCCATTGCTGCTGCAGACTGGTGTAGGAAAGAATTATTTACATCTCTCAGTCATTTCTCGAGGCTGTAGAAGATGACTGTAAGATGCTTTTGGTGCTGCAGGGTCTGGCACAAACCCAGTCTGTAAATGCTTGATCTTTCCCACTGCAAATGCTTCAGTCAAAGGCTGATGGCATTTCTGTTCAACAGAGTCAGTACGGAGTCTGACAGTTGTTTGTCAGGAAAATACATACTGCTTAAGCTATAGGCATTGCATAAGAATCTTGAAAAAAAAATCAGGGGAGTTAAAATAAAAATCTAGAGCAGATGTTGAAAGTCCCTTCTTTCCATATTTTTTTTTTGCCTTGAGGAAAGAAAAAGAGGGAAAAAAACCCCTTCTGCACACAGTTTGGAGAAGGAAATGGCTTCCTGGTGGGAGCCTTTCTTTATGTCCTGAAAGTCCTGAGGCTGTCTGCTGTTCCCTGGTTAGTTATCAGGATGGGCTGGGGCACAGCAACCAAATGCTGCAAACACATTCTCCCCCAGGGCTCGGGGTGTTGAACAGGGGTGCTGGGGACTGTTCCCTTCCCAGCTGAGTACACGTGGCAAACTCCACTTTGCAAGTGCACATTTGTAAGGTTTCCTCTGGGGCTCGTGATTTTCCTCTTTCTGAAGTGGCTGGGGAGCAATAAGCTTGAAGGGCAGGGTGTGTTCGGAATATACTGCTCCTTTTGTATATTCTTCCCTTTCTTAAATCAGAGCTTGATTTAAAATGCTGTGGCTCGAACAATTCAGTGCAAGGGAGAAAAATAACACAGTGGGGGGTAAGAACAGAGCGTGGTTTCATTCTCAGTCATACTAATCATCTGCCTTTACAACAGACTGCAATATGTTCGAGGGAGTGATTTATCCCTCAGCAGTGAAAGGTGACTTTAATAGGAGACTCCATCCTTCCATCTAGAAGCCCTCATCCCTCAAATGTCTTTTATTCCTGTCAAATGTATTTTCTTTCTATAAATTCCCTTGCACAAACTATACTTTTGAAGCAATGGGATTGTGCATCAAGTGCCTTGTAAACAATTGATGGCTCTGGCCATAGTTTGGGATAGGAGTATGTGAGGATCAAGGCAATGTGAACACTACTCCCCCCTCCCCATCTATGCAATTAGCAAGGTCACTGTGCTTTGTAGTTTTAGTTCTATAAGTGGAAAAACATGAAGGCTCTACCCTTTTTTTTTTTGCAGAGAGCTGGTGTGGCTGTCATGTGTTGTTACCTGTTTGTCAAAGGAAAAGCAGCAGTGTCGTACAACACTCTGGATGCAAATAAGAGAAAGGATGCATGCCTTGGATTGGTAAATGGAGCCTCTGTGTTTGCTGTGACCTCTTCTTCCACAGCTGATTGTGGATCATAACGATCGCTGCCATTTGGACAGGAATAATTAATGAGATAAGTGTAGGTTAGTGGCTTGTAAGCAGCCAAGGGCAAGGCTGCCTGTCCATTTCAGCTCAGCCTAAACCATGGGGGCACTTCCTTCCTGAGTCAATAGTGATCCTGTAATGCTAACAAAAGACCCCCATTGATCATTGCCCTCTGGTAATTGCTGCCAGTGTGAGCCTGACTCTCACAACTCGTTGACATCTCCGGACAATTTGGCTCAGCCCCTTAAAAAGATCTCTGCAAAAGAAGCAGGCTGAGGTCTGTAACAGGGTAGGTCAGGAATGTGAGGACAAATGAGATTCTTCCCCAAAGATGCCAGGGCAGGGTACACATGGAGCTCCAAGTCAAGATGTTTTTATGGTGTTACAGGAGTAACACACCTGTCTCCATGTCTAGCATCAGTGGTATTTTACTTCTGATTTATCTCACTGGGACACCTGGCCAAAAATGTGACATTTCGTTTTTTTGGGCATTTGTATGTTTGTGCAGAATGCCAACTTTGGCTTGAACCAGGCAAAAACCAAACCAACATTTTTGGGGGAAATTGTATTCTACTCAAAGCTGGGGGTTTTCCATGTTCTTTGTTTAAGGGTGTTGTCAGGAGTTTCACTAGGGATTAATTGTCTGGTTTTGGAGAGCTGGTTATGGTGAGCTCTGTGGTACATATATACTGGCTTGGACATTTATTTTCATGGATTGTCCTGGGTTTGTCTCTACCCTGCTTGTAAACAGACTTTCTGTGCAAGACTAGAAATAAAAGCCTTCTATTTCAGGAACATTCTGAGGAACTGAGGCAGAGGCTGCAAGAGCTTTGTCTTGGAAAAACATTAGTGCAAGCAGATGCTTTGTATGAAACATTCTGGATACGAAGGAATTACTCATCAGCTCTATTATCTTAATTCCTTGATGCCATAGAGACTTCTGCCTCTGATACATTCTTCAGGAAAACTGGAGAACAAAGTATTATTTCAAGTGAATTTCACCACTAGTTGGAAAAAGAAGATAGACAGAAAATAAACCCAGTGATAAGCACCCCTGTGACTCCTGCACAGAAGCAGCATGGGGACAACAGCCCCTTCATTCAATGGCTCTGGGATGCAGAGGGGTGACCTAGGCAACTGTGGCCAAGACAGAATTGGACAACCAGTCTACACTAGATGCTGTCATGAAGCTAGCACAAGTCCATGATGTCTTTCCAGGTTGGGGGATGGAAGATTGGTCACAGGGGAAATAAATTTCTTTCTCACAAGTTGTGAGCTGGGTTTTTCATGGAAATTTCACATGCTGAATTTCCTTCTGGGTTAGCTGGTAAAGCAGCCCTCCAGCAACTGATGGTTGTGTTGCATGTGATGTGCAGGTTTGATGTTCTAGTAACACCAGATGACACGTTACCCTTTGCAATATTGTTGAATCGATAAATGCAGACCTTGTTTTTTAAGTACAGCTGACATTGTCTTGCCAAGGACTCATGTAAAACAGATCTGGGTAATACTGTGGTTCAGTAATGACAGCTTATATTAAAAGAGAAGCATAAGGCTGAAGCTTTACCACAGGATATTGGTTTTCTACACATTCTAGCAGGGTAAGATCAGTGTCTCATCTTGCCAATGTGGATAAACAGAGTAACACACTGTGTGCTTCATGCAGCTCTTTTGAAGGATGCTGAAAAATGAAAGTTTCAGCTGCCAGAGTTCCTGCAACGATTTTGGGAAGAGACACCTCAGTACTCATGGCCACTATCTTCCACTCCCTCCCTCTTGCACTGTTTGTTGAACTGGTTCCATTTATCCACCAGATGCAGCCCCTTCAAGGAGTATTTAGACAAATGCTTGTTAAGGTGAGAGATGTCTTGCTCTGTAGCATCTTAAGTAGAGTGTTTCTCAACACCCAAAAAATGGCTCTATGTTGTCCCAGCTCTTGGTTATTCAATTTTTTTCTGTCCTGCCTAGTGTGACTTGGCATCTCTGTTAAACTCTGCTGTTCACCTGCCTGCCCCATAGTTGAAGCTGGTACTTCACTGTGGTCCAAGAGATCTTCTGGGAGAGTCCAGGGTGGGCAGAGTAAACAGATGGACCTTAGCCAGACCCTCAAAGCTCTGACTGGTCTGTGATCATGTTACAGTGGTCCTCTGTAGTAAGCAGCACACTGAGATTCTGCCACAGCCTTCTGAATCAGCCCACTGAGACTTGCTGAGTATATGGGAATCCTGAGACAAATTTGCTACTGAAGAGCGACAAGACTGTTCTCTTCCCAAACAACACTCCAAAGTCAACATGAGCCAGGTACAAATCATCGCGATCAGGCTTTCAAATAGCTTCCCCTTGTCCAGGAAAAGCTGCCATGTCAGTGTTGCTCCTCATGCCCCTCTATCAAACTGCGCAAAATGGTATACCTGAGAGTTTGGAAACAATAAGTGGATATTCTCCCCACTTCAATTCATAACCCCAGAGCAAGAAAACACCTCTGTTCTCTGTGTCCTGCCTATTTTTTCCTTGAACAGTTTCTCTACCCTGCCTGAGTCCTGTCTTTCTCCCTACCTCACTGCCTGACTCAGGGTGGCTCCACAAGGGTTACTAATGAGTTGGGAAGATATTTTAACTGCAGGAGCAGATATAGAAACAAACAAGGACTGGAATTATTCTTCTGGCTCCCAGTTTCCTTGATGCCTTCAACTTTGAGCTAATGCTAGATATGATGAAGTGACTCACCTTGTGTAGCACATCTTTCCAAAAAAGAAACTTTCAGGAATTCTCAGTTCCTCCTCAGTCTTGTGGGTTTTTACAGGAGCTGATTTGCTTTGCAGTGGAAGTTATTGCAGGTGTCCAGATATTTCAAAGGGAGCCATAGCCAAAGCCAGAGCTCTGATACTGCCTGGCATTTGCTAAATCTTCTGCCTGGATGGAATTGCTGCCACCAAGTCCACAGGGCCATTATAGGAATGAGCAGGGAAGTTCAAGAATTTCTTGGCACTGTGCTGCCACATGGGACAGTCTGGGAATGTGGTCATTGGGAGCAGAGAAGATATGGTGCAGAGATAACCAAGGGTTGCATAACCAATGCTTCAGAAGAGAAGATTTGGTTCTCTTTGATGAAATTACAGGTTGTAATCACATTCTGGATAAAAACTCACTCGTTGTAATGAGAGGTATAAATAAACGGAAAATGATAACATTTTTCTGATATTTTGTATTACTGTATTCACAGAGAATTTTTCCTCCAAATATGAAAAAAAAAGAACACTTCTAGAATCAGACACTATCTGATGGCTACTTTAGAAGTGACGTAGCTGGTTCTTCTGGAATGCTGATTTCTTAGCATAAACCTTACTGGGGGCTTGGATCTATGCAAACAGGAAAATAGGATACATCCTGGAGACACAAGATAGATATTTTCTAGTATCAAAATATGGTCTAGAATGGAGATTTTTCAACACCAGAATACCACAAAAAGCATGCAAACCTTAGTAGAGTAAGAAAAAAAAATAACAGTCCATTCACAAAATGCAGATTAGCTGTTCCTGCAGAGAAGCAAGGCCTACAAAAAGCAGCCTGTCAGCAGGAGGTCCAGAGTAATGCTTGAATCCTTGCACAGAAAAAAAGAAGCTTGTGGCCTTTGAGTCCTTCAACCTACGTTGGTATGATTAGGATAGCCAAATATCAAAGTTAAGTAAAAAAAAGGAAAAGGGAAACAGAAGATGGAAAACAGGGATAAAAGACTGGTTCAGTTTGAGGATAATTTTTGTGTGCATTTATATTTTGTTCAAGAGAAAACACTCAAAAATATGTAGAAATATTTACTTCTTTAGACTCCCTCAAGGAAAATGTGAAAAATCAGACAGCCAGAGATGGGGCAGAAACTAAGGTTTGTGGAGCTCAGATCACTCCCAGCTGTCCCCACATCCTCCAGCCCACTATTTTCAGTTCTTGTGTGCCA
This sequence comes from Sialia sialis, assembly GCA_009812075.1. Lineage (NCBI taxonomy): Eukaryota > Metazoa > Chordata > Aves > Passeriformes > Turdidae > Sialia > Sialia sialis. Next base: position 33,375,106 of record VRYO01002734.1, on the reverse strand, counting down.
TAATGATGGGTGGGCTGTTACCCAAAACTCTCAAGACTGCATTATTGTGAAAGGTTTGTGAATGTGGCCAGCCTTCCAAAGCTTAGAAAGGATCTGCATCTCTTGAAATTGTGGAAGAAAGGTGGCAAACACCAGTGACGCTGTAGCAGAAGTGTTGCATTTGCAAGTGCATTTATATACACTTGTCTTAAAACCACTGAAGCCTAAATCTCCAGAAATGAGCGGCTGCCTTAAAAAGGCCTGTAATGTGAACATGATGAAATTGATTTTCATCAAAGACAATTATCTGGGCAATGTTCTTTGGTGGATATGTTTGTTTATGGCACTTGTGATCCAGATGGGGCTGGATGTCATTAACCATCAGGGAATATGGAAAGGAAAGAGCAGACAGGGAGTATGGAAAGGAAAAAGCAGAATATGTATTATTCCCAGCATGGTGGCTTTTAACCCCTTGATGAAGGGAGCCAGAATTTCCTGAGGCTTAGGCAGCAATTCTGGTGCCAGAGCTAAAGGAGACATTGAGTTTATTTTGAGCAGGTTTTATGGGTTGATCTCTGGCATTTTACACAGATGATTTTCAGTGCATTCTCACACATCCAATAACTTTTTCCTCTCCAGCAAAGGTAGGGCAGATATGCTCAGTTTGAAGGAAGACTAAAAGTAGATCCAGGTCAGAAAACAAATGTGTCCTTGCGTGAAAATATTTATCATAGTTCAACATTTTTTTTTGCTTCCACTAATTTTTAGGTCCAGTTTAAAATCTGATACATAAAACATTTTGCAGTTTACAGTTCAGCTACATTAGAGCTCTCTGCATTTTTATGCTAAACTTTGAGATTACCCAGGAAAACAGAATTGCCTGTGCCTACTCCCTGTTACCACCTCCCTCCACATTCTCTTTAAATTGAGCAGTTTCACAAAAAGCTTCGCCTTGGCTCCTGAGACTTGCAGCAAAATGAACTCGACTTTTTGGCTCTGCAATGAAATCTGAAAGCCCAGGAATTTTCTGCTGGTTTCAGCTTTCACAGGGACAGTTCCATGCAGCCTGAGTCCTTTGAGAAGTGCCAGGCTCCTAATGAAAAGGAGGTGGAATTGCTAGTTGAGGTTTCATGAGAAGGTGGGAGGGAAAGAAAAAGTGAAATTCTGCATTACCCAGAGCTTGTGCTGACAGATGAATTAAAATGTAAATCTAGGCTAAGATTTCCAACACCAGGGCATAAAGTTAAGCTCCTGGGTTTCTCCTCAGTCTCTTAAATAAATCCCAATTTTAAAAAACTCTTATTGCCCCAACATTTCCCTGCAGAAAATTTAAAGAGGTTTTTAGGAGCATCCAGTTATAAAAGCCTTGGCCCAGTTTTCTGAATATATGCCACTGTAAATGACAGCATGATTTGCAGTTAAAAAGGGGAAGGAAACCACAGCTTTAAAACTGAACGAGATGCTGTTATTGTGTTCAAAGTCTTTGCAAAGTGTGAAGAAAATATTCACATCTACACCAAACCAAAAGCAAGATTCAAAATAAAACTAATCCCCAAATCCAGAGTGTGCTGATGTGTTCAAGAGTTAAAATAAACAACCAATCCCAAAATAAGAAAAAACAACAAACAAAGAAAAGGAAAATTCTCAGGAGTAAATCCCTATGCTGAGATCTTTGGGCAACTCCATTTCTCTGTGAGACAGAAGGTGGGAAAAGAGAGTCTGACTTGAATTTTTGGTGCTCCATAGTGGGTTGTTCTGCTTTTCCTGTCTGTCTTTTTGAGGAGTAAATATATATATATGTAAATATCTGAGATTTATTTAGTGAACCAATGAAACTGAGTCAAGCAGATCTACTGAAAATTGCTGCTGCTCATTTGGTCTCTTTGCTTGGCCCAGAAATGCTCTTGAAAATGTAGTCCCTAGACAGGTATCTCTGGAAATTTCTGCCTGGCCATTTCCCATGGTGGCATGAGGCACACAACAAATAATGTGAGTGTGCATTTTTGATGAGGCCAAAATATTTAATGGTCACATCTTTGCTGAAACCTGCTGAGATGGTTTGCTGAATCAAGATCCAAAAGCAGATTGGTATGCTTTTTAGTTGTCTGGTGAGAAGCTGACTGAAATAAATAACAGGTTTCTTTTCATGTGCTGCATGGATGGCAATGAGCCCTATCAAGTGGCTGCACTGCAGCAGGGTTTAGATAATATTTTCTGATCCCTCATTCCATGGGAGGATTGAACTGCCAGGGTTTTTTTTTGGCAGGATCTTGCCTATTGTGGAATGTAGAGAGCATGGGAGAATCTCCAGTGGCTAGGGGTGGGTATGATGCTTTTTTAATGAGATATTTTGTTAAGTATGTTACTTATTCTAATCATCAAAAACGAAGATTCTTTCAAAAAGAGGAAGGAAATAATGTCAGGAAAATGCATAAATAATTACTTAGATGTCTTTGGGATGAGGTCTTCTGGCAGCAGAAACATGACAACATTTTGCAATGGGAGTAACCATTGTTTTAAGACAATTAGGCCCTTCCAGTCTTGTCTGTAATTTTCCATGGATCATTATATCTAGAGTGACAATTTCTTCACCTCTACAAGGAATATAGTGTTGCAAAAACAAGGCAGCAAAATAGTCCTGCCTTTTTTTAAAAGTCAAGAATGTTTTTAAGTTGGGCAGTAATTGACCATTTCGGCAACAAATTCTGGAAAAAAGTCCGTGTTGAGTTCTGAAAAGTCACTAAATGCTTCATCTTGTGAGGCTGGAAAGAGCTGTGAATATCTGTGCCATGTAATACTTCAGACTGGGAATTCGACTCTCAGTTTTAATCTGAAACAGCCCTGTGTTTGGTTGCACATGCCAGCTGCTGAAGGCTGCATTAGGCAGCAATGCAAGCCCTCCTGTGTGGGGATGGGAGAGAAAATCTGACTTTCTGCCTGGGACCACAAGGAATCTGATGCTGCCTCAGTTGGCCAGATGCTCAGAGAGGTGGTGATCAGAAAACAGAGGGTTTGACACCAGCTCTTCAGAAATGTGTGCAAAGCCAGCCCAGCAGCATCCCTGCCAGGAGAGGTGAAGTCTCAACAGGTAATGGTGTTGGGAAAAACCTTTACAAGCTGGAAAGGATCTGCTGCTGTCCAAGACAAGAGGCTGTGCTCAGCTGTTCTGGGCTGGAAGCCGCTCGCTGTCCGCACGTGGTGGTACCTTTACAATGGTTGACTTTACAAGATGCAAAAACTACCTCTGCTCATGGGTCATCAGCTCATATTGGCTAATAAAATCCACACTCTGCCCACAGGCACTGCTGGTCAACATGCCTCCTTGGTTATGGCTGCGTAAAATGGTACCATACTGCTTGGCGCAGCTGTACATTGGGGAATGACATTTAAATTTGCCCATAAAAGATCCATTACTTTACAGCAATATTAAAAGAAACCATTTATGAGTGTTAAATCTTTATTTAAATATAATCCTTACCATGTGTTGGGTGGAAAAAGGCAGCAGCCTGTAACATAAGAAAGGTATACTCAGTATGTGGGGCTTTAAAAATGCTTCATTTTCCAGATATTCTGGGGGGAGAGGGAGGTCTGTTTTGGTTGGGGGTAGTCCAATCTCTGCCTGGCTAAACCACGCAAGAAATTTTCTATTTATTTATTTATTTATTTGACCATTCAGAAGCATAATGTTTGCCATACTTGTGTGTCTGAGCTCTGGCATATGAAGGAGCTGAAAGGAGCGAACTCTTCTGCTCCCTGCTCCACCCACCCCAAATATCACCTAATGCAGGGTATGTGGTCAAGAAATGTGGACGTATCGGTGCCCTCCACATATCTCCTCACTCTGTTATTCCTGGTCTGTATATTCGTGTTCACCTCTGGGTGCTGTGCTCAGCATATTGCACTCTGTCTGATTTTCCTCTAGCACCACCATCGCCTAGTTTCCCTCCTGTGTTGACGTCTAGTGCTCTGCTGCTAATACTCTGTGATGGATTTCCCCAAAAGCCACCTTAAGCTCTTGAAAACCTCTTGCCAATGCTGCTAGACAAGGCAGGAGGTTCCAGCCAGTCCTCCTTGAAAGATTCCTGAAATCAGGCTGAAATCTCACTGTCAGCAGGGGCAGTGGAGGTGCAGGGAGAACACAGCTGGAGCAGCAGATGTGCAGTCACATGCAGCGTTGCAGTGTATGCAGTGTTGCAGTGTATGCAAAGCTCTGAGCAGCACAGCTTTCCCCTGCCAAGTCCTGCACTGCCCTCCCAGAAAAACACAGGCACCCACTGTTGCTTGCTTCCTCACCCTTCCTCCCCGCTTGCTCTGCCTGCACTGACATTTTTATAAAATCGGTATTCGCCAGGAAACTTGGTTTTGACATCATCTCTCAAAACTTCCTTCTTTTGGGAGAGTTTCAACATTTTTGTCGAGAAAGAGAAGAAAAACTCAGTCAAAACTCATTTGTGTGCGAAACAAAAATTTCTTTGAAAGGAAACAGCTGCTGTATTTTATTGTTTGTTTCCTGATTTTTTAAAAGAGAAAACCTTACCTATTTTTTTCCTTTGTGCTTGTCAAATTTTCCTCAAGAAAAATATTTTATCATCTTTTCTTTTAGCTGTCAATGCTACTGGAGACAACTCATGTAGAGAGACAGAAGAAGGACGAGCAAGAAAGATTCTTGCAGCCTTTTCCTTTTAAAGCATTGTTTCAGAAGAGTGCAGAGATTTCTTTACAACCTGTAGTGCAAAATACTTTTTATTTTTTCCAATCTCCAGGACAACTGAGAAGATCTTTTGCTATTGATCCAAATAAATCATATCCTGCTGATCTAATTCATAATGAGATATTTGAAAAACAGGTGGATCCAGTTATCCTCAACCAACTTATCTTAGTATCTGTAAATATCAACTAAAATTTTGTGTACAGCAACACTGTCATTTTTACTTAGCAAATCTTGACAACATATTAACCATATTTTTTTTCCTCAGCATCTACATCTACATTTTCATTCCTGATCAGAAAATTAAAAAAAAAAAAAAGGCATGCAATATGAAGAATAACTTATCCCATATAAAACACAGGGTGAAATGAAAAAGAGAAGGATAAACAATTTTTGTACAGTGTTCATTCTGTAGTGATGCAATTCTGTTGCCATTTTTTCTTGCTTTTCATGTAGCATTTTTCTTTTTTGTTTACATCTTACATATATTACAGCAAATAAAGGGAAAATAGCTGATAGGGTGAATTCAGATTGCTTATCTGTATTTGTAATTAGAATTGGAACAGGGCATAAACACAGACCAAACACGTAGAAAAGGGAAAAGAGTAAACCTTGTTTAGCACCATGCATGTTAGTACAAAGCATTTCCTAATGCAGTGTTGATAAAAGAATTGTTAACTTTCTCCAGGATGAATTCTTATGCTGGAATAGCCATCTGTTACACAATCAGCACAAATCAGTGGCAATCTTTGGATCAGGCCTTAAATCCAGGGATGGTCTGCCAAAATCAGTGCTGGTACTTCAAATTAAGACCACAGCAACTGAGATCAGAATCTGATCCACAGCCCTAGCTCATATTATTGCAAGAGGACTAAATTTCGTTATGTGTGTGAGTGGGGGGGTTTTCCCTGATTTTGTGGGTTCCCTCCAGTATTGCATCTCCTTTCAGCTCTGGTTGCAGGGCAGTTATTCCCATCAACAAGACACAATGGATGTGCTGTGAAGGGAAAGAGTGGAACAGCGATTAAAATTGCCCTTGCAAATGCACCCAGTGCCTTCAGGAAGATTAACCTGAGGGAAGTACATGGAAAGCTGGAAAAGCCTCCGTATACCTTTGAATGCACATATTCATTTGGAGCAGATTGCTGTTCCTCTGGTGCCCTGTAAATCCTTGAGGAATGCAGCTGAGGTCTGGGATCTTCCGCAAAGGGATTTAGAGAGTTTGTGGACAGAAAAATGGAGGATTTGTCTGACTTTTATAAATCTGACAGTTTTAATATATTTTTATAGAGAAATTGTTAGTCATACGTACATTAATAAAATTGTGCAGCTTGAGAGAATCCTCCAGGAACCAACCAGTCCTATCAGCCATGGCTGCGTTCAATATTTAAAAGTTTTTGCCATGAAATTTGGATCGATAATTTTCAGACAAGAGGTTTTCTTATTAACTTTTCTTTATTTATTACTTTTGATTAGCCACATAGCATGGCTTTGCCTTCTTGCTTAAGTAACAGAGACGAGAGACTGATAAGTACAAATTATGAATAATGATTTTCTGTATTCATGCAGAATCAGTGGCCAAAAATCTTGACAAAAAGGAGTCACATTGAAATAATGCAGCTCATATTCAAAACGTGCAAGTGGATTTTTTTCACTTCATGACTCCTATGTCCTATGCAGAACAATCTCCTTTGGTTTTTGGTAGGAGAGACTAATTTGATTCTTATTAATCCAGCTGCAGTAGTGAGAGTGATTCAAAAATGAGAGGCAATCCAAATGCTCAGACTTAAGGCCCTTTTATATTCCCAGTCTAGTGGAGCTATGCATGTAGTCAGGAGCATTAGGAGAAAAGTAGATTACAGACACCTTTAAGCAAAATGCGGTGAGAATTCTGATATTCCTGAGTCAAATTCTTTCTCATTTTTGACATCTAACCAATTGTTGATGCAGATCTCAGGACATTTGCTCAGTGCTATAGATTCCATGAATGTAACATAGATGCACAAATTCTGTTTACTTAAAACTTCCATTTGTATAGTATTTTGTTTACTATGTGTTTATCAGTGGCCAGTTTTCCTGTCATGACAGGAAAAAAAAAATAGTAGCTGTTGGGTAACAAACCTCAGACACAGGAAGTCTTGGTTTTTTTTGACAAAGTAGAGTGCATTTTGGGACAGACAGTGATGATTTGCAAATATGTCCCTGTTTTGGCACAGCTATGACAGAAAGACTTCAGATTTTGCCCTGAATTTCAGGGCAAAACATGAGAGGGAGGGAAATCCAGACTACTCAATAATTCAGAGTGTTTTTCTGGCACTTTAGAGAGGTGTGGGATCCCATAACTCAAGCACTGGAGGAAAGAATATTTCCTGGTTTCTCCTGTGCAGGCAATTCCACTTCACACAAATCACTGAGGGTGTCCTCAAGCAGGACACTGAATCTGAGATATTGTGATTCTGGGAGAGTGTCTGGATCAGTATTCCAACATAACATTACTTGCAAGAATGCAAAGAGGGAGAAGAGTTAGTTATCTTTTGCCTGAAATGGAATGAGAACATTTTTGAGACATTTTGCTTCCTCAGTGTATGAACAAAACATTTTTTGCCCATTGCCAGTAATGGAGAGTGACCATAAAAGCAGAGCAGGATCTGCAAGCTGACACCAATTCAAGTCACTAACATTTCCATAGAAATGAAAATAAAAATTATGGGAGAGCCAGCTCTTCTCCCTCTTCCATTGTAAGGTGCTGTGTCCAGACAAGGAGCTGCTGCTTCTCTGTTCTGTGATTTTTCTGCGCTGTATTTCTGAGTATTTCTGTATTTCAAACTACTTCTGATTATCCTTAAGAACAATGTATGCGTTCTGCTGAATTTCTGTGTTGCTGAAGTGTAAAGACAGACTTAAATTCAATTGACTTGTCAGAAGAAAAAATAGTTATTTGTCTTCTCCTGTCTTGAATATAGCCTACAGTTTAGGTTTTTTAATAGGGATAAGTAACAAAAAACATGTTGGTAGAGTTTTTTTTCCCCCTTTAGTTCTCTGTAGAGCTTTGGCTTTCATCTAGAGATTTTTTCCCCTGAATTGAATATTTTAAAATTGAGTTTGACTAATGGCCTTTCAGAAAAGTCAGGCCATTTGTCATCTTGCATGAGAGAATGTAGCTGGCTGTAGTCAATTTTATTTAGAGATTTATTTAGAGATTTTTTTTTTTGTTCCCATGCTGCTCACAGAAACCATTTGACTCTCATTCCCTTGAGGAGAAAACAATAAACATAGTTTTGATCACTTGTTAATAAGACTATCTTCCTGAGATGCAGACACAGATATGCTTGATACATGTCTGTGCACTTGTACTTTTATGCCTCATCTGACAGAATGGAATATGGCCATGGTACCAATTGCTTTTCAGGATAAGCCAAAGAAATAGTGAAGATTTATTGCACAAAATCATTTGTAGAAATGCTGCCTTTCTATAGAGATGTTTTTCTTCTTGTTCACATTGTTGCAGATGATTTGCATAATTGTTGCTCTCACATCTGATGTACCCCAATGTACATAATTTTGTATGTGGTTTGCACTACTGAAATAGAAGAAATGGTGGAAGCTGAAATCCTGTAGAGTATTTGAGACATTGCACATGTATTATTTGACCTTGGATTACTGTAATTTTTAGGAAAGGGCCAGCAAACCTTGGTATGCAGTGGATAAAGCACTAGCTTTGCTCTTTGAGTATTTTTATTGGAAATTTGGATCATGGTTCAAATCACAACTAGAGACCTAAATGAAATGAGTCTGTGTTTTCATCTGAGTTCCCCAATGGACAATAATCCAGATCATAAAATATACCACTTAAACTTTGGCAGTCTTCTGTTCTCAGGAAGCTTTATTGCTTCGTATTACCTTAACTCAAAGATAGTCCTTCCAGGACTCAGTTCAAGCTGAGGTTATTCAAAGAACAAAGTTTGTATTTCTAGCTAACTGGTCTGTAAGCTGTAATAGGGTTACAAAGCAAACTCACATACCTTTCTGTTGTATTTTAATGAAATTTAGCTGTTTGGCAGGAAGGAGCATTGAACCATTCCCTCTTTACCTCCAGCACAGAGCCAGAAAGTGGTGGGGAGACCTCAGGAAAATGAGTCCTTGAATCCCTAGAGCTGGAGCCCTTCTGACATCACCACTGATGGCTCAGATATTTTAAAGGAATTCAGCTCAGTTTGGGATCGATGAATGCACAAGGTCACACACAACTGGCAGCTGGTATTTTTTGGTGCTCACACCCTCCTCAGCCGTGTGCCCGTGGGTCAGAGCGTGGCCACCTGCCCTGTGCCCGCAGGGTGACACGGCTGTGTCACACAGGTCGTGCAGCAGGGCAGCCCCAGGGGCACAGGAGGCTGCCCCAGGACAGCTGCATCCCAGGAATGGGAGCAAAAGTGCCTGCAGCTCCTCTGGGGTTACATGATGTAACTGGAGTCTCATTTTAGCCTTCAGCGTTGTGTGCTGGCTGCATTTTGATGTCATGAACGCGAGCTATTTTTCATGCTTCGATAATAAAAGTGGTGCCTGGCTTCAAAGGAAATCTGGCTTGGAACATCCTGTAGCATCTCAGAGGCAAATGTGTTATCAATATAGACACCTTTTCCTGATGATTGATCTAAGGCATGATGGTCCCTGCAAAACAAAAAGCATGGATGTGCTGTGAATTAGAATCTGACATGTATCCATGCGCATCAGAAATACGGAGAAAAGGTTCACGCAAATGTCATGGATTGTGGATGGATCCCATCCAGGTGAAATTCCTTCTGGTTATTTTAAATATAACAACAACTGACATTAGTAGCATTTTTTTACCCTGAAGGTGAAACACTTTTCATACTGTAGCTTAAAACCACTCTCAGTTACATAAGTGTAAATCTGTGCCAAATAACTCCAGTGAGGCCAGTGGAGTTACTGAGGATTTACACGGGTGTAATTCTGAGCAGAGTTTGACCCTTTGTGGATATAGATATGCACTCAATTTATTGCACTATTACACTGCAAGCAGGTATGCAGGCACGTCCATTGGGGAAGGAAAAATATAAGTCCCAACTACAGGTCATTTCATATCCTTTTCCTCAGTCTTGCTGCATTTCCAAATCAAAACTCACAGGCAGAACAAATCAACTTGAACTACTGGGTAATAACTACTCAAGGCCATTTCAGCTCCAGCTCTACGCAAGGCAAAATGAGGTGCCTTTCCTCCTGGTGTCTTCTTTAACATTTTGTCTCCTTCTCCAGCTGTAGACTTACCTTGATCAGGGCTATGATGGCAGGACTTGGGTTGCTCTTTTTGTGCTGGGATTTCACGACATCTTGCTATAATTATGTGTAAATTAACAACTCTAAGTGTAGATACATGCACAGGGTGGTTATTGTGCTTGAGATGGCACCTTTGATAATCTAAAATAATTTGTATGTGTATACTTGTCTGGATGGGTCCCTACTGAAAAAGATACATACAGGGCCAGAGTGTACAGCAGGTTCATTATAATTTGATACTGATTTGAGGTTGTGTGCTGCCATTTTAAGGAAGAAGTGCTTTAAGTGAAATGATGGGAAAGAAATGTAGGGAAGTGGCATATCATAGGAAAATATTATATGGAGACCTAAAATGGAGTTTGACCAGCATGCCTGGATAAAGATCCCTGAGGCCAGAATATATGTAGAAAAGCGCCAGCAAAAGTTTAGTGAGAGTAAATAATCCGGGTTCTGGTTTTACTTCTATTGAAATGATGACACCTCCAGCAAATTATAGCCTCTTTCTTAAACCATGGGTTGAAATGAAAGCTACTTACCCCATATCCTGACTCATTAACATTTATAATTTTGGTCATGCTTCTTCATGGTATATTTTTCCCCTTGCAATTCATCCTCTCTGTCTCTCACTTTTGCTCACTATGTGCCAGGAAGGCTTTTCTTCCTCACAGTCCTGGAGTTTCTAGGCCATATCTGCCTTAAACAGAGCCAAAAGACCTCACTCAGCTACCAAAGCAGCAAAAAACTACTTGCAAATTTCCCTTTCCATGCCTTGTTTAACCCAGTGTGGCTGAGGCACAACACTGCTGAAAAAAGTTTGGTGATCTTTACTTGGGTGAACTTTTGTGCTTTCTAGGATTTAGAGAAGAGCAACATTTACTGCATTTGGTTTTGCTCTGCTGGGGCAACTCATGATGTTTTGCTCATGAGATATTGGGCAAAGCTTGGCTATATGCTCACAGAAACCAAAAATCTCAAATTAATTCCCCAGGAAAGTCAAGAAACATGTCTTTTCCTTCTAGAAGAATTCAAACCACCCACATTCCCCCCATTTTTTTGTTCTTTTTTCTTTTTTTAATTGTTCTTTACTATCCTTATTAGCAAGTTTTAGAATAAGAGTCACCTCTTAAGTATTAAAAATCAGTTAAAAAATAGAAAACTTTTTGTATCTGTACAGAACCAAGTTAGTTCCTTTTTGCCTATAGGGGTGAAATATCCAATGCCACCCTCACCTTGTGTACATAAAGTGAACTTCACCAGCTGATTTATCAGCTTCTCAACTTGAAAGGAGTAGCCTGGTGCCCAGGGCCAAAACTGTCTGATTTTCCCACAAATCAGGTCAATCTTTTACCAGAGCCCTTAAAAATTATCAAACCACTAAACAAAAATCTTTCGTAAGTAAACTGCAGACAATTTATTAGTGTCACGATTTATCCAGATCAATTGTCTTTAAACCTTTGTTAGAAGAGGGAGATGCTGTGTAAGCTACTCAGAGTCTGAGTTTGAACAAATCACCTTCTACCAAAGGAGCATATTTTCTATAGA
>VRYO01002734.1:33351925-33362582 GCA_009812075.1 Sialia sialis | reverse complement strand
CTTCCTCCCTTCCCTTCCTTTTGTCCTTTCTTCCTTTCTTTTCCTATTTTTCTTTCCATCCTCATCTTCTAGGAAAGGGGAGGGGGGATGTGAAAATTTCCTCCCCTGTGAACAGACAAGATGAAGGTGTTTCTTCCCAGTTGAGTAGTGCTGAGCTGCCAACACATGAGCAGAGTGACTTAGGCAGTGCTGTGGACAACCAGGGACTGGGCAAGGACTTTTAATGACTTCTGGCAGGAGGGAGCTAGTACAAAAAACACCTAAGTTTAGAATCCAAGAGGTGTCAGGGTGTTCCATAAAAATTCTGTTGCCCATGCAGAGGGAGGATGGACTTCTGGCTGTTTTAGGTCAAAGCAACATACGATACTGATGGTTCAGGTATGTTCTTAGTCTTTTCTAGTTCAAACTTGCAATCCCATGTCAAAAGTTAGGGTTTGGATTGCTATGGAAAACAATTTTCTCACTATGAACACCTGCCCCATGCAGGACTGCCAAATGCAGCTCAAGGTTTTTTTTGGAATTCACTGGAAGAGCAACAAAATGCAAAAATGCCGAAGCCAGGGCAGAACATCAGAGAAGCAAAACTGTGGGGCCCCTCCAGAGCCAAGTGAAAGCCAAGATCCCGAGGCAGGAGGAGGTGTGTCCTCAGAGAGAGAGAGAGCAGGAAGGTTGGAGTTTGTTCCAGTGCTGTGGTTTGCTGACACCTCCCTCTGTGCAGCACTGCATCCCTGTCTCTGTAAAGATCTCTCAGGAAGCTCCTTTGGAAGTGGCTTCCCAGACCTTGGCTGCTTCACCCTGCACCTTCACAGCATGGCCAGAGCAGGGTTGAGGCTAATACATCAGTGATACACATTAATTAGTGCCCCCATCTCCATGTGTTTGGTTTACAGGTTTCACTACAGATTTTATTAGCCTGTGATTCAAACCCCAACCCTGCCACAGTTGCCAGGTTGTCCAGGTGCTTGCAAATGATAATAAATTATAAATACTTAATGCTAAAGATATTTAGTATTATGTGAGGATACAGACCTCCAAGCTGGAACACTGTGCCACGTGTGCTTTTCTCTTGAACTTAGTTGTGGAATGCTCATCTAAAATTTATTTTACATTATTTTATTTTATTTTTACTCTTATTCAGTTTTATTTTATTTTTAAAATTTATTTTAACTTACTTCATCTAAGTGGTCTCCAAGGTTGGGGGAAGACTCAGAACCTGGAGCATTTCCATTTAGTTTTGCTTGCAGCACTTCATGCTTCTAAGGACAAATATCAGAAAGATTGCAGGAGCCACTGCAGCAGGCAGGATACTGGGGCTTGCAGCAATCTTCAGAAAGTGAGAGGGGTTCATCTGTGTGTCTGACCCAGCTTTGCTGCAGCCATGCCTACATGAGTGTATAAACCTCTACCTGTTCAGGAGTGATTTTTAAGGCTTTTCTTAAATAGAAGACAAACCCCACAGCAGCAGTATTCACCCTTGGTACAGCTAACGTTGACTGAGAAGCTCTGCAGATTTCTCCTGGAATATATTTCTGCTGAGGATTATATTCAGAAGGGTATCATTTACACCATCTTCCTCCCCCCAGATATCAGATTTGTACAAATCAGGCTGTTCCATACCCTCATTTGGGTACACAAGAAATACAGGGAGTGTAGAACTGAGCCTGTGGGTTGACAAAACCCAAAGGAGTTTAATAAACAGAGCACAGACAGACATCCCTCCATTGTTACTAGGGCTTAAATCTCTACAAGGCAGGGAGAGGGTTAAGGCTTCAGCATCTGTGAAGCAGCTGGAAGAGGGCAGAAATAGGGCTTAAAGCAAGGCTGCCAGGGCACCTCTGAGCTGATCTTTCAGAGAGCACCCAGCAGTGACCGGGGCAGGTCCTGGATGGGGTGAAGATGCCACTTAGCAGGGCTGAGGTGGAAGTGGTGCCCAGGAGCCTCGCTGTGGGGTCTTGGTCAGTGCAGGTAAAATACCAAAATTGTCTCTGTCCTGAGCCTGGCAACAGGCTTGTGGACAAAGGGCTGCAAGTGTCCACAGGATGACCAGCCTGACAGAAGCCCAGACTATCACTGCCTCAAAAAAAGCCTAGGAGCCACTGCTGGTGGCAACAGACCCACACAAATTTTAAAATCAATTCCTTTTGTGTTGTAACAGGTATAGATTTCCAGGATTGGACAAAACAGCTAAAATTTGTATTCTTGTACCCTTGAGAATATCCTGTTTCCAAGCGATTGATTTCAAAATTTTCATCCTGTCAAGGCTTGCAGCCCTTTGTCCACAAGCCTGTTTCCAGGCTGAGTGCAGAGGCAATCTCTTAGGCTCTCAAAGCCCATTAGAAGCCACTCAGCAAAACAGATATCCTACTAGCTGCAACTTGAGTTTTGTGTCGTAGTGCTCCATCGTGCTTGGCTGCCTGTAGCTTGTGTGAAGTGACACAAGGAATGCATCTCTTGCTCTTGGGCAGGTTACCCAGGCTGCAGGGCTTTCTTCAGGCTAATTATTTCTACCTTCCCCGACTTCAGCAGGCAATACTCCTACCCAGTAAATGGGTAGTTTGACATGGCTTGTCTTGAGAGCTACTTTTCCATGTTCAAAGCTGACTACTGGGCATTTTGGAACCTTGGTCGTTGCTTTGGAATGTTTCTGGACAAATCTAGTTACAATGCCTATCTGTGTATGCAAAGACTTTTGGTTCAACCAAAGTCTCTGCTTCTTACTGCTATTTTGTCATTTCTGGGGCATTCCAGGTGTCTGCAGTGTGAGCACTGCACAAAGTGGAACATTGTATAAAGGATTTTCAAAGGAATGGTTTCTGCAGTCTACCTACAGGTTAGAAAACAGCTAAGCCCCCAAGTCTAATAAATTGCTAGTATCTGTATATTTTTTTGTTACTTTTTATTATATATCTGTATATTTTTCAGAAACAGAGGTCCCCCTGACAGCTTTAAAAGAAGCCCTGTCAATTGTTATTTCAAGTCATCAGGTAAGTTATTCTAGTGAGAAGGTTCATGGGGAATGGTGAAGTAAACCCCAGCCTGTTTGGAAATGGACAGGTGACCAAAGCCACACACAGCCCAACCCGGCACCATGGTGCTCCTCATGTATAACACAGAATATATCTTGATAACCTGTGGGGCTTCTCATGATCTTGCACGCTGTAAGGATTGCACTGTTTGGCCACAAATGGCGAATGTTTTGCATTAAAAAAAATGCAGAGGCTCCACTTGAGCGTCTTTAATAAAATGTTTGGGTTTTGTTAAACGGGGAGTGCTTTCCAAGGAATTCAGAGCATGGAGGATCTCTTCCAGTCAGGCTGGGGACCTGTGCTGGGATGGGGCTGGCAGTGCAGGAGGCCAGGTGCAAGGACTCTGTGCTCATAAACAACCTTCTCCTTTGGCCTGCAGGCACGTTCCATCAGGAACAGCAAGTACAAAGTCCAGGCTTCAGCCTCGCCGTGCACAGGGGATTTGGATGCAGAGATTCAAGCTGGAATAAATGCTATGTCAAGCACTTCTCCAGTACTCAGCAGTAGGAAAATTCTGCTCACATCATTATGAAGTGTGTGTACACTTTCTAAAGGGTTTGGTTGAGAAAGAAACCAGAAGACACCAAAAGTGTTTATATAAAGCCATTCCCTGAGTTAAGAGATGTCAGATATAAATTGTCAATGTTTATACCCCTAAACATGAGAGGAAATAGCCTTTGCTTTAAATATTCATCAGGCCAGGTTGAATAGCCTGCTCTGAGGGATCCTTATAGTTCCAAAGGAGGAGCAGCTCTCCAGCAGAGAAGTTTTTGGGGCACAGCGTGATGTTGCCTTGGCTGCTCTGGAGTAGGGCTTGGTGCTGCTGTCAGTGTGTCAGGGCTGCTATGGGCACTGCCAAAGCCCAGCACAGCCCTTCATGACCAGAGGCATGTGTGGGCAAAGGCAGCTGGCAGTTCCTCTGTGTGCCCAAGGACCAGCAGCACAGGGCTGAGCCCGTCACACTGCCCTGGCTGTGGGCTCACCCCTGAGCAGGGAATGCTGGCCACACTAGTGCATTGGCATAGAGATGGTTACATTAAAGAAAATAAAATTAATTTACATGGGCCCCATCGGGGTGCCTACTTTCCACTCAGAAGATATTTCAGACCCAAATATATTGCAGACAGGCACTTAACTACTTGGATCCATATAGGAAGGAGGCAGCAGGTATTTATACTTGCCTTGCTGGAGGTGCAGTTTCTGGGCACAGACAATTTGTGTTCAATGCCTCCTTGCAGTCCTGCTTATCCTGTATCTGATTCAAGCTGCATTAAAGGTAAAACCAGACTGTCAGTAAACATGCAGTGTTTTTCACACAATATCTGTCTCTGTTTATTTGTAGTCCAGCAAAGGAAACAATTAATTCCTGGGTAATGTGCAGGATTTTTCTTCCTATTTTTTTCCTTTCAGAATTTTTTCTTAAAATATAACATATTTTATTGATCTGATATTTGTGTATGACAGTTTTTATTGGATATTGTTATGAAGATTTGCATGTTTTGTTCTCTGCTCTGTGTTCTCTAGCTCCTCTTTAAGAGAAGGTGCTGGTACCCCAGCCTGTTTATCTGCTCATCTACCAGGCCATCTGCAGTAAGTGCTGAACCCGTTGGCCATTTTTAACATCTTTAGACAGAGCAGTCACAGTCTCAGACATGAGCTCTTTAACCTTGGAAAACTGATAGATGTGCAGAGATGGAAAAACAGTTCATGGAAGAAAATCTGTAGGGTAGTTCAAACATTTAGCCTTATTTAATGTTCCAGTTCACCAAATCTACACATGTACGGGCTGCTGAGCCGTGTGTGCCTCATTTGGAGCCAACCATTTGCTCAGGCTTTGCTGAGGGCAAGGAGGGGTGAGCTGATGGGACCACTCTGTAGTGGGAAGGGAAGCCTGCTTTGTTAATTTTACTGCGCCTTCTTCCATTTTTATCCAGAAAAAGCTGATCCGCTGTGTAAGAGAAAGACAAGAAAAGTTATCCTCCCAGAGTTGAAAAAAAAGCACTATTTTTAATCTCTGGGAAAAAAAAAAACAAACAGGTGTCAAAATGAAGATTCTGATCAAGGCTGAGCAGTCATTTTTCTGTGAATGTATCAAAACTTAATTAGTTCTTGTAGAAGCTTTGGTATTGATGCAGGGCAACAAGAAAGCATAAGACTTAAGCCAAGAATATTTGTACAAATGGTATTAAAGATTTCTCTTTTCAAGAAGTGACAGATTAACTAACAAAATAATCCATTTTATTGGACAAATTGGTTAGAAAAGTGTGTTGTCTGGCTTACCTCCAATACAAATAATACTATTAGCAGCAGCCATGGAATTGATGCCAAATTAAAAGAAGAACAGTCGGAGCTCTGAGTGACAGAAGTGGCCTTTTGCCAGGAAAGATATATATGAATGCATGAGGAACATTTTATTCTTGTTTTTGTATTTACATTTGGCATTAAGAAGCCACCTAAGGGCTGTTAACATCTGAGGTGGTATAAATCTAAGCAGGTAAAAGACAGGACAGATTTTAAAAGCATTTCCCAGCAATTCATTTTGAACATACAGCTACTAAGTATTCTCACTTTCTGAGTGCAGCACCACAAAATAAATTATCGTTTCACAATTTTATTAGCATTTCATTAGAAATAAAATCCAAAATGTTTGACAAACCATATTTTTAAAAGTTTCTGAAGGCAGGTTTAAGGCGAGAGAGGGATTTTTGTTTAGTTTGTAAAAGGGGTAGGGTTTGAGACCTCTGAGGCATTTAATTTTTTAGCACTGAAGATCCTGCTTCCCTCCTGTTGAGCCCTTTTTAAATTTTCCATGTACACCTGAGAACTCAGTAAGGCTCTTTCTCAAGGAGGGTGCTAGTCACCGTGAGGAAAGGAGTTGAAATCAAGCCATGAATAATAAATGTTTGAGAAACAGGTGAGAAATCATTCTTGCCCCATTCTTCATGGCTGAAGCTTTACCAGCATACTTAACACCATCGATCAGATCCTAGCTGCCACAACTTGCCTTCTGTGGAGCTACTTTACTTTACACTGGCTAAGAATCTGGCCCTGTATGTTTGATTTAATGGAGGCTCCAGTTCAGACTGAGAGCAAATTATGATATGTCCTGAATGGCTGCTTTCCAGAGGTGAGCTGGACCAGTCCAACAGGAGAGACCCCAGCTGTCTCTGATCTCACTTTTTCAAACTAAAAACTATGAAAATACTCATGGAAATGGGAAACAACTACATTGCGATGCATGTGCATGCTTGTCACCCGCAACAGACTCTGCTTGTCATTTCACCATAAATATGTTCTCTGGAATGACCGTCTTACATGGAAAATTCTGAATACAGTTCATGATTCTGATATTGAGTGATTTTTTTTTTCTTTCCAGGTGACAGTGTTTGTGTTCCCCACTTTTTGCTGGATTGGACTGGATGTAAAAGCAAATTTTAGAAGATGCTTGTTTCAGGGAGGTATTGCACTAAATGTAGCTCTTCAAAGAAGTTTCCTAAGAATCTGTCCAGTCATCCACCTATCTGCCCTGTATTCCCAGAAAGACTTTTAAAATTATTTCTTACTGAATAATTTTTTCCTGATTGATATACAGTTCATTCTGTAATCCTATTCTACATGTAGAAAAAGTAGAAATTTGTGAACAAGGATGATGAGGATAGGTTCTGATGAAATTAGAAATCTTAGGATATGTTGGTTAAAAGCTCAGGTTTCAGGATCACTTTAAAAACAGAGGTGCGGATCCTTCAGTGAGAGGAGTTGAAGTCCACTCCTGGTGGCAAATCAGGCAAGATAACAAAGCTGCTAGAGGAGAGACTTTCACTACTATTTGCAATTATAGTAATTTTACAACTATAAGGCACACTGGATTATAAGGCGCACGTCAGGGGTGCCGGCAAATCCCTGAACCTTGTCCATATATAAGGCACACCGGACTATAAGGTGCACCTTTCTTTTTTGCAGCGAGGATCCGCGCTCAACAAAGTAATGAACTAGTAATGGAATCACACAATTGTGGGGTTTACTGGCAGGTGCTCAATTTGCAAACATTTTTCACGGATCAGTGTAGCCTTTAAACGCAGCCCCAGACTCTCTCTGTGCCACGAGCTCTGGCTCTCCTGCCCGTCTCCAGCACCAGCTAGCGCGGCTCTTGCGGCTCGGCTCCCAGCTCGCACTTCTAGGTTGGCAAATTTCTGAACTTTGTCCACATATAAGGTGTACCAGATTATAAGGCGCACTTTTGGGTTCTGATCAAAATTTTAGTCAAAAGGGTGCGCCTTATAGTCATGAAATTACTGTACTTCTCCAAGTTGGTCAAAATATTTGTTTCAGATGTTGACAATAATGTCGTTAAAATCAGAGTACCAACAGCCTAACCCCCATCAGCAGATTGGACTTATTTTTGTGAAGATGAGCTGCTCAGAATGCTCATTTGGAGGAACATGCAACACCATGAATACCAATGGGATAACAGGCAGTGGTTATTTTTCTGCCATAAAGCCTAGAAACAAATTCAGACTGTCACAAAATAGATGAACCAACTAAACCAACCTTGAAATCTATTTAACTATAACAAGTCCTTTCAACTAAAACCTACTTACTAAGCGGGCAACTCTACCCTCTATATTTTATTGTTCTGACCACAATCAGAAGTGTTGGTGCCAGAAGTCAATACACCATGGGAGTGGGATTTTTTTCCAGCTGTACTGGAGCTCAGGAAGTGCAAAGTACTATACAGGAGAAATTTCCTTTGACTTTCAAGCTTTCTTGGATGGAGGAATCAGAAACTTTGGATTGGATCTGGGTTTTACTGGCACTCTGAAATGCTTTTCCAGCCCAATACTGGTCTACAAACCATCTGAGGTTTGCCCATTGCTAATTTGTTTAATCTTATCTAATCTGTTTTTTATTTAAACAGGGATTAATTGCATTTCTTTGTTCTTTGGTGACTTGATGCTAATCACATGCAGCACACTCCTTTGGATCAGTTACATGAATGCCTGAATTGCTACCTTGGATAATGAAAAACATCTGGGAGAGGAAGTGTAGAAAAGGGGAAAGGGGAAAAAGAGGCAGATGGCTGTATTTGGGGCCTTAGCTGTCATGGCAGGAGCATTTTTCAAATGGCTCTGTGGGTTCCTCTCTCCTATTAAGATTTCTAAGTGGTTTTTTTTTCTGCCTTAGTCCTGCAGTTATGGTATGGCCAAGTTCCTGAAAGCCTAAAATAACCCAAAACTGTCTTTATCAAGCAGAACCTGGGTAGTTGGCAAGTTTGCACTCAAACCTTATTAATTCTATTGCAGGAGGTTTCCTGCATATCTTTAGCACTGACAAAATCCCTAAGGACCCCCACAGCTGTGCAGTGGGCTTATAGCATTTTAAGATGAAGGCAAATGCATAAAAGGAAAGAGAGACTGAAGCTTTAGCATAAGCAGAGAGGAAATTTGGGCCAGGATGATGTTATGAAGTCCAGTCCTGTCTTCTAGTCTGAGCTGTTCAAGACCCAAGCGACATATGTGTTGTTGAACATAGAGGCAAAGTGTCCATCAAGTTGGGACACCCACAGATTGGACCAGAGTTTGGGCATGGATATAGGAAACAGACCTTTATTGTTGTCAAGAGACCTCAATAAAGACCCAAATTGAGCAGTGCTGACATGACTTCAGTTTTTCATTGAACTTATCTTTCTCTGTGGCTAAGGGAAATGGCTTTCAGTGTTTTTCAGAACATGGGTCTGTAAAGGATTTCAAGGGTATCCACAGAGAGAATTAAAAACGATGCATGACAGACTGGCTTTTTGTATGCTGACTTAGTAGAGGTCCATTTATGCCCAAGGGTCCACTGACTGTCAATGGAATACCTTTGGTCTGAGGGAAGTCCTGATCCTAGTAAAGCCAGTGACAAAATTATGAGTTTCATCGTAGTCAGAACTGAAACCTCAGCAACTCTAGTGGTGTTCAAGGAAAAAAGAAAACATTTCATTTCATGACTGAATGAGGGGCTCAGTAATGTAGACAGATTGTCTTGCAGCAATGCCAAAAATATCACCTGTGTTTTAAAGGAATAAGTAAAGGACTCCAACAGCCCAGTTTCTGAAGAGAGGTATATTAATCCAGGGGTTAAACTTATATAAACTCCATAAAAATGCACAGCATCAGCTCAACTGACTGTGTATGGTCTGCTTTAAAGGGATCTAGTGGGAAAATCAAAGTACCTTTCACAGAACTGTCAGTCAGAAGGCTAAAAGAAGTCCAACATTGCTTGGTGTCTAAAATCTAAACTGTAATTGATCGGTTTTCATGATATTGAAAATGAATGCCATGATTTTGTCCAGAGACTACCTTACTTGCAAGTCTATTGGCTGTCTTACAAAGCCTGGAACAGTCTGGTTGACATGTCTTATTTCATGTATGCCCTTGAGTATGTAACATATTTAAATCACACTGGGCACAGTTAAGTGCATGTTTTCCCATATGTTTCTTTAGTGGAAAACTAAACTGAGGCTTACCTGCACGAAGCAGCATTTCAGCATGTCAGCATATTCACACTGACTGGAGATCCTGCATAGGTCAGCAGGAATGAGCACTTAGAAAAACTCTTAAGGTAAGCTCTGGTATAAAGTGTGTATAACAACCCTTATTTAACTCCCACAGGAATTTGTGAGGCTTAATTAATGCCAGCAAATTGGTTTAAGATTTTTGTGTGAAAGATGATAAAAAATGGTACAGAGGGTGGCTTGTTGGTCTTGTGGTGTTTCAGAGCTGAGAGATCTCCTAAAGCTTTGGGTTGAGCTCTGGAACTGGGCAAAGAACAGGATGTGCAGGTGGGTTTGAGCAGGCATAAACTCATGACCTATGTTGTCTGCTAATATTGCAGGTTGTCCTTCAGACTCAAGGCTGATACACTAAGCTCAGGAGATGAAAGCACTGCTCCTGCAGGCTCTGGTCTGCCTGAGTGAAAGAGATCTGTGCCTGGCACTCTTGCAACTTGGGTTAATGTTGGCACTTTTTGACTTCTGGGGGAGCATAAGTGTGGTCTGGAGGGATAGCCTAGGCTGCTCTGCCTCAGCTGGGAAGACTCACCTGCCCCAGATACTCAGTGTAGCTGGCTCTGAAGGAGCAGCAGGGATGGGAGGATACTGTAAGAGGTACTCATGTCCTGAGCACCCAGGAAAATTTTGCTTCCCTTCTCCTTGCCTTTGCTTCTCCAGAGGGCAATGAAGCCATTTGCTCCATCACTGTTGCATGAGAATGACAATACAGCACATCTGACAGAAATATAATATCATATGATATCATATGATATCATATGATATCATATGATATCATGTCAATCTTCAAGATGACAGTAGTCTATGAACTTCATGATATTTTACAGAATCAGATCTAACTCATACAGTCTAATAAAAATCACACAAAGATAAAATTTTAATCCACACTGGCCCAAGGAAGGGAAAACATCTGATGTAATAGTTGCAAATTGCTCATGTTGGAGCTTCTTTATCAGGTATTTTCCTAGAGAACTGCTTTTCAGAATTTGCACTGCTCAGGGTTGATAGACTTACTAGGTCTCTTACAAGTGAAAGCTTCTACTGGGCTTTGAGTAGATTTTAAAATAAGTTACAGTAATTTCAC